>CM038678.1:722418350-722759061 GCA_021605205.1 Aegilops longissima | reverse complement strand
TTAACCCTCGTGAATTTCAAGCGTGAGCATGAAGTGACACATTTCACTGTTTGAGTTTGAAACTATTGTTTTGAAAAACAATAATTATTTAGTAACACTAATATTTCTTGAATAATTAGTTTGACCATTATTTGACCATTGTTTGACCACAGTTTGTCCAGATTTGACCAAAATTCAAAATAACTGAAATAATTATTTAGTAACACTAATATTCTAGAATAATTAGTTTGACCATTGTTTGATTTTTTTTTGAATTTTTCCACTCTAGATCTTAAAAGCCCCGTAACTTTTTTCTGTTAGGTTTTTGAGGATTTTGAAAATGTTTAACGGGGTTCACCCCCAGTTAAATTTGGATGTAACTTTTCAAGTAGATGATTTTTCATATAAAAAACTTTTTCATCCAAGTTAGTATGCAAAAGTTATGTCCATTTTTACAAATTCTTGAGAGATTTTGCAAATAAAGTCGAAATTCATATTTGCAAATTTTCCCAACAACTAGACCACATACCACATGGGAAACTTATTTTCTTTTAGTCCCGGTTCGTGGCACCAACTGGGACTACAAGGTCCAGACGAACCGGGACAAATGGCCCACGTGGCCCCTGGGCGCACGAACCGGGACTAATGCCCCCATTAGTCCCGGTTCTAGACTGAAGCGGGACTAATGGGCTAACCCGGGGTGGACCAAAGCCCTCTTTTCTACTAGTGTACTCACACTGTTCATTCGTAAGCAGATTCCACCTTGCCTGTTACCGCATCTTTCCGTTTCTTGATGAACGGCCAGATAAAAGGGGGTCGGGACCCCCAGGTTCTACCGCACCTTTCCGTCTCATCAAGGGTGAATGGCCAGATAAAAGGGGGTCGGGACCCCCGGGTGCTACCACACCTTTCCGTTTCTTGGTATCTGTGTAATGTTACAAAGAGCAAATAAGTGAGCAGTTGGTAGTAGCCATACAAGAATTTAACCACTGTTGCATTATTGATTGTGGGAAAAATTGCAGAAGATATGAGCAAATATCACTTATCCCGAATTCATCTAGATAATACTAGTAATTACTAGCGTGTCAGCCTAGACAGCAAACCACTTGCTCTTATCTATATCAGATTTGTTAATTAGATGGGTAACAAGGATTACTAAGAAGTTGTCAGTAATTTAGATATCATGTTATATCAGATACAAGAATTCATATTTGGATCGGAGTAAGTAATTGTTAATTTCTCTTAATGCCTACCTTACTTCTAGATGGGTCATCAAAGTCCAGATTGCAAATCCCTCCGCTCGTCTCACCACTACTAGGGAAAACCCTATACACAGAACTTTAGCAGTAGCGTGGGTCAAAAAAGCATGCTGATGCTAATTAACAGTAGCGCGCCTGAGGTAACCACGCTGCAGATAAATATCTAGCAGTAGCGCGTCTTGCTGTACACACGTTACTAATAAATTCCCACGGCTTAGCCCATAAGCTACACATAGTAGTAGCGATCTATGACGAACCGCTCTACCGCTACGCTGTTTGTAGCAGCGCGTTTTAATATAAACTCGTTGCTGCAAAAGGTTATAAAATTAAATGGAAAGAAAATGGAAAGGTAACTAAAAATGAAAGAAATAGAATAAGGTGAAAGGAAACAAATAAAATGTGAAGAAAACTAAATGAAAAAGGGAAACAAGAGAAAGGAGTAGCAGTAGCGTGTATCAGCGAACGCGCTGTAGCTAAGGTAGCAGCAGCGCTTTTCTCGGAACGCGCTACTGCTACTTCTGACTTAACCACGGGGTTCGTCCTTCCCCACGCCACTTTCCCCCAAATCCAACTCTCTCCACTCTCGCCGCTGTCGTCGCCCATCGGCCGCCAGCCTCCGCTCCCCTCTCGCCCGACCCCGACCTCAACGCCGCCCGCCCCTACCTCAACGCCGCCCAGACGCCGCCCGACCCCAGATTCAACGCCGCCACTGCCCCCGACCTCAACGCCGCCCCGGACGCGCGCCCAAGCCCCGACCCCAACCTCGACGCCGCCCTGCCCCTCCCTCGTCGCAGGCACCCGAGGTGAGCACGCCCGCTCCTCCCTCTCCCCTACCTCTGCCTAGGGTTTCTTTATATTTTAGTTGCATATTAAGTTTATTTTTATTTATAGTAAGTTTATTTTAGTTGCATATTAAGAACTAGGTACTGATTAGGTACTAGAATATTTTTATTTATAGTAAGTTTATTTTTAGTAAGAACTAGTTGAATTAATAGAACTAGTTAGTATGAACTTGTTTCTATTTTTTAGTTAAAGCAATTTTTCCCGCCTCGACGTGGACGATGCCTATCCCGCATCCTCGTCGTCGAGTCGGCGGAGGACGACACCTGCTTGACCAGATCGGCCATGTCCAGGACTGGGCTCCGCCGGGGTGGTACTGGGAGGCGCTACCTACAGGGGGGCGCAGGTTGGTGAGGAGCCAGCCTGTCGTTGACTCGAACCTTCTTTGCTGGCGGTCGCGTGAGCCAGTGACGATCGAGAGGCTCGAGGACTCCGCGGAGGTGGTGCGTCACCGTGTCAGTGAGGAGGACGCGCACGTCCGTCGCTACTTGTTTGCGTTGGAGCACAGGCCGTTCTCCAATACCTGGCAGGTGCTCCAGGGATCTCACTGGAGCTATGATCCCGTGATGGTTCCTTCTCTGTGGGTGTCCACCGCCCGCGCCGATACCCGTCGCGTGCTAGGGTTTTAGTTCTATTAGTGATGTTATATGTATGACACTATTCGGGATGTATTAGTGATAATATTCGACGATGTACGGACATATGAGATGATTTACTTTTGCTTATTGAATGCATGCTAATTTGAGTCCTATAAGATACTTTGAAATGTATATCTTGTATTGCTCAATATCCAAGTGGCCCGTCATGTTTGCAGGTTACACCTCCGAGTGGCCTATGTTTTGCCGGAGTGTTGATTCATTTCCATTCCGGCAAATTTCAGGCACTCGATATGTCCTATTTTAGCAAAGGTCATGCCGGATTTTTCCGTGAATTTTGGCATGACTTGTGCCAGAATATGTAGGAAATATCGAGTGCCCCGGATTTGTGTGTTGAGTATCTTAGTAGTTGTCTTTGATCGATTTTCAATTAATGTTTTAACTATGAACATAGGAAATGTCTGACGACAAAAAGGATTTAGGTATTTGCGAATACTGCGAAGACGAGCACGGCCTGTGCGACGGAATCTTTCTAGATGATGATAGGCGCTTCAGCATCAAGCTGGACGAGAACTTTGAAGTGGATACAGTAAGTCATAGCGACAAGTCTTTTTTCGTAATTAAGCATGACATCTGCTTCATTTGCTTGAACATATATTTTTTTTACTATTCTACTAGCGTATCCCCTGCCATGCAAGAGTTTTTGTATTGGATAAGATAGGTTTCAGTCATACTGCGGAGGTAAAGAAATTTTATTTGAAGACCGAGCATGGTTATATTTTCCATGCAAAATTATACAATTCAGATGACTACACCTATTTTGGATGCAAAACATGGCGAGCACTATGCAAGAGTTATGCATTTGAGCCTGATATGGTTATCACCTTTGATATTCGTCCGGAAGATGATATTGAAGGTAATACCGACATCTGGTTCGATGTGCAGACGCATCCAGTTATACCATTATGTAAATTTCTCAACCATATTTCTGTCTTTGATATTGTTTATTCAAAAATAGTTGACAACTAATTTGTATTGTCAGCTTATTTCGGTGCAAGCAAACTTGTCCAGCGCTAGGTAGACAGGACCTACTACTGTTCTGAGGCTGAACTAAACTGCGAGGAGCTAAGTCATTATGTTTCATGGCTTGAGGATCTTGATACTGTCAAGACAAATTTTCTTTCTTTGATTTAGAAATGTTAGTACTGAAAACGTGCGACCAATAGTGTTCGTAATGAACTACGGTCACATCCATTTAGGAAGGATGGTAAGATTTTTACTACTTGTCCTCATTGCATCTTTTCCATACATTATTTTTGAAGCTAAACTTCATTGCTAAGTATGTTACCATACGATGTTCTTCAACAGGGACTCCCGATGAATGTTGTGCCTTATGGGATCGAGACTAAAGGTACCATGAGTATTATCAGCTTACGGCCAATATATCCTACAGATTACTTTAGTGCATTCAAGATTAGCGACGGATGCTTAATAGTGCAAGACTGGACCAAATATGTGTTGGGGGCGCGTAGAGAAGTACTAGGGGGCAGCAAACATAGGCGCTTTCCACGATTAGGAGACAGGTTCATCTGCATGCTCCAACTTGATCAAGGAGGAGAGCTACATATGTTTTATGTTGTTTTACCTAAGAGAGAGCAGCAGGAGTGATTAGCTAGCTAGAAATGAGTTTCAGGATGATGATGTGCTATACTATTACTATGATGATAAAATAGCTAGTGTTGGTGGTAATGACTATGATGATTATTATTAGCTAGTGTTAATGGTGATTAAATAAATACTGTTGGTGGTAATGAACATGATGATGATTAAATATCTTGTGCTGGCGGATTAGATTCAAGTGGAGGCAACATGTGGTGCACATCGAAAATACTACTAGTCCAAACTAGATCAAGTTTGGATTAGTAGTATACTTTTGACATGCACCACATATTGCCTCCACTTGAGCCTAATCCACCTTCATTTGACATACTGTTATGGACATAATGATGTAGACCTCATAACTAGTATTGTACCAATATTAGAATGATGGCGCATAAATACACTAAAAAAAAGTACTAGCAGCGATGGACAGAAAACACGCTACAAGTAGTTACCTTAGCAGCAGCGTGGTAACGAACAAACACTGCAGCTATTTGTCCTAGCAGTAGCGCGGGCTGGCACGCGCTGCTGCTAAGCAATAGCTGTAGCGCCTTATTAGTAGCGCCTATACCCGCGCTACAGATACATCTAAAACCCATGCTGCTGCTAGCCTTTTCCCTAGTAGTGCACTATTAGCGTCTTTGTCTGAGCATCTGTTTCAAAGAATTTGCCAGTAGAGAAAATAAAAGAAATTGTTTACTACTGTATTTCTACACTTAAATGCTTTCAACCTGGTAAAGCTGATTGTAGTTTTTGAATCTATAGGAATGTGGCCAAAGATATATAGTTATAGGAACCGAACTAAGTAGTGACCAGTAATGCTATGTAGTATAGTGATACATCATTTGAAGCCAACACCATTGAATTTGGGTGCAATAAGATAAGGTAGTACATACTATCTACAAATGGCAGGTCCATATTACTATTTTGAAATAACTGACAGGAGCAGCATTACTTATTTCATGACCTGCTTTCGAGTCGAACGACTAGTCAGTGAGTCCTAACTAGAAGTCCACTCAAATACCTCGACTAGACGATCGGCATGGCACGACTCGTCAACTCGAAAACCTTGATGTGATGTGGATATTTATTTGAAGGAATGGTGATAAAAGCTCAGCTTCTAGTAAAAAATTAGCAACTGTGGGTCTCTCGCCCGCTCACCTCGCTGGGCAAGGAAATCCTTGCCAACAGATGGTAGCCAAAAATGGCTTGCTCACACAATCGAGGAAAAAAATATGAAACTGCGGGTAACAAGATGAGTTGCCGGGGAACCAAACCCCTCGCTTCTTTGCTTTGCGAGGCAAGGCATGCGCTTGCCCAGAATCCAAACGTGCAGTAACCTTTGCTAGATTTACATGTCATGCCATATTAGGTATAGCTTTTTTTTTCTTTTACCCATTTAGTTTTTCCGGTCCCTGGCAAAGACCCACTCAGAGTGAGAAGTTCACAACCTTTGGGGACAACAACAAATTCGAATAGGTTTAGTTTTGCTGGTCCCTGTCAAAGAGCCACTCAGAGAGAGAAGTTCAGAATTCAATGTGCACTCAATACAAAGTTCAGAACGTTGGGTAGTTGACGACAAAATTATGTACTAAGCTACATCATGGTCAACAAAAATCTTAAGATTCTTCCAAAATAGGTTAAGTTTGACAACAGCCTAGAAATTCAACAATATAGCAAGAATTCTAGTAGGAAAATATTGGTCATGCTCTGATGGAAAACTCAATGAAAACACAAGATTAGGAGCACACCAGGGGTGCTTAAGTAGTAGGCAACGAACGGCAGACTTAAGAGCGCTCAATAGTCTTGGCAACAAACAGAATTATTTTGTTTTCTCTACTGAATAAAATAATGAAGAATAATGATGTTCATTAGATATGTTAGGCTGCATATTGTGCAATCTATATAAAAGGAGTTCCATATAAAGAGCTCCATATTAGTTGACATCATCGATGGAAGGCCATGAAGGATTCATAAATGAAACAAACATCTGTTTACATTCAGCCACCAATAACAGATATCAAGTGACAACAGCAATTAGTATCTTATATATTTACTAATCGGAGGCACCATACGAGGCTCCACGTTAATCCTCATTAACTAAATAAATTGCCCGTCGGATCTCGAGATTAATCATCTATAGCCGTGGGATAAGGTACCTTAATTAGGAGTCCTAGGATGTTGTCCCACGTTCACATCTTTTAGAAAAAAGACAACTCCCGGTTAGAATCTAATATATGGGTTGTCAAGAGTCCCGCATGCTTGCAATAATCTGTAGCCAAAGAAGTTAAAAGAGAATGATTCCCTCAAAAAAAAGTTCAAGAAAAGGAGATCCAACTACGTGGAACCTCCTCATCTTTTGTGTGCAGTCAAAAAAAAAGAGCCGCCTCAACGCATGAAACCTCCTTTGTTTGTGTGTATCTCTCGCAAGTCAACGTCCATACATGGTGCAGCTCCTGGGGAAGGGAAGCGGTGGAGTTGCTTGATTGAAGAAGGCAAGGGTGGAACTGAGGTAATGGAGATGCGTTAGTGTGGGATTTGTATCAACAATTGGAGCTAGCTGCTGCAGACAAGGGTTGCGAGGAAGATCTCTATTGGGCCTCCATCAACAGGGACAGCGGGAAACGGAAAGTAAGGAAGTTCATATCTGCAGACGATTGCCGTGGCCGTGGATCATGAGAATCGTCGGATGCCTAGGCAAATTAAAGTTGGTCGCCCGCCACACTACTTCCGACCTGACTAGGCAAGCACATCAGTCTAAATCCAGTATCTCCTACTCTATTCTTTATCCAGCTATAAGGAGAACGCTCTAAAATATTCAATTAGGCACATGTCAAAAAGTCAAAATTATGGATACGTAGAACAGTCTTCTTCGGAGAACAGGTTGATAATCATCTAGATGTCAATATGCACAGGCGGCGCAAAGTGCAGAGCTCCTTGACTAAACGGATTCAACATCACAAGTCCTCAAGGTATGAGCTCTGTAGGAATAGCACCATTAGAGGGAGAGAGAGAACGAGCACGTGAGAGGAATTATGCACTGCTTCACATGCATTGCGGTGGACAGCAGGTCCAAAATTTGCTTCCTCTACTCATTAATATTACCGAGCTTTCCATGATTGATATCTCCCATGTTTATTAATCAAGTGCATATCTAGCATGTTCTTAATCATGTAGAATATGATATATGTACTTGCATATATATGTGCTGCTACTCTAATATCTATCAACTTAATTTGGCAAAATAATTTCTATCTACGTCCAGGTGAGTGTTAATCTGGTATTGTTCCATTAACCATAGATCTATCATCGACTGTTCAGCCAGCTGAAGTTGTAGCCAGTTACTCCGTGGGTTACACACATCTACTATTCGAGTAGTCAAAGTATTTCCTATCTAATATAATGATGGCGATATTACTAAAAAATAATATCTTATTAATAATACAAGATAAATGATTGCCCTCGACAATTAGGACTGCGCCCTTCTGTTTCATACTTTGTAAACAAGTTCGTGCTCTTGGGAATTAAACCCAGCAAACCTATATCTAGATGATATACTGAACGGCTCTGAATTTCTAACAGAAGCATACTCATATTTCAGAGGCTGCATTAAAAATCTAGCCGTACACCTCTTTGCCTAGCAAATGCATTAACACAATATTTTTACTTCGGTTGATCCATTGAAAAGTCTTTCTTTATTACTCCTTTATCTCCCTGCTTCGTACCCATTGACTTTCGTAATCCCAGTTAATAAGATTTTTGTTCGCGGATATTTTTGAAATATATGTACCAATTTTCGTGTTAACATGCACTACCCTGTTTTATTTGTAACAAAAACTGTAACATTAGCTAATACATTGATTGGGGTATACAAGTTAAGACTGCTCAAGCATTTGAAAAACTAATAGCACCAGATTATATTAAGTGTTCCTACAAGTAAAATAATTTCAAAGGTTTGATAATTGGCTACCCATCAGTAAAATGTAATAGGGTTATTATACCTTTCATTAAAATAAAATCATTATACTTTGCTGTTTGCAACTATCATTGTGATCTTTGTTGTACATGTTGCGCACTCAAGTATCTACATTTTTCCTACACCATCCATGCACTGCACTTCTAATTGTTTGCAAAGAAATTTGAAGGATGGTGCTATAATGTTCATTCTCTGCCTTTTTGGTTAAGTGAACCTCATTTCTCAGTAGGTGCTGCATGGTAATTTTTTTAGCATGCGCACAATATATTAGAGCAGTTTCTGGATGTATTAGTGAGGAAGATGATATATTATAGCTACTTAACATTGCTCTAGCCAGCTTCATTTGGAAAATGCATTACATTTATACAATTTCCAAATAGATGTTAGATACAACTTTAATAATTATATGTTTCATATAGCCCTTAGACATCAACTTGATGACAGGTATTTCAGTATAAAAGAGTGTGGTTGAATGCTTCTGACTCTTCAATACATGCATGGAAATAACTGTGGACAAAGTCTCGGGTCCAGACAACTATTTCGGGTCAAAAGTAAAACAAATACAAACTTCGTTTGTAAACAATTGATTTAGAGTGCGGGATTAAACTTTTTAACATCGAATATCATTAGATTTTTCATGACAAAATTACTATACTCACATATATGTCACAAAATAATGATAACATGTGCTTAAACTTTTATCTGTTGATGAGGGGAGAGGAAAGTACACAATATTGGGGTAACAAAGCATCTATAGCCAAATTCCGAAGACATGTGGTTTCATCCTTACAAGTGAAACCGTTACAGAAAGTTTGGTGCGATACATCATTACTTTTAGTTAAGATCAAAGATTTAAGTGTAGTTAATTTCAGCCATGATTTGTGCATATTGTATGGCATTTTCATTTTTCTGACTACAGTTAGTATATTTATCCTTTTATAAATAGTTCCCTCTTTATGTATAAGGGCAGAAGATTATTCTAAATTTTGTACTCTTATATATTTTCCAGATTGCTAGCCCGTGCTGATGCACGGGTTGATGACTAGTTACCTAAAAGCAAATATATAAGGGACTAGGTCATTCATACAACTAGGCATTATCCATTGGATTGCTTGTCGCTTACAAAATATGTAAAGCTAACCAACATTGTTCAAAGCCACAAAAGGGCATGCACCATGAAAAGCACGTTTTGGAATTCTGCCACGGAACTAGACCATTAGGCACACGCACGCACACCCAATAACTAGTTTTCACAAAGGCATTTGTGCCACCATGTTAAATGCATCAAGCAGCAAGGACTTTCAGCAATCATCCGCCAACCAAATCCGCGAAAGAGGGAATATAAGGTAAACCACACTGAAATCTTCAGAATTGCACATAAGATGTGCTTCCCTGCTATCCATATCATACGACAGATTCACCTCCTTCCAGTCAGTAACAAAAATCAAATTACGATTCAGATGAATTGCAAACATCTCATACTTAAAGGTCTTGTCCTCTTCGTCACAATCCTCCATCGCATATTCCCTTCCAAACATTTGGGGAACATCAATAGTATGTTTTAGGGTCCACACTTCAGTAGCATAATCCTCAAGTACCCTCACAAAGAGTTGCTAATAATAAGGAACCATATACCAAGCATGCAATTGCCCCTAAGAGTATCCAATTGAGCTATAACCAGACCTAGCTTCTTCCTTTACTTCCGGGAGAGCAATTTCCCCACAAACATCCCCTTTGAGTCCACTGCAGCTATAATAGGTTCCTCGATCACCAAATGCATAAAATGCATCATGCCATTCACGAAGGCACATTCTGCCGTAAAAGGAGGATACTCTCTGGTATCCCCCCACTCACGGCTGTTCTGAGTCCATCGCCCAATTTTGGACGAGTATATCGCCACATCATCGTGCAACTCTACTAGGGGTGTTAACACCACAAAGCGTAATGGAACGGCCGCGTCAAAAAAACCCAGGAAGGGTTGTGCCAGTTTGACATGCGCAGGTTCATCATCCTCTTCATCCTGGCATACTATAGGAGGCAACATGATCCACTGCCTGTCATAGGATTGCACACGATATAATTGCATTCCTCGTCTTCTTGTGATTCCCAGCATTTGCAGAGGAGAAGGCTGCTGCAGCATTGTTTGAGCTTGACCCTAGCGTAGCTCCGGCAAAGGAAAGGGAGCGAAGCGTCGACCAAAGGGGCGTCTCCCGGCCCTGGACAGATTGTTGAAACAGAAACCGCCGTCTAAGTGGCGGGTGTGGAAGAATCCGTAATTCTAGGGGTTGGACTTCACAAGCCGGAAAGGGCAATAGAGCCGCGGTGCGTGCCTGGATCTGGATGGGATTTACCACTTCTTCGAAAAAAATTCCCAAAGGTTGTGTATATCGGGAAAAAATGTTTTTCTAACAAATTGCCTTATATGGATGCAGATCATTATCTGTCCAATTTTCTGTAGGGCATATGTAAAAGGCATATCGAAATGTCCGCGTATACCTACTTCCATTTTAGAGACACACAAAGGCATCGCTTTCTTCACCTTTTTCAAACTAATTTTGTCATCTATTTTCAATATTCAAGAATAAAACAGCGGTAGATGTAGCAAGCCAAACAATTCACAATAAATTATACTACATATATAGCTTATCCTGGAGCCGGCCGATAGGAAGAAAATGCCAGCAAGCGCACCGCCCTACCAATCAAACTCTAGAAAAACGGTTACTTGGTCCAATAGTTCATAAAAAAACGCTCCAAGTTCCTCGTATAAAGGGGGTTGCAACTCCCCTGGTACTTTCACAATACCACATGACCTATAATTTCACTCCATCGCCTTCACATCTCATGTCACCCGGCCCGCTCATCCCATCCAATTCTCTCTTGTGCCACCAAACGGCCGAGCGTCCCCAGCGACCACTAGGGCACTAGGCTGCCATCATCAGTCATAGTGGGCCATCGCATCAGCTGACGCCGCTCGCCCCTTCATATTCCTTCGTCTGACGTCCCATGAGAGCATTGAACCTGCATCAGCGTACCATCTGCGCATTACCACCCGTGCCCAGGCGCGGCCGGTTAAATCCATGAGTAATCCAGAAAGGGGAAAATTTAATTCCATGAGTTTAAATGGGACTGATAGTGGGTACCACACCCTTACCTACAATGTTGCTACGCTGATTAAACAAACGGCGGCAAATAGGATCAGCAAGGGCAACCCAACAACCAGGTTGATAGGAAGTCCGTCCACACCCCACGGCAAATGAACTCAACTATTAGAAACGACTAATCCCACTTGGAACCACTTGAGTACTGGGAAACCATGCGAACCGAATATGGATCTCCAACAGTGTATGAGCGTGGCGCGTCGTGCAGGTGCCCGGTGAACAGCCCCAACCGGATGACCCAGCGCGGGATGAGGCGCCGGCTGGTGGTGTTCCGGTCCAATGAGATGAAGTGGACCTGATCCAGTTTGACGCATTCCTCTGCGAGTTCATCGGGGACGTGCTCCCCGCAGATCACCTCTGCATTGCCGATGCGAATGCCAATGCCAATACCGGCGCATCGATGGAGGAGCGGCCCGCTTCATCGAGCCACGGAAGTTTGCCCCGACATGCATTGAGTCGAGGTATGCCCCCACGGCGGCGCTTCCAGACAACGGCGAGGAACCTCCCCGGTTCGTGCAGTGCCGGGCACCGTGCTCGACGTGTCCAAGAGGAAGAACATCGCAGCCTACATCAGCCACAACAGGTCGCGCCGAACACCTTAGTCTAGCTCGTGGTCCGTGGCGACGAAGACGAGTCGTGCCCCCCACCTGATGGTCTCCGCTATGGAGACCAACCCGCCGATGAGCGAGCTGAGCATCAATTACGACGTCGATCAGTGATTGATCGGCAGCATTTCCTGTATGTTTACCCTCATTTCCAATTTTCATGAACGTTTCGCCTTCATTTTCAGTGGTCATGAACCTTTCTGTCATTGTTATTGATTGTATCATTGGATGGCCGCAGCGCTAAGACACCTTAAATTGAACTGTTTGCTTGTATTTCTTATGGGAAAATATCCTATGGAGCTTAGGCTCATGGGCACCCCCTTATCTAGCCATTCAATTCTGCATCGCGATTCGTGCAAGTAAATTTCTCTTTTTCGTTTCTCTCATATAGTTTAACATATGAACTTCATACTTTTTCAGCACAACAGAACATTCTTACTAGAATGTGGGAAAAATACTTTCAGATTTTTTCGCGCATCATAGATAATAGAAATAAGATTTTTTAATTAAAAAAAATCTCAATTTCTCTATTTTTTTTGGACAAAAAATTCTGAAAGTTTTATCCCACATTGTTCCAAGAATGTTTTGTTGTCCTGGAGAGTTTCAAGTTCATTTGTTGTTTTGTTTTGAGAAAACAAAAAAGAGAAAGTTTTCATGTAGTAAGTTAGTTGTGTAGTACGGATCTCAAAGCAACATTAGATGGTGAGGATAGGAGGTGTCCAGGAACCCGTGCTCTAAAAATCCGCGTCCTTTTCTTATGCCTGGTTTGCCGTGTTTGCACTTTGCAGTCGGCAAGTTATAGCCTGAAACCATATTTGCATGAGTTGAGTCTGGGATGGACATCATAACCATGGATGTGAGTGTGTAGTTGAGAATTTCATTCGGTTTAGTTTTCTGTAGTCGTTGCAAAGGTTCATGAAGAAGTACGTGTCAAGGACGGCCTCTACAATGTCGTCTACTCCACCTACGGCCCCGACAAGTCCGGCCCCGACGTCTGCCCAGCCAGGAAGCGGTCGGCAGCAACATCTGGCGCTCCGCTAGAGACCTCATCAACCAGCTCGACGCCGAGATCCACCCGCCCAGCTACTTCATCTTGGACATGACCAACGGCAAGGAGGCGATTCCCGTCCCCATCCGCAACACGGTGGACCATGACGTCTATCCCCTCGAGAGAGCGGGCGCCGGGAGAGCATGGTGCTGCCACCGTGCCTGCACACCGCGTCTACGCAAGGAAGAAAATAGCGCGCTATTTTAAATAGCGCAGCCTTCAAAAAAATGCTATGAACGAAATAGCGTGCTAATAACGCGCTATTTTGCAAAATAGCGTTTCACAAAACATTATTGAGATTTCAGCATATAGCATACAAATGACAGATATATCAACACAAATGACATATTTCAGCAGCTAAAACCAAGGCTAAAACATTGTTCAGATAACAAAGCATGGTCCAGATATAGGCATATAGCACTTTTCTGAGTTCATACATTCAGATTTCAGACAAACAAAATAGACAGATAAATAAACAGCCAACAAGCAAGGTCCAGAACAGTCAGATGAACTTGCTGCCATGGCATCATCATCCGAATCAGAAGAAGAACCCACAGATTGCAGCTCATCATCACGAAAAACAGGGAGCAACTTCTTCCTAGGCTTGACGAGCTTTATTTCTTTTTGATGCAGCAGCTCTTGCTCTTGGTTGTGGTATTGGTTCTTCTTCAGGTTCATCTGCCGCGACCCGAGGAGGCGGCCGGCCGTGGCTGGAGGAGACAGACGAAGCACCGGCGGCCGCCGCTGCCACCGTCGCCTCGTTCGATTCGGGAAGGCTCGCTCGGTAGGTTGGTTAGGGTTCGCTCGACTGGAAGAGAAGATATGCTTGGTTACTGGGCAAGAAAGCCCAAAAGTATAGTGGGCTGATGAAACATTCGTCTGAAAAAAAACACCGTCGAAAAAATAGCACCGATACGCGCTATAGCGCGCAATCGCCGTATTTAGCGCGAATAGTGCCGTAGCGAGTGAAATCTGCATAGTGTAGCGTTTAGTTTCCAGAAACGCTATAGCGCGCTATTAAAAATAGCGCATTATTTTTTTCCTTGATGCTGGACTTGGAGCTAGGTGACGCTCAGAGTAACTTCGCATCTTTTGCTCCTCGCCATACCCCTGGGAGAAGGTTCATGTGCCTACTACGTAGCTACGGAAAACGTTTGGAGATGAAGCATGATATTTTGCATCAACTCTAGTGTTTCAAATCTTGCCTTCTCTAGGCATATATTTCTTTACCCGTGAACCAAGGATTTCTTTACCCATGAGCCAAGGATACATATATTGAGATAATAAATATTTGGGATGCCTAAACCACTAAAGTTGAAAGAATAAACTTCTAATGTAAACATTTTCTATCCCTAACATGCTGTTCTATTTGTTGCAACGCTTTTCCTTTTGCAATTCTTGTATTCCTTCATCTTTTAATTTTTTAATAACAAATAAATCTGTAATTATATGATTTATTAAGAATGTCTCACACTTTTTTAATTACATGATTTTGTAATGCATGAATTTTTTTAATTACATGAATATTTAAAATATCATTGAACACTTTTTAATAATCACATGACCATCTTAACAAAAATATATTGACTAAATTATTACATATGGTTAGCTATATAGATAGCGCCTGTGAGAACGGCGCTACGACACAACGCATAGCACCAACGCATTGGGCGCTAACTAAATGTTTTGTTCTGTGAAATATTTTTTTTTGACAGAAAGACTGTAAGGGAACCCTCTACAGTATAATTGGTGCAACAAACCCAAATTGCAAGTACCATGTCTTGAACCTGGGTGGGTAGGAAGGCATCAGCCCCTCCCAGCACTAGGCTATGCCTTAGTCTGCTCTGTGAAATACTTTCATGCAGAGTTTAATTACTATTTGAATTTGTTTCACTTTTTGGTTATATTTTCCATTTTGCCCTGCACATCAGTTTATGATGCCCTAGGGCAGCAAACTAAAGCGCCTAGTTGTCTCTAAACTGTATCCATTCTTCACCAACATTAATTATAGGGAGCTAAAAAAATTGTCTTGAAGCTCGTCGTTTACAACCGGTCACAAACAGTGGGTCCATTTTCCGTTTCCACTAGGCGACCCGCAATAGCATCCCGTCAGTTTACAGCCTGTCATGCGCCCTCCTTCCTTTGGCTATAAGAAATCGCGTCCAACAATCCGCCATGATGCAGAGCTCAATTCGTTTCATGAGAGAGAGAGAGAGAGAGCAGGCGCCGGGGCCATGGTGCATGGCGTTACTGTTAGCCATAGTCTTGATCTTGCGTCGGTTAGGGTTACTGTTAGCTGTTGGCTGGTGATGGTGCATGGTGTTACTGTTAGCTGCATGCGTTGTGTTTGTTTGTACTCCCTCCGTTCTTAAATAATTATCTTTCTAGAGATTTTAACAAGTGACTACATACGGAGCAAAATAAGTGAATCTACACTTCAAAACATGTCTACATACATCCGTATGTTGTAGTCCATTTGAGATTGCTAGAAAGACAAATATTTAGGAACAAAGGGAGTACCTACCTACATGCATGGAAGGAGACGGCCGAGTCCGTGTGGCCGTTTCGTAAGGTTAGCTAGTGCGGTGCATGCATGGAGACGTGGGTCCGTGTGTGCATGCTAGTTAGTGGGCTTAGTGGCTGGTTGATCTTGCGTGTGTGCGTGAGTGTGCGTGCGTGTGTGCTAGCCTGGTATAAAAAGCCCTGTACTGTACTGCTCAAAGAGCAAGCTAGGGCTCGGCGCCAACAGTTCCCACCGTGGCCGCACACCGCGGGAGGTCACGGAGACTGACGTCTACGGCTGCCGTCGACTTCTCCTGCGCGTTGGTCCCCGCCTGAAGCTAAGCCATCTCCCGAGCACCCTACGCATCCATGCCTCGTTCGACGACCGAGCGCCCTGTTGGAGTAATCCAAACATACGGGAGTTTCCATGCTAAAGTCGTGTAGCTAGCACGTGCATGTGCAAGTGCAAGTTGTGTCCGGCCAGAATTACCAAGCATGATCAAGCTGGCCGGGCGATTAGTTTTGGAAAGAGTGGCCTATGTGTGATGATATAGGAAAGGTTTAGCGTGTACCGATGGTGGAGTCGGTTCGTGTCTAGGTCATGTACGGGTAGGTTTAGGATTGGTGTTTGAGTCGGCTACTAGTCTGTCCAGCGTTTAGGTTGATGCATATATATATATATGCAGAGTTGCGTGTGAGTTTTGTAACCGAGAAAAGAGGAGAAAAAAAATAAAGAGAAAATAAGGGAACGACAAGGACCCTTGGCTATCAGATTTTTGTGCGCGTGTGTTCGTGCAATTTGATGTGATCGATCCTGAGGGTGAAATTCCAACAATTGGTATAAGAGCAAGGTCGAGGTGAAGCTGCGCTTGCCCC
Organism: Aegilops longissima; assembly: GCA_021605205.1. Lineage (NCBI taxonomy): Eukaryota > Viridiplantae > Streptophyta > Magnoliopsida > Poales > Poaceae > Aegilops > Aegilops longissima. The sequence continues at coordinate 722,742,563 of CM038678.1, read as the reverse complement.
AGGGTGGCGACCCTGCTAGCGCCTCGGGGCGGGCGATACAGTCGCTGGTGTAGCGACAAGGAGGAACGGGCAATACAGTCGCTGGTGTAGCGACGAGGAGGAGCGGGCGATATTCTCGTTGGGTGGTGCAGCGAAGAGGAGAAGCGGGCAATTGTCGTTCGAGCGGTGACAAGGAGGATCGGGTAGTTGTCTTTCGGCGGAGCAACGACAAGAAGGCGGCGAGGACGCTATCGCAAGCGAGGCGACGGGTGATTGTCATTGGACAAAACGACCTGGATGAGGTTGACGGGAGCGGTAGTGCCAAGGTGCAGTGCTAGAAGATCTCGTCAAGATCGTCGTTCGGGGGAGCGAGGAAGAGGCGACAAAATTGCGAGCTGTCGTCAAGGTGTGCACATGAGTTCTTGTAAGGTGCGTCCAAGAGCTTAGGTGTGTGAGTCTTCTGCTGCAGTTGAGATGCGTCACTGGCGGAGGAGAATTGCGAGCGAGAGCGGGCGGAAAAAGGAATTTGTGCCTTGCGTTTCCGTTCGTGGTGGTGGAGCTCCAGCGAGATCATATACGATGGAGACGAGTTCCACGTATATGATGACTTGTGTTGCTGCTGGATAGGAGATGTCGTTTGGTAAGTTGCGTCACCAACGACAAAGGGAAAAAGATGTGACGGGTGATTAGACGTGTCTCCCTGTGTGCAAAAAAAACCGATGTGAAGATGAAGATTAACGTGAAGATGGGCGCGCACCGGTTAAGTTGAGTTCCTGCATGAGGCTATGCGTTTAGTCTGCATGTAGCACGCTAAGTTGTGGCAGCGTGGCTGGTAGTCCGGGTTATCGTTGGTTTCAGTTTTCAAGTCGGCACGAAAGTATGATGGTGATGATCTGGTGGCCATCGTTGCAAGAAGAGAGAAGCTGTGGTCCGGTAAGTCGCGTCACCGGAGGCAATCGATGGGACAAGATGAAGAGGTGATCGTCTGCGTGTCTCATCCTATAAAAAAAGTCGGATGTTTGGATTAGGGGGTGAATGTTGGAGTAATCCAAACATACGGAAGTTTCCATGTTAAAAGTCGTGTAGCTAGCACGTGCAAGTATAAGTTGTGTCCGGCCAGAATTACCAAGCATGATCAAGCTGGCCGGGTGATTAGTTTTGGAAAGAGTGGCCTATGTGTGATGATATAGGAAAGGTTTAGCGTCTACCGATGGTGGAGTCGGTTCGTGTCCAGGTCATGTACGGGTAGGTTTAGGATTGGTGTTTCGAGTCGGCTACTAGTCTGTCCAGCGTTTAGGTTGATGCATATATATACGCAGCGTTGCGTGTGAGTTTTGTAACCGAGAAAACAGGAGAAAAGAAATAAAGAGAAAATAAGGGCACGACAAGAACCATTTTTGTGCGCGTGTGTTCGTGTAATTTGATGTGATCGATTCTGAGGGCGAAATTCTAACACGCCCTTCGACCACCGCGTCGATCGGGCACGGACACTACCGTCTACCGAAACTACGAGGCCTGCCGCAACCTCATCCATGGCATGCATGCTCGCTGACGGGCCTATCACCGGCGAGGACGACCTCGCACCCGGTACCTGGGGTACCATCTTCACTGGCAAAGGGACTTCACCGATGTCATCGCACAATCGATAGCCTTCAGGGCGTCGTCCTGCGCTGCTTTGACGTTGACATCCACCTACCGTTTTTACTGGTATGTCAAGTTTTCGGCCATCCACAGGTACCCTGCTTGGTGTGCGCGATTGGCTGGAGTTGGAGCCTTGTGACGAGGAGATCGTCATTCTGCCCCGCTTCCACACCCACGCCTTACCACATCCCGTGCACCAAACTGTGGTTCTATCAAGAGTGAAAGTGCCCAATTCGCCCGCGTGAGGTGATGCATTACTTTGGCTTTTGATTCTGAGATTCGATAGCTGATGGTGCTTGACTCATACATCTCGGACGCAAAGATGTTGATAGATTACATAGCCGATGAATAAATTCAGAGATTCTGTAGCTGAAGATGGTTTCAATTAATGAGCGGCCGTTCATAGATCTCGCAGTCCTAAGATGAGGGTTTCATGTATAACATACCCGAAAATTAACAATTGAGTTGGCCTCGATATGTATGAGTGGAGGATTGTCACAAAACTTCCGTGATGATTTTTTATCAACAATTTCAGGCTATTGTTTTAATTCTTTTTAAGAGTATCCAGCAGGACATGTATAGACGATACACACACCTATAACGCCCTGCAAGGATATCAAATATTTCATCGTCAAGAATCTCTTTACTTGTTTTGTTCCTCACGTTATATGTAGTATGATTAGAAATTTTTGGGAGAGGGAGGTGATCTTGAAATGAGGTATTTGCTTCTCCACCTTTGCTCTTATGGGAGTACTTGTTTTGGAAGTCTATACTTTGAAAATAGAAATGGCTTTGAGATAACGACACATACATACATAACATGTCAAAACACATGTGCTTAAAAGTTCATTTCTCTTCAAGTTTTTTGTACTCGATGTAGGAAATCATCTTGATAAGTCCCATATAGGGGTTAACATAATACTAAAATAGTATACAGCATGTACCAAACTAGCAATAGGACGACTAAGAATGTGCGGTCATGTTCTCCACAGGTATATTGCGAAATCATGTACTTTAAAGATAAACATTTTTCTACTTGGGACAGAATGCTACAATAATGATTCTTAACCAATGAACTAAATTATTACTATTAACAAGGTATATTATGCACCGCATATAAAAAAAAGAAACATCGAGGAAGTTATTTGCTTCCCAAATAAAAAATAGTTTCCATGGTAGAAGAAATTCCTTCGTAATGAAGTTGCAAACTAGCAACTTTTGGGGTTACAACTTCCAAAGTTTTATTAGGTCCTCCTATGCACTAAGAAATGTATCCTATGGAACAGCACAAAAACTTCATAAGCATATCCTACAGGTTAATAATGTAGCAACCTTTCAACATAAGCACCACAGTAAACTAATAATTCGTAATTGACCTGAAGAATAAGACCAATGAACTTAAATAAGATCATGGAATTATTTGTAACCATCCCTTTAAGTTGACCTAGACCTAGTTCAAAATGGAATTACGAAAACAACCCCTAAACCAATCTTTTCATAAGTAATATTACTTTTGTATACAGGATCACAACTAGTGAATCTTAGAAGCTGCCAAAAAAGGAGAAGAACTATGAGCTGTGATTACATTATTATAAACATTTTTAGTTATTTAATCATAACACAACTTACTGTTTAATGCTAGGTGGTCTTTCCGCTTCCCTAGATGTGGCGCCACTTGTAGAATAGGGGCATGAGAGATCTATGTATATATACAATATACATGCTGATTATAGGCAACACATGCATTAAAATAACAGTAAATAGGCTCTATGCACTACAAGGTTAGTCTATGCAAGAACTATTTCAACAGCGGGAGCGAGTAATGAACAAACAATCACCTGTGTTTATAGATAGGAAACACTAACTGCAAATGTATAAAACGCCAAAGAAGGTGAAATGGAGGCACTAATATATTCAGTAAGCTAATACATAAGGAACTATATGATTACACTTGGTTTTGAGTAGGATAATATTACCGATCTTAAAAGACCTGATCAAGCCCTATGAAAACCCAAGTGAAATCTGAGTTAATAGTAAATATCCTAGGATACCATGTCCATTTCCAAGAAGCAAACATGTAATACAATCAGGGATCATTTCGGACTTGAGGAAGTATTTTGAAAGCTTCTCCATTTGCAAGAAGTTGATCTATCCTACCAAAGATCGAACCAAAACACCCATAGATCCATAAAGAAGATTACGAGGAGTGACACTCACTAGTCACCATCGTGATGAGAAGATTGTGTGCTCATCTTGGTTGTTGTGCCCTGGCATGGGGTGCCTGGTATGAAAAGTTTACATCCCGTGATAGCTTTCTCCTTCTCCTACTTCTCGTTCTTCTCTTTCTCTTTCTCTAGTTCCACACGGAGAGTTTCTACTTCTTCCTACAATGCCAGATGCTTGGATTCCAGTTCACACTATGGATTCAAAGGGATTGACCAAAATTTCAAAGACAAAGAATAATCTAGTAATATAGACTCTAACTGATTGTCAATAATCAGCCGGAGTCATGAATTTAAGATATCGGTTCTAGATTTATGAAGAAGGAAATAAACTAACCGTATAGACTCTGATTGCTTGCAATCAATCAGAGCCTCGGAGGCAACACCTAGTATGTGCACTGAACGTGCCCCTACTGGAGGAAAACAAATCAAGCGCTACTCGGATGACAAGTCAAAAAGTTGAACGTGCGAATGAAAATGGTCGGCACTTACGGTGGTACTTTCTTGGGGATGAGATTTCAGAGATTCACTTGAATTGAGTTAATCCTTCAGCTTGGGGTTCATTTGCTCGGCTTGAGTCATGGCCTCTTCTCTGGTACTAACCCCATCCTCTATAGTGCTGGCCAACGGATACAATACATAAGGAATAGTGGAAGGCGTTGAAGCTCGGGGATTCGTAACCGCCAATGCACTTGGACTGGCTTGTACAATATCGGTCAGCGCTCGGACACTTGCATCCGACTGAATTTCCAGAAATTTTGGTACCATGTCATGATCGGTGTCCATATCCACAGGATTTCTTCTTGGAGTAGGAGCGTCAATGTCCATTTGAACATACTCTTCAGCATCATCCACAGTAATCACTTCTTTAGTGGCTAGAAACAATGCAAAGCAACAGTTCATCAGTCCTTGCTCTGTCTTTTCTACTTTGATGATTTTACCAGAAATATAATACCTTTCGAACTAACAACAACAACGTCAGGTTGTCCTTTGGCTTTACTTGCAGTCTGCTTGGTAGCTTGGCTGTAGAAGTAGCAACCCTGCATCGGAAGAGGATATAAGATGGTTATAATGTCCAAATGATCAAAGCAAGATTCAGCTACAATACTTACTTGGAGACAACTGGCACCACATTCTTTATGTTACAGCTAGGATGGCCAGCCAACAACAGCTGGTCAGAGGGCGTTGCGAGATCTCCAGCAGACAAGTAGACAGAAGACAAATCAGGTCCTATTGCAACATCACCCTGGGACACGGCCGCAATATTGCTAGCAGACAGGTTCATATCAGATCAAGGCATAGGAGGTCCAGACAGAACTGCAGCAGATGTTGGGATGGACCAGGAGCTAATGGTGAGAGTGGAGGCCGAGAATCAGAGTGGGATACTACAGCAAATCTTAAAGATCTGATCAAGCCCTCTAAATACCCTCGGGCATGCAATACGCCCTTATAATAACACCATGAACTCTGAGTGACTAGTGAATCCTAGGAAAACCTGTCCGTTTCCAAGAAGCAATCGTGTAATACAAATAGGGCGCATCGGAGCGGCGATTGGCCTGAGATGGAATAACACTTCTCGCCCGCTATCGATTCCCTCTCTCTATTCTCTGCTCGTCAGATATTTTCTTCACCATGAGCAGCATTCAGCAGCGCCAGAGATCTCTTCCGCCGACTCCATCGGCAAGAACTCCGGCAGTTGGTCTTCTCCCTTCTCCCCCGTGGGCAACGACAGCGGCAAACTCCCTCCATTGTGAATACGTTACCAGTGTCCCAACCAAACGTGTCGTGGGTATAGCCATTAACTGGCAGGAGAATGGAGATTTAGTAATTGGTGCTCACCCTGGTCATCGTTGCCCTTGTCGCTTCCGCGGCCGCCGACCAAGTCCTGGCCGCGGCTGCCCTGGAGGGGCGTGAAGGAAAACCCAGGCGGGCCGGCGGAGGAGAACTCAGGCGATGAGGAGAACCCAGGCAGGCCAGCGGAGGAGAACTCAGGCGGGGAGAACCCAGGCGGGGTGGCGCCATAACGCCATGCAAGGATACATATATTGAGGTAATAAATATTTGGGATTCCAAAACAACCACAGTGGAAAGAATAAACTTCAAATGTGAACATTTTGGATCCCTAACTTGCTGCTCTATTTGTCTTAACATTGTTATTTTATTTTATTTTTGCCTTCCTAGTGCTCCTTCAACTTTTTTTTCATGACAAGTAAATTTGACATTATATGATTTTTCTAAGAATGTGTCAGACACTTTTTTAATTACATGATTTGGTAATGCGTGAATTTTTTAATTACAAGAATATTTTGAAAACCATTGAACACGTTTTAATCACATGACCATCTTACTAAAATATATTGACTATCTATTACTTGATTTCACTTTCGAAAAACTCAAACATGTTTTAAAATGCATTCAACACTTTTTTCATTTACATCAAAATTTCAATAAATGTATCATACTGTTTTTTATTACATCGATTTCTAGTAATGTTTTTTCTAATGACAAAAACATTATGAAAATTGACGAACACTTTTAGATTACATGAATTTCTTTGAAAAAATGTGAGAAACACTTTTGTAGTTGCATGAATATGTTCTAATCTATGAATTGCTCCTCTTAGCAATGAGGTCTATGAACTTATCATCATAGTAATCTAGCTAATATTCATAGTACTAAATCTTGCTCTGATCTTTATAAGCTGAAGTACCTCATCATCTTACAAAGATAACATGGGAACGTCAGTACATGAAGCCCTCATGCAGTAAAAAAATCCAAGTACAGTTCTCTTTGAGCTGTTTGCGGTCTTTACTGACCTTAATTAGCGAGCTAATATAAAAGTATTCAATCTCATTAATCAGGGAGTACATGGCTCTTGTCCACAACCACCAACAAAACATACAGCGGAAAAGCAACGCGGAAGCAAAGCAACGAGGAGAAAATTCTTATCGTTCGCTGCTCTCAGCCGGGTGGCCGCCAGGTCCGACCCCGTCGCCGCCGCCCTGAGGATCCCTCTAACATCCGAGCTCCTCGCCATCCTGCATGGCGATCTCGAGCCCTCCCCCGACGACCACTCCTACATGGCCCTCCATCTCCGCCTTTCGCAGCAGCAGCTCGACTCCATCTCCGCCTGCCACCCCCCGCCACACCACCGCAATGTCCACAGTCTTCCCTGCCCCCGCCGCCGTCCCGGGGGCCCTCTCACGTGTCACCGCCCCTTCCTCCGCCCAGAGTGCATGCCAATTCGGCAATGGAGATGATGCGACTGCGGGTCATATCTGCGGAGGAGGACATGCTCCACTATCGCCCGCTGGTGCGCCGCATGCGACTCACCTTTGAGGCGCTCTTTGGCCGCTACCAGCGCACCACACTGACCGCAACGCCGAGCACAACCCTGGGAGGTGCAAGCGCAACTGGGCCGACTTATGGGCCCTCGGCGCCATGATCACAGGGTGGCTCTATCGGGCGTCTTCGTCGGCAACGCCTTCAACTACCGCGTCGAGCTCCTCGTCCTCGGCCCCACAACCAAACGTGGGCCGACATCAGCTATGTTCCCACGCCTCGTTCGACGATGACCTTGCGGTCTTATGAAACTACGAGGCCTGCCACGACCTCATCCACGGGATGCGCGCCGATGGGCCTGTCCCCGAGAACTGGGGTTGGGGGGGGGGGGGGGACATCATCACCCGCAAATGGACTTCGCTGATGAGATCGTCCCCTAGATCGATAGCCTTGAGGGTGTCTTCCCATGCTTCAACATCAACATCAACCTGTCGTAGTTACTGGCAACTCTGGTTTTTAGCCATCCACAGGCGGACGCAGTTGTAGGAGCTCTGGCGGTACCCGGCCTGGCGTGCGTGATTCGCCATTTGGAGTTGGAGCCTGGTGACAAGGAGATGCTGATGCTGTCATGCCTCCACACTAATGCCTTCCACATCCCGTGCATCAAAGCGTGGTTCTATCATGAGTCAAATTGCCAAATTTGTCGGCGTGAGGTGATGGATTTACTTTGGCTTTAGATTATGAGATTAGATAGCTGAAGGTGCTTGACTCATACATCTCGAATGCAAAGATGTTGATAGATTACAGAATAGATGAATAAATTTCTTCCCCGCAAAAAAGAAACAATGAATAAATTCCGATGTAATTAATATTTGGGAGGTGGGACTGGTTTTTCAGCATCCGGGTGTCTAGGCACCTGGTTTATCAGCACCTTCCGTGAAGCAACTAGCCCATAGAGATTTTCACCAGGTCCTGTATGAGAAGTTTGATTAGAAGGCCTAGAAGAGCTACCCGTGGGAGTCTGGCAATATATAAAACGAATATGTGCCTATACTCACACTGTTCATTCGTAGGCAGATTCCCCCTCGCATGTTACGGCATCTTTCCCTTTCCTGGTGAACGGCCAGATAAAAGGGGGTCAGGACCCCTTGGTGCTACCGCACCTTTCCGTCTCATCAAGGGTGAATGGCCAGATAAAAGTGGGTCGGGACCCCTGGGTGGTACCGCACCTTTCTGTTTCTTTGTATCTGTGTAAGGTTACAAAGAGCAAAGTGAGCAGTTGGTAGTAGCCATACAGAAATTTAACCACTGCTGCATTATTGATTGTTGGAAAAATTGCAGAAGATATGAGCAAATATCACTTATTCCCAATTCATCTAACTAATGCTAGTAATTAGTACTCCCTCCGTTCCAAAATATAGTGCTTCCTCTATTTCCGTGCTTCAACTTTGACCATAAATTAACCAACAAGACCGACTGCGGCGGGAGCAAAAGTTATACCAGTGAATTCGTATTCATAAGAAGTTTTCAATTATATATTTTTTTCTCCCGCCGCAGTCGGTCTCGTTGGTTAAATTTATGGTCAAAGTTGAACTTCGGGAAGCGCGGGCGCACTATATTTTTGAATGGAGGGAGTAGCGTGTCAGCCTAGACAGCAAACCACTTGCTCTTATCTTCATCATATTTGTTAATTAGATAGGTAACATGGATTAGTAAGAAGGTTTTAAGGAATTTAGATATCATGTTATATCAGATAGAAGAATTCATTTTGGATCCGAGTGAGTAACTGTTAATTTTTCTTAATGCCTAGCTTAATTCTAAATGGGTCAACAAAGTCCAGATTGCAAATCCCTCCGCTCGTCTCACTATTAGCGTTTTTGTCTGAGAATCTGTTTCAAAGCATTTGCCAGTTGAGAGAATAAAAGAATTTGTTTACTGGTGTATTTCTACACTTAAATGCTTTCAACCTGGTAAAGGTGATTGTAGTATCTGAATCTATAGGAATGTGGCCAAAGATATATAGTTATAGGAACCGAAGTGAGTAGTGACCAGTAATGCTATGTAGTATAGTGATACATCATTTTAAGCCAACACCATTCACTTTGGGTGCAATAAGATAAGGTAGTACATACTATCTACAAATGGCAGGTCCATATTACTATTTTGAAATAACAGACAGGAACAACATAACTTATCTGATGCCCTGTTTTCGAGTCAAACGATCGACTAGTCAATGAGTCGTAACTAGAAGTCGACTCAAATACCTCGACTAGTCGATCGGAATGGCACGACTCGTCAAGAGTCGCTAACAGAACAACTCGTCAACTCAAAAACCTTGATCTGATGTGGATATTTATTTTAAGAAATGGTGATAAAAGCTCAGCTTCTAGTAACAAATTAGCAACTTTGGATCTCTCGCCCGCTCACCTCGCTGGGCAAGGAAAACCTTGCCAACGGATGGTAGCCAAATTGGCTTGCTCACACAAACGAGGAAAAAACTTGAAACTGCGGGTAACGAGATGAGTTGCCAGGGAACCAAACCCCTCGCTTCTTTGCTTTGCGAGGCAAGGCAAGCGCTTGCCCAGAATCCAAATTTGCAGTAACCTTTGCTACATTTACATGTCATGCCTGATTAGGCATAGCTTTGTTTTTCTTTTACCCATTTAATTTTGCTGGTCCCTGGCAAAGGCCCACTCAGAGTGGGAAGTTCACAACCTATGGGGACAACAACAAATTCGAATAGGCTTACTTTTGCTGGTCCCTGACAAAGAGCCACTCAGAGTGAGAAGTTCAGAATTCAATGTGCCCTCAATACAAAGTTCAGAATGTTGGGTAGTTGATGACAAAATTATGTACTAAGCTACATCATGGTCAACAAAAATCTTAAGATTCTTCCAAAAATCGTTTAGTTTGATAACAGCCTAGAAATTCAACAATATAGCAAGAATTCTAGTAGGAAAGTATTGGTCATGATCTGATGGAAAAGTAAATCAAAACACAAGTTTAGGAGAACAGCAGGGGTGCTTAAGTAGTAAGCAACGAACGGCAGACTTAAGAGCGCTTAATAGTCTTGGCAACAAACATAATTATTTTGTTTTCTCTACTGAATAAAATAATGAAAAAGAATGATGTTCATTAGATATGTTAGGCCGCATATTGTGCAATCTATATAAAAGGAGTTACATATAAAGAGCTCCATATTATTTGACGTCATCGATGGAAGGTCATGAAGGATTCATAAATGAAACTAACATCTGTTTACATTCAGCCACCAATAACAGATATCAAGTGACAACAACAATTAGTATTACCTAAAAGCAAATATATAAGGTACTAGGTCATTCATACAACTAGGCATTATCCATTGGATCGCTTGTCCTTACAAAACATGTAAAGCTAACCAACATTGTTCAAAGCCACAAAAGGGCATGCACCTGAAGAGCACGTTTTGGAATGCTGCCACGGAACTAGACCATTAGGCACACGCACGCACGCCCAACGACTAGTTTTTACAAAGGCATTTGTGCCACCATGTTAAATGCATGAAGCAGCAAGGACTTTCAGCAATCATCCGCCAACCAAATCTACGAAACAGGGAATATAAGGTAAACCAGACATGAAATCTCCAGAATTGCACATAAGATGCGCTTCCCTGTTATCCATATCATACGACAGATTCACCTCCCTCCAGTCAGTAACGAAAATCAAATTACGATCCAGATGAATTGCAAACATCTCATACTTAAAGGTCTTGTCCTCTTCGCCAAAATCCTCTCTCGCATATTCCCTTCCAAACATTTGGGGAACATCAATAGTATGATTTATGGTCCACACTTCACTAGCGTAATCCTCAAGTATCCTCACAAAGAGTTGGTAATAATATGGAACCATATACCAAGCATGCAATTTCCACTGAGTGTATCCAATTGAGCTATAACCAGACCTAGCTTCTTCCATTCCTTCCAGGAGAGCAATTTCCCCACAAACATCCCCCTTTGAGTCCACTGCAGCTATAATAGGTTCCTCGATCACCAAATTCATAAAATGCATCATGACATTCACGAAGGCACATTCTGCAGTAAAAGGAGGGTACTCTCTGGTATCCCCCCACTCATGATTGTTCTGAGTCCATCGCCCAGTTTCGGACGAGTATATCGCCACATCGTCGCGCAACTCTACCAGGGGTGTAAACACCAAAAAGAGGAATGGAACGACCGCGTCAAAAAAAAGGCAGGAAGGGTTGTGCTAGTTTGACATGCGCATGTTCATCATCCTCTTCATCTTGCCATACTATAGGCGGCAACACAGTCCACTGCCCGTCATAGGATTGCACATGATATAATTGCATTCCTCGTCTTCTTGCGATTCCCAGCATTTGCAGAGGAGAAGGCTGTTGCTGCATTGTTTGAGCTTGACCCTACTGTAGCTCCCGCGAAGGAAAGGGAGCGAAGCGTCAACCAGAGAGGCCGTTCCCGGCCCTAGACAGATTGCTGAAAAGGAGACCGCCGTCTGAGTGGCGGGTGTGGAAGAAACTGTAATTCTAGGGGTTGGACTTCACAAGCTGGAAAGGGCAATAGAGCCGTGGTTGTGTGTGCCGTGTGAAGGGGGTTACTTGGTCCAATAGTTCATAAAAAAAGGCTCCAACTTCCTCGTATGAAGGGGGTTGCAACTCCCCTGATACTTTCCCAATACCGCATGACCCATAATTTCACTCCATCGCCTTCACATCTCATGTCACCCGGCCCACTCATCCCATCCAATGCTCTCTTGTGCCACCAAACCGCCGAGCGTCCCCAGCGACCACTAGGGCACTAGGCCGCTATTGTCAGTCGTAGTGAGCCATCGCATCACCAATGAGACCATTGAACCTGCGTCAGCGTACCATCTGCTCATTACCACCCGTGCCTAGGCGCAGCCGATGAAATCCATGAGCAGTCCACAAAGGGGAAAATTCAATTCCATGACTTTAAATGGGACCGATAGTGGGTACCACACCCTTACCTACAATGTTGCTACGCTGATCAAACAAACGGCCCCAAATAGGATCAGCCAGGGCAACCCAACAGCCAGGTTGATAGGAAGTCCGACCACACCCCACGGCAAATGAACTCAACTATTAGAAATGACTAATCCCACAAGGAACCACTTGAGTAATGGGAAACCATGCGACCCGAATATGGATCTCCAACAGTGTATGAGCGTGGCGCGTCATGCGGGTGCCCGGCGAACTGCCCCTACCGGATGACCCAGCGCAGGATGAGGCACCGGCTGGTGGTGTTCCGGTCCAACGAGACGAAGTGGACCTGATCCAGCTTGGCGCATTCCTCTGCGAGTTCACCGGGGACGTGCTCCCGCAGATCACCTCCGCATTGCTAACGCCAATACCGGCGCATCCATGGAGGAGCGGGCATGCTTCATCAAGCCGCGGAAGTTTCCCCCGAGGTGGATTGAGTCGGGGTGCGCCCCCGCGGTGGCACTTCCAGACGACGGCGAGGAACCGCCCCGGTTCGCGCAGTGCCCGGCACCAATGTACGTGCTCGACGTGTCCAAGAGGAAGAACATCGTGGCCTATCAGCCACAGCAGGTTCCTGCCGAACGCCTTAGTCTAGCTCGTGGTCCGTGGCGATGAAGACGAGTCATGCCCCCACCTGATGGTCTTCGCTATGGAGACCATCCCGCCGATGAGCGAGCTGAGCATCAATTACGGTGTCGATCAGTGATCGATCGGCAACATTTCCTGTGTGTTTACCCTCATTTCAATTGTCATGAACCTTTCGCCTTCATTTTCAGTTGTCATGAACCTTTCTGTCATTGTTATGGATTGTATCATTGGATGGACGCAGCGCTAAGACACCTTAAACTGAACTGTTTGCTTGTATTTCTTGTGCCTGGTTTGCCGTGTTTGCACTTTGCAGTCGGCAAGTTATAGCCTGAAACCATATTTGCATGAGTTGAGTCTGGGTTCGACATCATAACCATGAATGTGAGCGTTTAGTTGAGAATTTCATTGGGTTTAGTTTTCTGTAGTCGTTGCAAAGGTTCAGGAAGCCGTACGTCTAGGACGGCCTCTACAATGTCATCTCGGCCACCTACAGCCCCGGCAAGTCCGGCCCCGACGTCTGCCAGTTCAAGCGCGTGCGTCTACCCGACCAGGAAGCGGTCGGCAGCAACATCTGGCGCTCCGCTAGAGACCTCATCAACCAGCTCGACGCCGAGATCCGTCCGCCCGGCTACATCACGCTGGACATATCCAATGGCAAGGAGGCGATTCCCGTCCCCGTCCGCAACACGGTGGACCACGACGTCTATCCCCTCGAGAGAGCGGGCGCCGGGAGCATGTGCTGCCACCGTGCCCGCACACCGCATTTACGGCTGCGGGAGAGTTCTCCTGCGCGTTGTTCATCTAAAGTTTATTCTTTTAGTTACATTATTTTGTAATGCATGAATTTTTTTAATTTGAAGAATATTTTAAAAACCATTGAACACTTTTTAATCACATGACCATCTTACTAAAATATATTAACTACTTATTACATGGTTACATTTTTAAAAACTCAAACATATTTTAAAATGCATTCAACACTTCTTTTAATTACATCCAAATTTCTATAAATGTATCAAACAGTTCTTTTAGTACATGTATTTCTAATAATGATTTTTTCTAATGACACAAACGTTTATGAAAATTGACCGAGCCCTTCTTAAATTACATGAATTTTGTTTGTAAAAATGTGAGAAACACTTTTGTAATTACATGAACATTTTCTAATCTATGAATTGCTCCTCTTCCGCATGGAGGTCTATGAACTTATCACCTTAGTAATCTATGTCATATTCATCTTACTGAATCTTGCTCTGATATTATAAGCAGAAGTACTCCATCATCTCACAACGATAATATGGGCACGTCAGTATATGAATCCCTCATGCAGTAAATAAAAATACACAGTTCTCTTCGAGCTGTTTGCGGTCTTTACCGACATTAATTAGGGAGCAAATGGAAAAGTTTTCAAACTCGTCATGCAAAACATCCCGTTCCTAGTAGGAGGTCCTCAACACCATCCCTTCAGTTTACGCCCATTGTTTTTGGCTCTACAGTCCACCATTGTGCGTATGAGATGACAGTAGAGTTCATTTCGTTTCCTTGGGGATACAGAGAGGGCGCCCGGACCATGGTGTTGCCACCTTAGCCATGACAGTCGTCACAGCGACGCATGTCGTCGGCTATGGGAGAGTTTTTCTCCGCATCGTCCCACTCCTTGAGGGGAGCGATCTCCGGACCTCCATGTGCATCCACGACTACGTGGTTGTGTGGCATGGGAGGCGCATGATAGGGATCCCGATCCTCTCAAAAGCGATGTGGATCATCCTCGCCTCGTTCGACGATGACCAGGCACCCTTCGAACACAATGTCCAGGTCGTGGACACTGCGATCTTCCAAAACTACAAGATTTGTCATGGGTTCATCCACGGGATACTCGTCGATGGGCTTGGTGACGCTCAGAGTAACTTTGCATATTTTGCTCCTCACCGTACCCCTGGGAGAAGGTTGGTTAGCCTACTACGTTGCTATGGAAAACGTTTGGAGATGAAGCATGATATTTTGCATCAACTCTAGTGTTTCAAATCTTGCCTTCTCTTTTCATATATTTCTTTACCCGTGAACCAAGGATTCCTTTACCCATGAGCCAAGGATACATATAGTGAGGTAATAAATATTTGGGATGCCTAAACCACTATAGTTGAAAGAATAAACTTCTAATGTAAACATTCTTTATCACTAACAGGCTGTTCTATTTGTTGCAACGTTTTTTGTTTGCAATTCTAGTATTCTTTCATCTTTTAATTTTTTTCATAACAAATAAATCTGTAATTATATGAAATATTAAGAATGTCTCACACCTTTTTAATTGCATGATTTTGTAATGCATGAATTTTTTTAATTACATCAATATTTAAAATACCATTGAACACTTTTTAGACCATCTTAACAAAAATATATTGACTACATTATTACATATGGTTAGCTACATAGGGAGCAAAAAGGAAAGTCTTGAAGCTCGTCGTTTACAGCCGGTCACAGACAATGGGTCCACTTTCGGTTTCCACTAGGCGATCCGCAGTAGTATCCCGTCAGTTTACAACCGGTCATGCGCCCTCCTTCCTTCGGCTATAAGAAATCACGTCCGATGTTCCGCCATGTTTCAGAGCTCAATTCGTTTCATGAGAGAGAGAGAGAGAGAGAGAGAGAGAGAGAGAGAGAGAGAGAGAGCAGGCGCCGGGGCCATGGTGCATTGTGTTACTATTAGCCATAGTCTAGATCTTGCGTCGGTTAGGGGTTGTTAGCTGCATGCGTTGTGTTTGTTAGAGCATCTCTAGTAGCTTGTGTAAATTTGATAGTCTATATCTACATATACACAATGGTGTAAAACTTTTAGACAACCTAAGTTTATCAGCGGATTGTCTATATACATGATGTCTATATTCTCTCTCATATATTTTAATAGTATATTATAGCAGCTATATTTTCTAAAAATCTTATGTTGGTCATTTCTGAGTTGTTCTCATTTATTTTTTTCATCTGCAAGACTTACAAAGGAGAAAATAAACCAGCCGCAAAATTATTTTAGGTTCAGCACTTGCAACACCCTACATAATTTACGGGAAATAAACAATAGCAATAGGTTCAGCCCTGATGAGGCGACGGTCCAGGCGCAACAGCATCTGTGACCAGCGCCGGCGCGGCCGCCTCCCTGCCGACGTCCTTCAATTGCTCCGAATTGGTGCATGGACGAGCTCATGAGCCAGCATTTTTTTGTTTGAACATTGTGGCTTGGTTGTCTAAATGTGGACGACGGGTAGCTAGTTTGGACATTGTCTAAATTTTAAACGACGTGATAGACAAGCCACTGAAGACATTTTTTGGCATGCATGTAGTAGTCTAAGGAGAGATGCTACACTTACGGAAATTTTCTACGAAAAACTCTTACGGGGCTGAGGTGGAGACGCAAGAATTAACCATGGGCCGGTCCCCAAGGTTAAATGCAGGGGGTTGATTAATTGTATTGGCAGCACGTCTTTCCGTAAGTTTCTTCTGTGACCCCAGCCCCGTAAGTGTAGCATTTTTGTAGCCTAAGAGCCTCGATCAGAACTAATGCGTCCTGATCGGGGGCGCCCAAAAATCAACTCAGGTTTTGGGTCCCCTGTCGTCAGCGCCATATAAAAGGATACGGGAGAGAGCTGGCCACCTGCGCGATTACAGTTCACGTACGGTTTTCTCTCCTCCCGATATTCTCACCCCATCCGATCAGGGGGAGCGCTGCAGCGACGGGAAGACCTAAGCCAGCCGCCGTCCCCGGCCAGTCCCGGTGGCGTCCTGAAGGAATCAGGACGTCGAGGAGAACCTCTACTTCGACTACATCACCCCTGCATCACGCCTGCACCGAGCAGGTGATCATGTCCACTCCCGTGACATGTAAAGAAACCCTAAACCCATCTTTGTTCATGTTGTGAGGTGATCTAGATGCAATTAGATTCTGCTAATGTCATCTCATAGATGCATAATTATTCCAACAGTGGTATAAGTCGCCGATCTTGATTGCAATAGATCCCTTTATTGTTGATCAGTAGATCACTATCATGTTTAGATCAATGACATGTTTAGGATTCATGATCAAGATTGAAAGTTTCAGCCCCTAGTTAGCCCAAATATGCATGCTACTGTCTTGATGCCCCTCTGTAAATCATCATGTTATATACTAATTTGTCACGGATCTCTACTGCCTATTATGTCTAATCAGTGTACTTATGCTTCTGGAGAATTAATGCTCATGATTAAGTTTTTCTGCTAATTAGGATTGATTGTTTTTAAGTGTTGTTTCCATTTTGGACATCAAGTTAGTAAGCAGAGGGATACACGTACATCAACAGTAGCAAACCTCTTGTTCAAGAACCCTAATTTTTCCCCAATTTCAGTAGAACCCTAATTCTGAAATTAGGATTGCTTTTTCCCCACATCAAGCAACTAATGTACACGAATTGGAGAAGAAAATGAGAAGAAATCCTCACCTAATGCGCCGCGTCGACGTCTATCCCCTCCGGGGCCCGCATGGCCGACAACATGCGAGGACGCCGATGCCGCGATGCCGCCGTCCCTCGGGTCGGCGCGCAGAACGCCACGCCGCTCCCTCCCAACGGAGAGACCGTGCGGTAGGACGCCGTGGGCCGCCGTGCCTCGACGTCGCCGTTCAGCAGGCCGCTGGCCCGCCGGGGTGCTCCTCCCCGCCCCGCTTGGACACGACCTAGGCTGCCATGCTCGACGGGAGAGCGCGCGGACTTAGTCCTGCGCCCGTTCCTCCGGCGAGCACCGCCGCCGTGTCGGTATGGACTGGGGTGGCCGGCGTTTTCGTCGCCGCCGTCGACCTCGAAATGGAGCCAGCGGGATCAGGAATGAGATGCGGGGGAGAGGGTGAAACGACCTAGGGTTAGCCTATGTCAGCTGTTTTGCTCCGGCCGCAAGCCGCGTGAGCCGTCAGATTCGATCGGACGGCTCACAGTGTCGCGGAGCTATGACCCGGGCCGACGGGCGTTAATGGGCCATTTTTGGCCACGTGCTTCAGCCCAGGTTGCCTTAGCCCAGCGCGTTTTTTTTTCTTTACGGTTTTCGCTCCTGGGTTTTGGGCCGCTGTATAACCGTGGGTATTTTGGGCCATCGCGTTTTTCTATGATTTCCAGTGCATGCATGTTAATATCTTTTATGTTATGCACTGCTTCTTTCGCTTGCAAACACATATGTCTGTGGCGTAAAACAACCGAAAGCAACAAAATGGAATATTATATATATATATATATATATATATATATATATATATATATATATATATATATATATATATATATATATATATATATATAGTGTTACTATTCATCACCCGGGTGCAGAATAAGTTATTCTTCACCGAGGTAATCTTACGATCATATCATAATTAAATTACGTCCAGAATTCAAATAGTTACATTCCTATTGATTCACTACGTAAAATTTGGCATAAAAATAATAAAATATAGGTCATAAGACAAGAAAATTTGCAGTTTATGTGTATTTTACACTATGTTTTATGTTTGTAATTTTCATAACATAAAATATTTTTTACGATGATTATACATTTTTTACGGTCTTTTTTTACGTCGGAAATAAGACAAAACATACGGAACGTAAAATTATGATGCATTGATGGTAAAATAAAGGGGGGGTGAAGAATAACTTTTCCTCACCCAGGGTGACGAATAGTCAATCCCTATATATATATATATATATATATATATATATATATATATATATATATATATATATATATATATATATATATATATATATATATATATATATATAGTGATGCTATTCATCACCCAGGTGTAGATAGAATAACTTATTCTTCACCCGAGGTAATCTTACGATCATTTCATAATTAAATTATGTTTGGAATTGAAATAGTTACATTCCTATTCATTCACTACGTAATATTTGACATAAGAAAATAAAAATATAGGTCATAAGACAAGAAAATTTGCAGTTTATGTGTATTTTACACTATGCTTTTACGTTTGTAATTTTACATAACATAAAATATTTTTTACGATGATGATATATTTTTTTACGGTCTCTTTTTATGTCGAAAATCAGACAAAACTTACGAAACGTAAAATTGCGGTGCATTGATGGTAAAATAGAGGCGGGTGAAGAATAACTATTCCTCACCCAGGGTGACGAATAGACAATCCCTATATATATATATATATATATGTGTGTGTGTGTGTGTGTGTGTGTGTGTGTGTGTGTTGGTGCGACATGTAATTACCGTGACGGCGTCGAGCTCAGCCAAAGACGAAGGCCCACCAAACTGGAACCGGGACTAAAGGTCGCGGCCACGTGGAGCTCCACCTTTAGTCCCAGTCGGTAACACCAACCGAGACTAAAGGAAATTTTATGAATTTTTTTTGAATTTTTTTGAATTTTTTATTTTTTTTATTTTCGAATTTCTGAATTATTTTAACCTCTAATCTCTAATCACCACCCCTCATCACTGCTCAATTTATCCTCTAATCTCTAATCACCCCCATCATTCCTAATCATCCAACTTCCCGAACGGTCACCCATCCTCCCACTCACCCAGCCTGAGCACGCTTAACTTCCGGTTCTATTCTCCTCGCTTCCAAGTCTGCACGCTGGGTAGAGTTTGAAAATGGGATCTTTAGTACCGGTTCGTGCCATGAACCTGTACTAATGCCTCAAACCCCATTAGTACCGGTTGGTGACACGAACCGGGACTAAAGGTCTAACCCTTTAGTCCCGGTTGGTGCCACTAACCGACTAATGGCATCGACCTTTAGTCCCTGTTCGTGGCACCAACCGGGACTAAAAGGTCCAGACGAACCGGGACAAATGGCCCACGTGGCCCCTGGGCGCACGAAGTCCCGGTTCTAGACTGAACCGGGACTAATGGGCTAACCCGGGGTGGACCAAAGCCCTCTTTTCTACTAGTGTACTCACACTGTTCTTTCATAGGCAGATTCCAACTTGCCTGTTACCGCATCTTTCCATTTCTTGATGAACGGCCAGATAAAAGGGGGTCGGGACCCCAGGTTCTACCGCACCTTTCCGTCTCATCAAGGGTGAATGGCCAGATAAAAGGGGGTCGGGACCGCTGGGTGCTACCACACCTTTCCGTTTCTTGGTATCTGTGTAATGTTACAAAGAGCAAATAAGTGAGCAGTTGGTAGTAGCCATACAAGAATTTAACCACTGTTGCATTATTGATTGTGGGAAAAATTGCAGAAGATATGAGCAAATATCACTTATCCCGAATTCATCTAGATAATACTAGTAATTACTAGCGTGTCGGCCTAGACAGCAAACCACTTGCTCTTATCTATATCAGATTTGTTATTTAGATGGGTAACAAGGATTACTAAGAAGTTGTCAGGAATTTAGATATCATGTTATATCAGATAGAAGAATTCATATTTGGATCGGAGTAAGTAATTGTTAATTTCTCTTAATTCCTACCTTACTTCTAGATGGGTCATCAAAGTCCAGATTGCAAATCCCTCCGCTCGTCTCACCACTATTAGGGAAAACCCTATACACAGAACTTTAGCAGTAAGTGGGTCAAAAAAGCACGCTGGTGCTAATTAGCATAGCGCGCTACCGAGGTAACGCGCTGCAGAGAAAGATCTAGCAGTAGCGCCTTTGCTGTACACACATTACTACTAAAATTCCTACGGCTTAACCCATAAGCTACACATAGTAGTAGCGATCTCGACGAATCGCGCTATCATTATTGCTGTTTGTAGCAGCGCTTTAATATAAACTCGTTGCTGCTAAAGGTTATAAAATTAAATGGAAAGAAAATGGAAAGGCAACCGAAAATGAAAGAAATAGAATAAGGTGAAAGGAAACAAATAAAATGTGAAGAAAACTAAATGAAAAACGGAAAAAAGAGAAAGGAGTAGCAGTAGCGTGTATCAGCGAACGCGTTGTAGCTAAGGTAGCAGCAGCGCTTTTCTCGGAACGCGCTACTGCTACTTCTGACTTAACCACGGGGTTCGTCCTTCCCCACGCCACTTTCCCCCAAATCCAACTCTCTCCACTCTCGCCGCCTGTCGTCGCCGCCAGCCTCCGCACCTCTCGCCCCTCGACCCCGACCTCAACGCCGCCTCGCCTCAACCTCAACGCCGCCCGACGTCGCGACCCACAGATTCAACGCCGCCCCACCCCGACCTCGACGCCGCCTCGACGCACGCCCGAGCCCGACCCCGACCTCGACGCCGCCTGCCCCTCCTCGTCAGAGCACCCGAGGTGAGCACGCCCGCCCTCCCTCTCCCTACCTCTGCCTAGGGTTTCTTTATATTTTAGTTGCATATTAAGTTTATTTTATTTATAGTAAGTTTATTTTAGTTGCATATTAAGAACTAGGTACTAATTAGGTACTAGAATATTTTTATTTATATAGTAAGTTTATTTTAGTAAGAACTAGTTGAATTAATAGAACTAGTTAGTAAGAACTTGTTTCTATTTTTTAGTTAAAGCAATTTTTCCCGCCTCGACGTGGGCGATGCCTATCCGCATCCTCGCTGCCGAGTCGGCGGAGGACGACACCTGCTTGACCAGATCGGCCATGTCCGGGACTGGCTCCTCCGGGTGGTACTGGAGGCGCCACCACCGGGGCGAGGTTGGTGAGGAGCCAGCCTGTCGTTGACCCGAACCTTCTTTGTTGGCGGTCGCGTGAGCCAGTGACGATCGAGAGGCTCGAGGACTCCGCGAAGGTGGTGCGTCACCGTGTCAGTGAGGAGGACGCGCACGTCCATCGCTACTTGTTTGCGTTGGAGCACAGGCCGTTCTCCAATACCTGGCAGGTGCTCCAGGGACCTCACTGGAGCTATGATCCCGTGATGGTTCCTTCTCTGTGGGTGTCCACCGCCCGCGCCGATACCCGTCGTGTGCTAGGGTTTTAGTTCTATTAGTGATGTTATATGTATGACACTATTCGTGATGTATTAGTGATAATATTCGACGATGTACGGACATATGAGATGATTTACTTTTGCTTATTAAATGCATGCTAATTTGAGTCCTATAAGATATTTTGAAATGTATATCTTGTATTGCTCAATATCCATGTGGCCCGGCATGTTTGCAGGTTACACCTCCGAGTGGCCTATGTTTTACCGGAGTGTTGATTCATTTCCGTTCAGGCAAATTTCAGGCACTCGATATGTCCTATTGTAGCAAAGGTCATGCCGGATTTTCCCGTGAATTTTGGCATGACTTGTGCCAGAATATGTAGGAAATATTGAGTGTCCCGGATTTGTGTGTTGAGTATCTAGGTAGTTGTCTTCGATCGATTTCCAATTAATTTTTTAACTATGAACACAGGAAATGTCTGACGACAAAAAGGATTTCGGTATTTGCAAATACTGCAAAGACGAGCGCGGCCTGTGCGACGGAATCTTTCTAGATGATGATAGGCGCTTCAGCATCAAGCTGGACGAGAACTTTGAAGTAGATACAGTAAGTCATAGCGACAAGTCTTTTTTCGTAATTAAGCATGACATATGCTTCATTTGCTTGAACTTATATTTTTTTTTTACTATTCTACTAGCGTATCCCCTGCCATGCAAGAGTTTTTGTATTGGATAAGATAGGTTTCAGTCATACTGCGGAGGTAAAGAAAGTTTATTTGAAGACCGAGCATGGTTATATTTTCCATGCAAAATTATACAATTCAGACGACTACACCTATTTTGGATGCAAAACATGGCGAGCACTATGCAAGACTTATGCATTTGAGCTTGATATGGTTATCACCTTTGATATTCGTCTGGAAGATGATATTGAAGGTAATACCGAAATCTGGGTCGATGTGCAGACGCCTCCAGCTATACCATTATGTATGTTTCTCAACCATATTTATGTCTTTGATATTGTTTATTCAAAAATAGTTGACAACTAATTTGTATTGTCAGCTTATTTCGGTGCAAGCAAACATGTCCAGCGCTAGGTAGGCAGGACCTACTACTGTCCCGAGGCTGAACTAAACTGCGAGGAGCTAAGTCATTATGTTTCTTGGCTTGAGGATCTTGATACTGTCAAGACAAATTTTCTTTCTGGATTTAGAAATGTTAGTACTGAAAACGTGCGACCAATAGTGTTCGTAATGAACTATGGTCAGATCCATTTAGGAAGGATGGTAAGATTTTTACTATTTGTCCTCATTGCATCTTTTCCATACATTATTTTTGAAGCTAAACTTCATTGCTAAGTATGTTACCATACGATGTTCTTCAACAGGGACACCCGATGAATGTTGTGCCTTATGGGATCGAGACTAAAGGTACCATGAGTATTATCAGCTTACGGCCAAGATATCCTACAGATTACTTTAGTGCATTCAAGATTAGCGACGGATGCTTAATAGTGCAAGACTGGACCAAATATGTGTTGGGGAGCGCAGAGAAGTACTAGGGGGCAGCAAATAGAGGCGCTTTCCACGATTAGGAGACAGGTTCATCTGCATGCTCCAACTTGATCAAGGAGGAGAGCTACACATGTTTTATGTTGTTTTACCTAAGAGAGAGCAGCAGGAGTGATTAGCTAGTTAGAAATGAGTTTCAGGATGATGATGTGCTATACTATTACTATGATGATAAAATAGCTAGTGTTGGTGGTAATGACTATCATGATTATTATTAGCTAGTGTTAGTGGTGATTAAATAAATACTGTTGGTGATAATGACCATGATGATGATTAAATATCTTGTGCTGGCAGATTAGATTGAAGTGGAGGCAATATGTGGTGCACATCGAAAGTACTACTAGTCCAAACTAGATCAAGTTTGGATTAGTAGTATACTTTTGACATGCACCACATATTGCCTCCACTTGAGCCTAATCCACCTTCATTTGACACACTGTTATGGACATAATGATGTAAACCTCATAACTAGTATTGTACCAATATTTGAATGATGGCGCATAAATACACTAAAAATAAAAAAATAAAAAAAGTACTAGTAGCGATGGACAGAAAACACGCTGCAAGTAGTTACCTTAGCAGCAGCGTGGTAACAAACAAACACTGCATCTATTTGTCCTAGCTATAGCGCGGGCTGGCACGCGCTGCTGCTAAGCAATAGCTGTAGCGCCTTATTAGTAGCGCCTATACCCGTGCTACTGATACATCTAAAACCCGGACTGCTGCTAGCCTTTTCCCTAGTAGTGCACTATTAGCGTCTTTGTCTGAGCATCTGTTTCAAAGCATTTGCCAGTAGAGAAAATAAAATAAATTGTTTACTACTATATTTCTACACTTAAATGCTTTCAACCTGGTAAAGCTGATTGTAGTTTTTGAATCTATAGGAATGTGGCCAAAGATATATAGTTATAGGAACCGAACTAAGTAGTGACCAGTAATGCTATGTAGTATAGTGATACATCATTTGAAGCCAACACCATTGAATTTGGGTGCAATAAGATAAGGTAGTACATACTATCTACAAATGGCAGGTCCATATTACTATTTTGAAATAACTGACAGGAGCAGCATTACTTATTTGATGACCTGCTTTCGAGTCGAACGACTAGTCAATGAGTCCTAACTAGAAGTCCACTCAAATACCTCGACTAGACGATAGGCATGGCACGACTCGTCAACTCGAAAACCTTGATGTGATGTGGATATTTATTTGAAGGAATGGTGATAAAAGCTCAGCTTCTAGTAAAAAACTAGCAACTGTGGGTCTCTCGCCCGCTCACCTCGCTGGGCAAGGAAATCCTTGCCAACAAATGGTAGCCAAAAAAGGGCTTCCTCACACAATCGAGGAAAAAAACATGAAACTGCGGGTAACAAGATGAGTTGCCGGGGAACCAAACCCCTCGCTTCTTTGTTTTGCGAGGTAAGGCAAGCGCTTGCCCAGAATCCAAACGTGCAGTAACCTTTGCTAGATTTACATGTCATGCCAGATTAGGCATAGCCTTGTTTTTCTTTTACCCATTTAGTTTTGCCGGTCCTTGGCAAAGACCCACTCAGAGTGAGAAGTTCACAACCTTTGGGGACAACAACAAATTCAAATAGGTTTAGTTTTGCTGGTCCCTGACAAAGAGCCACTCAGAGAGAGAAGTTCAGAATTCAATGTGCACTCAATACAAAGTTCAGAACGTTGGGTAGTTGACGACAAAATTATGTACTAAGCTACATCATGGTCAACAAAATTCTTATGATTCTTCCAAAATAGGTTTAGTTTGACAACAGCCTAGAAATTCAACAATATAGCAAGAATTCTAGTAGGAAAATATTGGTCATGATCTGATGGAAAACTCAATGAAAACACAAGATTAGGAGCACACCAGGGGTGCTTAAGTAGTAGGCAACGAACGGCAGACTTAAGAGCGTTTAATAGTCTTGGCAACAAACAGAATTATTTTGTCTTCTCTACTGAATAAAATAATGAAGAATAATGATGTTCATTAGATATGTTAGGCTGCATATTGTGCAATCTATATAAAAGGATTTCCATATAAAGAGCTCCATATTAGTTGACGTCATCGATGGAAGGCCATGAAGGATTCATAAATGAAACAAACAACTGTTTACATTCAGCCACCAATAACAGATATCAAGTGACAACAGCAATTAGTATTACCTAAAAGCAAATATAGAAGGGACTAGGTCATTCATACAACTAGGCATTATCCATTGGATTGCTTGTCGCTTACAAAATATGTAAAGCTAACCAACATTGTTCAAAGCCACAAAAGGGCATGCACCATGAAAAGCACGTTTTGGAATTCTGCCACGGAACTAGACCATTAGGCACACGCACGCATACCCAACAACTAGTTTTCACAAAGGCATTTGTGCCGCCATGTTAAATGCATCAAGCAGCAAGGACTTTCAGCAATCATCCGCCAACCAAATCCGCGAAACAGGGAATATAAGGTAGACCACACTGAAATCTCCAGAATTGCACATAAGATGTGCTTCCCTGCTATCCATATCATACGACAGATTCACCTCCTTCCAGTCAGTAACAAAATTCAAATTACGATTCAGATGAATTGCAAACATCTCATACTTAAATGTCTTGTCCTCTTCATCACAATCCTCTATCGCATATTCCCTTCCAAACATTTGGGGAACATCAATAGTATGCTTTAGGGTCCACACTTCAGTAGCATAATCCTCAAGTACCCTCACAAAGAGTTGGTAATAATAAGGAACCATATACCAAGCATGCAATTTCCCCTTAGAGTATCCAATTGAGCTATAACCAGACCTAGCTTCTTCCTTTACTTCCGGGTGAGCAATTTCCCCACAAACATCCCCTTTGAGTCCACTGCAGCTATAATAGGTTCCTCGATCACCAAATGCATAAAATGCATCATGCCATTCACGAAGGCACATTCTGCCGTAAAAGGAGGATACTCTCTGGTATCCCCCCACTCACGGCTGTTCTGAGTCCATCGCCCGATTTCGGACGAGTATATCGCCACATCATCGTGCAACTCTACTAGGGGTGTTAACACCACAAAGCGTAATGGAACGGCCGCGTAAAAAAAACCAGGAAGGGTTGTGCCAGTTTGACATGCGCAGGTTCATCATCCTCTTCATCCTGGCATACTATAGGAGGCAACACGATCCACTGCCTGTCATAGGATTGCACACGATATAATTGCATTCCTTGTATTCTTGTGATTCCCAGCATTTGCAGAGGAGAAGGCTGCTGCAGCATTGTTTGAGCTTGACCCTAGCATAGCTCCCGCAAAGGAAAGGGAGCAAAGCGTCAACCAAAGGGGCGTCTCCCAGCCCTGGATAGATTGTTGAAACAGAAACCGCCGACTAAGTGGCGGGTGTGGAAGAATCCGTAATTCTAGGGGTTGGACTTCACAAGCCGGAAAGGGCAATAGAGCCGCGGTGCGTGCCTGGATCTGGATGGGCTTTACCACTTCTTTGAAAAAATTTCCCAAAGGTTGTGTATATCGGGAAAAAATGTTTTTCTAACAAATTACCTTATATGGATGCAGATCATTATCTGTCCAATTTTCTGTAGGGCATATGTAAAAGGCATATCGAAATGTCCGCGTATACCTACTTCCATTTTAGAGACACACAAAGGCATCGCTTTCTTCACCTTTTTCAAACTAATTTTGTCATCTATTTTCAAGATTCAAGAATAAAACAACGGTAGATGTAGCAAGCCAAACAATTCACAATAAATTATACTACATATATAGCTTATCCTGGAGCGGGCCGATAGGAAGAAAATGCCAGCAAGCGCACCGCCCTACCAATCAAACTCTAGAAAAACGGTTACTTGGTCCAATAGTTCATAAAAAATGCTCCAAGTTCCTCGTATAAAGGGGGTTGCAACTCCCCTGGTACTTTCACAATACCACATGACCCATAATTTCCCTCCATCGCCTTCACATCTCATGTCACCTGGCCCGCTCATCCCATCCAATTCTCTCTTGTGCCACCAAACGGCCGAGCGTCCCCAGCGACCACTAGGGCACTAGGCCGCCATCATCAGTCATAGTGGGCCATCGCATAAGCTGACGCCGCTCGCCCCTTCATATTCCTTCGTTTGACGTCCCATGAGAGCATTGAACCTGCATCGGCGTACCATCTGCGCATTACCACCCGTGCCCAGGCGCGGCCGGTTAAATCCATGAGTAATCCAGAAAGGGGAAAATTCAATTCCATGAGTTTAAATGGGACTGATAGTGGGTACCACACCCTTACCTACAATGTTGCTACGCTGATTAAACAAACGGCCGCAAATAGGATCAGCAAGGGCAACCCAACAACCAGGTTGATAGGAAGTCCGTCCAAACCCCACGGCAAATGAACTCAACTATTAGAAACGACTAATCCCACTCGGAACCACTTGAGTACTTGGAAACCATGCAGACCGAATATGGATCTCCAACAGTGTATGAGCGTGGCGCGTCGTGCAGGTGCCCGGTGAACAGCCCCAACCGGATGACCCAGCGCGGGATGAGGCGCCGACTGGTGGTGTTCCGGTCCAATGAGACGAAGTGGACCTGATCCAGTTTGACGCATTCCTCTGCGAGTTCATCGGGGACATGCTCCCCGCAGATCACCTCTGCATTGCCAATGCGAATGCCAATGCCAATACCGGCGCATCGATGGAGGAGCGGCCCGCTTCATCGAGCCACGGAAGTTTGCCCCGACGTGCATTGAGTCGAGCTACGCCCCCACGGCGGCGCTTCCAGATGACGGCGAGGAACCTCCCTGGTTCGTGCAGTGCCAGGCACCGTGCTCGACGTGTCCAAGAGGAAGAACATCGCAGCCTACATCAGCCACAACAGGTCGCGCCGAACACCTTAGTCTAGCTCGTGGTCCGTGGCGACGAAGACGAGTCGTGCCCCCACCTGATGGTCTCCGCTATGGAGACCAACCCGCCGATGAGCGAGCTGAGCATCAATTACGACGTCGATCAGTGATCGATCGGCAACATTTCCTGTATGTTTACCCTCATTTCCAATTGTCATGAACGTTTCGCCTTCATTTTCAGTGGTCATGAACCTTTCTGTCATTGTTATTGATTGTATCATTGGATGGACGCAGCGCTAAGACACCTTAAACTGAACTGTTTGCTTGTATTTCTTATGGGAAAGTATCCTATGGAGCTTAAGCTCATGGGCACCCCCTTATCTAGCCATTCAATTCTGCATCGCGATTCGTGCAAGTAAATTTCTCTTTTTCGTTTCTCTCATATAGTTTAACATATGAACTTCATACTTTTTCAGCACAACAGAACATTCTTACTAGAATGTGGGAAAAATACTTTCAGATTTTTTCGCGCATCATAAATAATAGAAATAAGATTTTTTAATTAAAAAAATCTCAATTTCTCTATTTTTCTTGGACAAAAAAATCTGAAAGTTTTATCCCACGTTGTTCCAAGAATGTTTTGTTGTCCTGGAGAGTTTCAAGTTCATTTGTTGTTTTGTTTTGAAAAAACAAAAAAGAGAAAGTTTTCATGTAGTAAGTTAGTTGTGTAGTACGGATCTCAAAGCAACATTAGATGATGAGGATAGGAGGTGTCCAGGAACCCGTGCTCTAAAAATCCGCGTCCTTTTCTTATGCCTGGTTTGCCGTGTTTGCACTTTGCAGTCGGCAAGTTATAGCCTGAAACCATATTTGCATGAGTTGAGTCTGGGATCGACATCATAACCACGGATGTGAGTGTGTAGTTGAGAATTTCATTCGGTTTAGTTTTCTGTAGTGGTTGCAAAGGTTCATGAAGAAGTACGTGTCAAGGACGGCCTCTACATTGTCGTCTCCGCCACCTACGGCCCCGACAAGTCCGGCCCCGACGTCTGCCAGTTCAATCGCATGCGTCTGCCCGGCTAGGAAGCGGTCGGCAGCAACATCTGGCGCTCCGCTAGAGACCTCATCAACCAGCTCGACGCCGAAATCCACCCGCCCAGCTACAGCATCCTGGACATGACCAACGGCAAGGAGGCGATTTCCGTCCCCGTCCGCAACATGGTGGACCATGACGTCTATCCCCTTGAGAGAGCGGGCGCCGGGAGCCTGGTGCTGCCACCGTGCCTGCACACCGCGTCTACGCAAGGAAAAAAATAGTGCGCTATTTGAAATAGCACAGCCTTCAAAAAATGCTATGAACGAAATAGCGTGCTAATAACGCGCTATTTTGCAAAATAGTGTTTCACAAAACATTATTGAGATTTCAGCATATAGCACACAAATGATAGATATATCAACACAAATGAAATATTTCAGCAGCTAAAACCAAGGCTAAATCATTGTTCAGATAACAAAGCATGGTCCAGATATAGGCATATAGCACTGTTCCGAGTTCATACATTCAGATTTCAGACAAACAAAGTAGACAGATAAATAAACAGCCAACAAGCAAGGTCCATAATAGCAAAAATAAGGACTTAGGACTTTAGGAGCCAGCCAACAACGATGCAGAAGCTCAATCAGAATCAGATGAACTTGCTGCCATGGCATCATCATCCGAATCAGAAGAAGAACCCACAGATTGCAGCTCATCATCACGAAAAACTGGGAGCAACTTCTTCCTAGGCTTGACGAGCTTTATTTCTTTTTGATGCAGCATCTCTTGCTCTTCCTTGTGGTATTGGTTCTTCTTCAGGTTCATCTGCCGCGATCCGAGGAGGCGGCCGACCGTGGCTGGAGGAGACAGACGAAGCACCGGCGGCCGCCGCTGCCACCGTCGCCTCGTTCGATTCGGGAAGGGCTCGCTCGGTAGGTTGGTTAGGGTTCGCTCGACTGGAAGAGAAGATATGCTTGGTTACTGAGCAAGAAAGCCCAAAAGTATAGTGGGCTGATGAAACATTCGTCTGAAAAAAACACCGTCGAAAAAATAGCGCCAATACGCGCTATAGCGCGCAATCGCCGTATTTAGCGCGAATAGCACCGTAGCGAGTGAAATCTGCATAGTGTAGCGTTTAGTTTCCAGAAACGCTATAGCGCGCTATAAAAATAGCGCACTATTTTTTTTCCTTGATGCTGGACTTGGAGCTAGGTGACGCTCAGAGTAACTTCGCATCTTTTGCTCCTCGCCATAGCCCTGGGAGAAGGTTGATGTGCCTACTACGTTGCTACGGAAAACGTTTGGAGATGAAGCATGATATTTTGCATCAACTCTAGTGTTTCAAATCTTGCCTTCTCTAGGCATATATTTCTTTACCCGTGAACCAAGGATTTCTTTACCCATGAGCCAAGGATACATATATTGAGATAATAAATATTTGGGATGCCTAAACCACTAAAGTTGAAAGAATAAACTTCTAATGTAAACATTTTCTATCCCTAACATGCTGTTCTATTTGTTGCAACGCTTTTCCTTTTGCAATTCTTGTATTCCTTCATCTTTTAATTTTTTAATAACAAATAAATCTGTAATTATATGATTTATTAAGAATGTCTCACACTTTTTTAATTACATGATTTGGTAATGCATGAATTTTTTTAATTACATGAATATTTAAAATATCATTGAACACTTTTTAATAATCACATGACCATCTTAACAAAAATATATTGACTAAATTATTACATATGGTTAGCTACATAGGTAGCGCCTGTGAGAACGGCGCTACGACACAACGCATAGCACCAACGCATTGGGCGCTAACTAAATGTTTTGTTCTGTGAAGTATTTTTTTTGACAGAAAGACTGTAAGGAAACCCCCTACAGTATAATTGGTGCAACAAATCCAAATTGCAAGTACCATGTCTTGAACCTGGGTGGGTAGGAAGCCATCAGCCCCTCCCAGCACTAGGCTATGCCTTAGTCTGCTCTGTGAAATACTTTCATGCAGAGTTTAATTACTATTTGAATTTGTTTCACTTTTTGGTTATATTTTCCATTTTGCCCTGCACATCAGTTTATGATGCCCTAGGGCAGCAAATTAAAGCGCCTAGTTGTCTCTAAACTGTATCCATTCTTCACCGACATTAATTATAGGGAGCTAAAAGGAAAGTCTTGAAGCTCGTCGTTTACAACTGGTCACAAACAGTGGGTCCATTTTCCGTTTCCACTAGGCGACCCGCAGTAGCATCCCGTCAGTTTACAGTCTGTCATGCGCCCTCCTTCCTTTGGCTATAAGAAATCGCGTCCGACAATCTGCCATGATGCAGAGCTCAATTCGTTTCATGAGAGAGAGAGAGAGCAGGCGCCGGGGCCATGGTGCATGGCGTTACTGTTAGCCATAGTCTTGATCTTGCGTCGGTTAGGGTTACTGTTAGCTGTTGGCTGGTGCATGGTGTTATTGTTAGCTGCATGCGTTGTGTTTGTTTGTACCTTCCTACATGCATGGAAGGAGACGGTCGAGTCCGTGTGGCCGTTTCGTAAGGTTAGCTAGTGCGGTGCATGCATGGAGACGTGGGTCCGTGTGTGCATGCTAGTTAGTGGGCTTAGTGGTTGGTTGATCTTGCGTGTGTGCGTGAGTGTGC
Source organism: Aegilops longissima (assembly GCA_021605205.1). Lineage (NCBI taxonomy): Eukaryota > Viridiplantae > Streptophyta > Magnoliopsida > Poales > Poaceae > Aegilops > Aegilops longissima. The sequence continues at coordinate 722,710,904 of CM038678.1, read as the reverse complement.
TGGCGTGTGTGCTAGCCTGGTATAAAAAGCCCTGTAAAAGACCGCCTTGCGGCAGGCGTATGCGCACCGGAAAAGCACCGCCGTGTCCTATATCTCCTCTTTCTTGTATCTTTGTTCATGCGAGAGGGAGAGAGCGAGAGGGAACTAGGCACCAGCGCAAAGAGCAAGCTAGGTCTCGGCGGCAACAGTTCCCACCATGGCCGCACACCGCCGGAGGTCACGGAGACTGACGTCTACGGCTGCCGTAGAGTTCTCCTGCGCGTTGGTCGCCGCCTGAAGCTAAGCCATCTCGCGAGCACCCTACGCATCCTTGCCTCGTTCGACGACCGAGCGCCTTGTTGGAGTAATCCAAACATACGGGAGTTTCCATGTTAAAGGCGTGTAGCTAGCACGTGCAAGTGCAAGTGCAAGTTGTGTCCGGCCAGAATTACCAAGCATGATCAAGCTGGCCGGGTGATTAGTTTTGGAAAGAGTGGCCTATGTGTGATGATATAGGAAAGGTTTAGCGTGTACCGATGGTGGAGTCGGTTCGTGTCTAGGTCATGTACGGGTAGGTTTAGTATTGGTGTTTTGAGTCGGCTACTAGTCTGTCCAGCGTTTAGGTTGATGCATATATATATATATGCAGAGTTGCGTGTGAGTTTTGTAACCGAGAAAAGTGGAGAAAAAAAATAAAGAGAAAACAAGGGCACGACAAGGACCCTTGGCTATCAGATATTTGTGCGCGTGTGTTCGTGCAATTTGATGTGATCGATCCTGAGGGCGAAATTCCAACAATTGGTATCAGAGCAAGGTCGAGGTGAAGCTGCGCTTGCCCCAGGGTGGCGACCTTGCTAGCGCCTCGGGGCGGGCGATACAGTCGCTGGTGTAGCGACAAGGAGGAACGGGCAATACAGTCGCTGGTGTAGCGACGAAGAGGAGCGGGCGATATTCTCGTTGGGTGGTCCAGCGAAGGGGAGAAGAGGGCAATTGTCGTTCGAGTAGCGACAAGGAGGATCGGGTAGTTGTCATTCGGCAGAGCAACGACAAGAAGGCGGCAAGGACGCTATCGCAAGCGAGGCGACGGGTGATTGTCGTTCGACAAAACGACCTGGATGAGGTTGACGGGAGCGGTAGTGCCAAGGTGCAGTGCTAGAAGATCCCGTCAAGATCGTCGTTCGGGGGAGCGAGGAAGAGGCGACAAAATTGCGAGCTGTCGTCAAGGTGTGCACATGAGTTCTTGTAAGGTGCGTCCAAGAGCTTAGGTGTGTGAGTCTTCTGCTGCAGTTGAGATGCGTCACTGGCGAGGAGAATTGCGAGCGAGAGCGGGCGGAAAAAGGAATTTGTACCTTGCGTTTCCGTTCGTGGTGGTGGAGCTCCAGCGAGTTCATATACGATGGAGATGAGTTCCACGTATATGATGACTTGTGTTGCTGCTGGACAGGAGATGTCGTCTGGTAAGTTGCGTCACCAACTGACAAAGGGAAAAAGATGTGACGGGTGAATAGACGTGTCTCCCCGTGTGCAAAAAAAACCGATGTGAAGATGAAGATCAACGTGAAGATGGGCGCGCACCGGCTAAGTTGAGTTCCTGCATGAGGCTATGCGTTTAGTCTGCATGTAGCACGCTAAGTTGTGGCAGCGTGGCTGGTAGTCCGGGTAATCGTTGGTTTCAGTTTTCAAGTCGGCGCGAAAGTATGATGGTGATGATCTGGTGGCCATCGTTGCAAGAAGAGAGAAGCTGTGGTCCAGTAAGTCGCGTCACCGGAGGCAATCGATGGGACAAGATGAAGAGGTGATCGTCTGCGTGTCTCATCCTGTAAAAAATGTCAGATGTTTGGATTAGGGGGTGAATGTTGGAGTAATCCAAACATACGGAAGTTTCCATGTTAAATTCATGTAGCTAGCACGTGCAAGTGCAAGTTGTGTCCGGCCAGAATTACCAAGCATGATCAAGCTGGCCGGGTGATTAGTTTTGGAAAGAGTGGCCTATGTGTGATGATATAGGAAAGGTTTAGCGTGTACCGATGGCGGAGTCGGTTCGTGTCCAGGTCATGTACGGGTAGGTTTAGGATTGGTGTTTCGAGTCGGCTACTAGTCTGTCCAGCGTTTAGGTTGATGCATATATATACGCAGCGTTGCGTGTGAGTTTTATAACCGAGAAAAGAGGAGAAAAGAAATAAAGAGAAAATAAGGGCACGACAAGGACCATTTTTGTGCGCGTGTGTTCGTGTAATTTGATGTGATCGATCCTGAGGGCGAAATTCTAACACGCCCTTCGACCACCGCGTCGATCGGGCACGGACCCTACCGTCTACCACTAGTAGAAAAACACCTATTAGTCCCGGTTCGTAAGGGCCTTTAGTCCCGGTTCATGAACCGGAACTAATGGGTCGTTACTAATACCTCCACCAATTAGTCCCGGTTCGAACACGAACCAGGACAGATGTGCCTCCACGTGGCCGGTCCGCCGACCCCAGTCAGGGGGGCCTTTGGTCCCGGTTAGTGGCTCCAACCGGGACCAAAAGTCCATGTTTTTTTTTAGAAAAGCGGCTGTTTTATGGGTTTTGGGCCGGGGGTTATTTTTAGGTTGTTATTAGCTAGCTAATAGAGATAAGTGTCCTCTTTTATATCTTCGTCCTTGGTTTATCAACGCTGCTGCTATGTTCATTTCACCCGCTGATACAACATGCTCATGCATGCTCGCATCATACATCATTGTATATAATAACAAGTCCTACTAATCATGCATCATCATACAACTTCTACTCGTTATTAATAATAAGTCATACGATCATCATCCTCATAGTCATCGAACCCAACCCTACATAATTGTTCTTAGCACATGATCATCGGTATCAGGTAGGACCTAAACACCCTTAAGGTAAAATAGCATAAAACAATATAGACCCTGACTCTCCATTATGAAGAATGGCGATCATGCTGAATCCAATTCTTGCCCTTTGTTGCTTTTGCTTCCAAGAAGCTCCTTACGACTGTCCATACATTTTTTCCATTCTTTGATTGTCATGTCTCCACTTCTTTTAGAAATCCGGTATGGACAGTTGAGATTCGTAGGATGACCTGGATATATGTTCAAAACATGAAGGCTGCCATTCTCATACATCAAATGAGGCACACAATCCTCTGGGATTCTCTGTTGAAAAATATAGTAATAACTTCTTAGTTAGCAATGATGTACTAGTTTTATAAGTATGCAAAAAGATGCACGGATGTCGTAATAGTAAAAAATCTACCAGGGTATCTCCATTGTAGTTACCGTAGTTCAACACGTGCACTAGTGGCACGTATTGACCATAATGTTGAGGAGTTCGATTGTAGACATTGTAATTCTCAAAATCTCTACAAAATGCTATATGATGATTTTTGTCTTTATAAGTTAATTCGGAGCCATCGATGTAGTGGGTTTTGTCTACCATCTTCCGCACATTCTTTGAACAATCAAAATAAGCTGTCAATGGAAATAAGCTGTCAACTATTTTGAAATAAACAATATAAATTACTTAATAACTATGTTAAGCTCACATGGGGAAAGAATTGGAGGTGTATCCACAAGGACCCAAATCGAAGGTCTCTCTTGCTCGATTGCAGGATCACCAAGATCCATGGTGACAAGCATACCCTCATCAAGACCATACATCTTGCAAAGTGCTTCCCAATTTTTGGAACCAAAATGGGTTACACTCTGAGCACTGTACAACTTTACTTGAAAATCCACACCATGATGGGTACTTAGGATAATTTTTTTGGTTTCGAAACTTTCATGGTCTTCAAAACCCATCCTCTCCAAGACATAGCGTCTTGCAAAGCATGGGATAAGCTAGTCGAATTGGAAAAGATGAAAAATATTGTCATGATTAAAATAGTTGAAGTCATGATTAATTACGAAAAAAACTATTGTCGTCGTTGCGTACCGTATGAACATCGAAGGTCTCGTCGAGTTTAATGCAGAAGCGCCGATCTTCGTCCAGCTCAATGAACCTGTCGCAGATACCTCGGTCGTCGTGGCACCAGTCGCACAGCCCCGGGCGGTTTTCGTCGTCCGAGTACGACATTTCCGGCCTATGTTCATAATTCAAATGAAGGAGAACTTATCCAATATGAGCATTTAATTATAAGCAAAACCAAATCATAAAATAAAGTAGTATTCAAATTAGCATGATTCAATAATTATAAGCAAAAGTACACATCATCTCTTGGTGTTCGTACATCGTCGAATATTATCACTAATATAGCATCACTAATACAACTAGAACCGTATCGCCCGACGGGTATCGACGCGGGCGGTGGACACCCAAAGATAAGGAACCATCACAGGATCATAGCTCCAGTGAGATCCCTGAAGAACGTGCCAGGTATTGTCGAACCTGCCCTCCAATGCAACCATGTAGCGACGGACGCGCTCGTCCTCCTCGCTGACACGGTGACGTACCACCTCCGCGTTGTCCGGAAGCCTCGGCACCGTGACTGGCCCACGCGACCACCACCAAACAAGGATCGGGTCAACAACGGGCTGCCTCCTCACCAACCTACGTCCCCCGGAAGGTAGCACCTCCCAGTACCAGCCCGGCGGAGCCCAGTCCCGTACATTGCCCTGATCAAGCATGCCTCCACCGCAGAGTCGACGACGACGAGGATGCGGGATAGGCATCGCCGACGTCGATGCGGGAACTACTTCTATATATAGTTAAATAAAGTAGTTTTCTTAATTAAATCAACTAGTTCAACTACTAAGCACTTACTCCAAACAAAAAAAGTAGTACTTACTAAAAACAAACTACTTCCATATATAGTAAAATAAAGTAGTTTGTCAAATCAAACTAAAAATAAACTAGTTTAACTATAGTTCCATTATTTTCCTAACTAAAAATAAACTACTTTCCCTTCTTATTTTTCCTTTTCCTCTATTCTAAATATGAACATATTCATAAATGACTTCTATCATTCACAAATTTTCTATACATACACAATAGATTGAGAAAGAAAATTCTATGAACAAAAAACATTAAAATTATATGAACAAAATTACAATAGGAAAAATCATAAAAATTCTATATGAACATATACATAAATTGACAAAGAAAATTATATGAACAAAAAACATGCATATATATGAACATACAAACATGCATATTCAACAATAATATCACCAAACAAATCTATTAACATGAAAAAATCGAACACGATATGAACAAATTACACAATATGAAAAACATCTAACAGAAAAATCTGTGAACTACACATCTAAATTACTACACATCTAACAAAAAAATTTATGAACTACAAAAAATCTAACAAAATCTAACTCAATTAACTACACATCTAAATTATACTACACATCTAAATTAACTACTACATCAAATTAAATTAGTAAAAAAATTGCTCACGGGATGGCGACAGCGTGAGGGGCGCGGCGAGGGCGACGAGCAGGGGACGCGCCGACGGCGACGGCGACGGTGCGTGAGGGGCTGCGGCGACGGTCGACGGTGAGGTGCTGCGCGGGCGGGCGGCGACGGGCAGGGGCAGCGGGCACGGGCGTGGGGGGGCGGCGACGGCGGCGTCGCGGCGGAGACGGCGATGGGCGGCACGGCGACGGCGAGGCGGAGACGGAGGCAGCCTGGACACGTCGGGCGACGGGGAAGAAGGAACTGAACCAAATTTTCACGAGTGCCGCTTATATAGGCAAAGCATTGGTCCCGGCTCATGGCTTCAACCGGGACCAATGCCCACCCTTTAGTCCCGGTTGGAGGCACCTACCGGGACCAAAGAACCAGGACCAATGGCCTTGTCCTGCCAAGGTGCGACACGAAAGTTTAGTCCCACCTCGCTAGCTGAGAGGGGCGCGCAGTGGTTTATAAGCCCCACAGCCGCTCCCCTCTCAAGCTTCTCTCCACTGCAGGCTTACGGACCTACTTACTACTGCTTTTCCGGATCGTCCTACTGGGCCACCTGCGGGCCTGGATCCTGGCCCATGGTGGGTTTCTAGTCATAACCAGGCCGTGGGGGCCCAGTAGGAGGCACTTTGTTTCTTTACTTATTTATTTTATTGCAGCTGTTTTTTTAGTCCCACCTCGGCAAGCGAGAGGCACTCGCAGTTGTTTATAAGCCGTGAGTGCAGACACGATGAAGAAGAGGCTCAATGCTCACCTGCACGTTGGTTCGCTTCAAGCCTTGAGGAATAGGGTAAACTGCACGGAGCTATGTGCAGTGCAGTTTACACTATTCCGAACGGCTTGAAGCGAATTAACTAGCATTGCGCCTCTTTTTTATTTTTAATGACTTATTACCACACATAAATAAATAGAAAAAAATAAACATAGCAGAAAAGAAAAAAACTATATAAAAAACTATTCATAAATAAATAGAAAAAAAATAGTTGTGATTAACTTTACTAAATTATTTTAATTTTTAATGACCTATTACAACTTAGAAATAAATAGAAAAATAAAAATAGAGCAGAAAAGAAAAAATAGTTGTGATTAACTTTACTAAAAATGAGCATAGATACTTATTTTAATGACTTATTACAATTCAAAAATAAATAGAAGAAAAAATAGTTGTGATTAACTTTACTAAAAATGAGCATAGATGCTTGTTTTTAATGACTTATTACAATTCGAAAATAAATAGAAGAAAAAATAGTTGTGATTAACTTTACTAAAAATGAGCATAGATGTTTATTTTAATGACTTATTACAATTAAATAATAAATAGAAGAAAAAATAGTTGTGATTAACTTTACTAAAAATGAGCATAGATGCTTATTTTTAATGACTTACTACAACTCAAAAATAAATAAAAAATATAGCAGAAAAGAAAAAAATACTATATAAAAAACTACTCAGAAATGAGCATAGATGCGCTTATAGAGGAAATTCAACTTAAATTCATAACAAATTTCAAGAGAAATTCATATGAATTTAGACTAAATTACCTATATAAGGGCATCTATTTTCATTTTCAGAGGAGCTCAATAAGGCAGAGAGGGAGGGGCTTATAAACCGGTCTGATTCCCCTTCACATGGGGAGGTGTAACTAAACTCTGGCCGCAACGAGGACCAACCCTTTAGTCCCGGTTCGTGGCACGAACCGGGACTAATGGGCAGCCTTTGGTCCCGGTTCAAGCCCCCAACCGGGACCAATGGTGGTGGGCCAGGAGCGAGGCCCATTGGTCCCGGTTCGTCCCGCCAACCGGGACCAATAGGTCCAGACGAACCGGGACCAATGGCCCACGTGGCCCGGCCGGCCCCGGGGGCTCACGAACCGGGTCCAATGCCCCCATTGGTCCCGGTTCTGGATTGAACCGGGACTAATGGGCTGGACCGGCCTGGACCATTGGCCCCTTTTCTACTAGTGTACCGAAACTACGAGGCCTGCCGCGACCTCATCCATGGCATGCATGCTCGCTGATGGGCCTATCACCGGCGAGGACGACCTCGCACCCGGTACCTGGGGTACCATCTTCACTGGCAAAGGGACTTCACCGATGTCATCGGCCGCACAATCGATAGCCTTCAGGGCGTCGTCCTGCTCTGCTTTGACGTTGACATACACCTGCCGTTTTTACTGGTATGTCAAGTTTTCGGCCATCCACAGGTACCCTGCTTGGTGTGCGCGATTGGCTGGAGTTGGAGCCTGGTGACGAGGAGATCGTCATTCTGCCCCGCTTCCACACCCACGCCTTTCCACATCCCGTGCACCAAGCTGTGGTTCTATCAAGCGTGAAAGTGCCCAATTCGCCCGCGTGAGGTGATGCATTACTTTGGCTTTAGATTCTGAGATTCGATAGCTGATGGGGCTTGACTCATACATCTCGGACGCAAAGATGTTGATAGATTACATAGCCGATGAATAAATTCAGAGATTCTGTAGCTGAAGATGGTTTCAATTAATGAGCGGCCGTTCATAGATCTCGCAGTCCTAAGATGAGGGTTTCATGTATAACATACCCGAAAATTAACAATTGAGTTGGCCTCGATATGTATGAGTGGAGGATTGTCACAAAACTTCCGTGATGATTTTTTATCAACAATTTCAGGCTATTGTTTTAATTATTTTTAAGAGTATCCAGCAGGACATGTATAGACGATACACACACCTATAACGCCCTGCAAGGATATCAAACATTTCATGTCAAGCATCTCTTTACTTGTTTTGTTCCTCACATTATATGTAGTATGATTTGAAATTTTTGGGAGAGGAAGGTGATCTTGAAATGAGGTATTTGCTTCTCCGCCTTTGCTCTTCTGGGAGTACTTGTTTTGGAACTCTACACTTTGAAAATAGAAATGACTTGGAGATAACGGCACATAAATACATAACATGTCAAAACACATGTGCTTAAAAGTTCATTTCCTTCAAGTTTTTTGTACTCGATGTAGGAAATCATCTTGATAAGTCCCATATAAGGGTAAACATAATACTAAAATAATATACAGCATGTACCAAACTAGCAATAGGACGACTAAGAATGTGCGGTCATGTTCTCTACAGGTATATTGGGAAATCACGTACTTTAAAGATAAACATTTTTGTACTGGGACAGAATGCTACAACAATGATTCTTAACCAATGAACTAAATTATTACTATTAACAAGGTGTATTATGCACCGCATATAAGCAAAATGAAACATCGAGGAAGTTATTTGCTTCCCAAATAAACAATAGTTTCCATGGTAGAAGAAATTCCTTTGTAATTAAGTTGCAAACTAGCAACTTTTTGGGTTACAACTTCCAAAGTTTTATTAGGTCCTCCTATGCACTAGGAAATATATCCTATGGAACAGCACAAAAACTTCATAAGCATATCCTACAGGTTAATAATGTAGCAACCTTTCTAAAAGGCACTAACAAACATAAGCACCACAGTAAACTAATAATTCGTAATTGACCTGAAGAATAAGACCAATGAACTTAAATAAGATCATGGAATTATGTGTAACCATCCCTTTAAGTTGACCTAGACCTAGTTCAACATGGAATTATGAAAACAACCCCTAAACCAATCTTTTCAGAAGTAATATTACTTTTGTATACAGGATCACAACTACTGAATCTTAGAAGCTGCCAAAAAAGGAGAAGAATTATGAGCTATGATTACATTATTATAAACAATTTTAGTTATTCAGTCATAACACAACTTAGTGTTTAATGCTAGGTGGTCTTTCCGCTTCCCTAGATGTGGCACCGCTTGTAGAATAGGGGCATGAGAGATCTATGAATATATACAATGTACATACTGATTATAGGCAACACATGCATTAAAATAACGGTAAATAGGATCTATGCACTACAAGGTTAGTCTATGCAAGCACTAGTTCAACAGCGGGAGCGAGTAATGAACAAACAATCACCTGTGTTTATAGATATGAAACACAAACTGAAAATGTATAAAACCCCAAAGAAGGTGAAATGGAGGCACTAATATATTCAATAAGCTAATACATAAGGAACTATATGACGACACTTGGTTTTGAGTCGGATAATATTATCGATCTTAAAAGATCTGATCAAGCCCTCTGAAAACCCAAGTGAAATCTGAGTGGCTAGTGATTAGTGAATATCCTAGGATACCTTCTCCATTTCAAAGAAGCAAACATGTAATACAATCAGGGATCATTTCGGACTTGAGGAAGTATTTTAAAAGCTTCTCCATTTGCAAGAAGCTGATCTATCCTACCAAAGATTGAACCAAAACACCCATAGATCCATAGAGAAGATTACGAGGAGTGACACTCACTAGTCACCATCGTGATGAGAAGATTGTGTGCTCATCTTGGTTGTTGTGGCCCGGCATGGGGTGCCTGGTATGAAAAGTTTACATCCCGTGATAGCTTTCTCCTTCTCCTATTTCTCGTTCTTCTCTTTCTCTTTCTCTAGTTCCACACGGAGAGTTTCTACTTCTTCCTACAATGCCAGATTCTTGGATTCCAGTTCACACTATGGATTCAAAGGGATTAACCAAAATTTCAAAGACAAAGAATAATCTAGTAATGTAGACTCTAACTGATTGTCAATAATCAGCCGGAATCATGAATTTAAGATATCGGTTCTAGATTTATGAAGAAGGAAATAAACTAACCGTATAGACTCTGATTGCTTGCAATCAATCAGAGCCTCGGAGGCAACACCTAGTATGTGCACTGAACGTGGCCCTACTGGAGGAAAACAAATCAAGCGCTACTCGGATGACAAGTCAAAAAGTTGAACGTGCGAATGAAAATGGTCAGCACTTACGGTGGTACTTTCTTGGGGATGAGATTTCAGAGCCTCACTTGAATAGAGTTAATCGTTCAGCTTGGGGTTCATTAGCTCGGCTTGAGTCATGGCCTCTTCTCTGGTACTAACCCCATCCTCTATAGTGCTGGCCAACGGATACAATACATAAGGAATAGTGGAAGGCGTTGAAGATCGGGGATTCATAACCGCCAATGCACTTGGACTGGCTTGTACAATATCGGTCAGCGCTCGGACACTTGCATCCGACTGAATTTCCAGAAATTTTGGTACCATGTCATGATCGGTGTCCATATCCACAGGATTTCTTCTTGGAGTAGGAGCATCAATGTCCATTTGAACATACTCTTCAGCATCATCCACAGTAATCACTTCTTCAGTGGCTAGAAACAATGCAAAGCAACAGTTCATCAGTCCTTGCTCTGTCTTTTCTACTTTGATGATTTTACCAGAAATATAATACCTTTCGAACTAACAACAACAGCGTCAGGTTGTCCTTTGGCTTTACTTGCAGTCTGCTTGGTAGCTTGGCTGTAGAAGTAGCAACCCTGCATCGGAAGAGGATATAAGATGGTTATAATGTCCAAATGATCAAAGCAAGATTCAGCTACAATACTTACTTGGAGACAACTGGCACCACATTCTTTATGTTACAGCTAGAATGGCCTGCCAACAACAGCTGGTCAGAGGGCGTTGGGAGATCTCCAGCAGACAAGTAGACAGAAGCCAAATCAGGTCCTATTGCGACATGACCCAGGGACACGGCCGCAATATTGCTAGCAGACAGGTTCATATCAGATCAAGGCATGGGAGGTCCAGACAGAACTGCAGCAGATGTGGGGATGGACCAGGAGCTGATGGTGAGAGTGGAGGCCGAGAATCAGAGTGGGATACTACAGCAAATCTTAAAGATCTGATCAAGCCCTCTAAATACCCACGGGCATGCAATACGCCCTTATAATAACACCATGAAATCTGAGTGACTAGTGAATCCTAGGAAAACATGTTCGTTTCCAAGAAGCAATCGTGTAATACAAATAGGGCGCATCGGAGCGGCGATTGGCCTGAGATGGAATAACACTTCTCGCCCGCTATCGATTCCCTCTCTCTCTATTCTCTGCTCGTCAGATATTTTCTTCACCATGAGCAGCATTCAGCAGCGCCAGAGATCTCTTCCGCCGACTCCATCGAGAAGAACTCCGGCAGCCGGTCTTCTCCCTTCTCCCCCGTGGGCAACGGCACCGGCAAACTCCCTCCACTGTGAATACGTTACCAGTGTCCCAACCAAACGCGTCGTGGGTATAGCCATTAACTGGCATGAGAATGGAGATTTAGTAATTGGTGCTCGCCTTGGTCATCGTTGCCCTTGTCGCTTCCGCGGCCGCCGACCAAGTCCTGGCCGCGGCTGCCCTGGAGGGGCGTGAAGGAAAACCCAGGCGGGCTGGCGGAGGAGAACTCAGGCGATGAGGAGAACCCAGGCAGGCCAGCGGAGGAGAACTCAGGCGCGGAGAACCCAGGCGGGGTGGCGCCATAACGCCCTGCAAGGATAATATATTGAGGTAATAAATATTTGGGATTCCAAAACAACCACAGTTGAAAGAATAAACTTCAAATGTAAACATTTGGATCCCTAACTTGCTGCTCTATTCGTCTTAACATTGTTATTTTATTTTATTTTTGCATTCCTAGTGGTCCCTCAACTTTTTTTTTTTTCCATACCAAGTAAATCTCATATTATATGATTTTTGTAAGAATGAGTCATACACTTTTTTAATTAGATGATTTTGTAATGCATGAAGTTTTTTAATTACAAGAATATTTAAAAAACCATTGGACACTTTCTAATCACATGACCATCTTAATTATTAATACATATTGACTATTTATTACATGATTACATTTTCCAAAATCTCAAACATGTTTTAAAATGCATTCAACACTTTTTTCATTTACATCAAAATTTCAATAAATGTATCATACTGTTTTTTATTACATCGATTTCTAGTAATGTTTTTTCTAATGACAAAAACATTATGAAAATTGACGAACACTTTTTAGATTACATGAATTTCTTTGAAAAAAATGTGAGAAACACTTTTGTAGTTGCATGAATATTTTCTAATCTATGAATTGCTCCTCTTAGCAATGAGGTCTATGAATTTATCATCATAGTAATCTAGCTAATATTCATAGTACTAAATCTTGCTCTGATCTTATAAGCTGAAGTACCTCATCATCTTACAAAGATAACATGGGAACGTCAGTACATGAAGCCCTCATGCAGTAAAAAAAATCCAAGTACAGTTCTCTTTGAGCTGTTTGCGGTCTTTACTGACCTTAATTAGCGAGCTAATATAAAAGTATTCAATCTCATTAATCAGGGAGTACATGGCTCTTGTCCACAACCACTAACAAAACATACAACCGAAAAGCAACACGGAAGCAAAGCAACGAGGAGAAAATTCTTATCGTTCGCTGCTCTCAGCCGGGTGGCCGCCAGGTCCGACCCCGTCGCCGCCGCCCTGAGGATCCCTCTAACATCCGAGCTCCTCGCCATCCTGCATGGAGATCTCGAGCCCTCCCCCGACGACCACTCCTACATGGCCCTCCATCTCCGCCTTTCGCAGCAGCAGCTCGACTCCATCTCCGCCTGCCACCCCCCCCCCCCCCCCGGCCACACCACCGCAATGTCCACAGTCTTCCCTGCCCCCGCCGCCGTCCCGGGGGCCCTCTCACGTGTCACCGCCCCTTCCTCCGCCCAGAGTGCATGCCAATTCGGCAATGGAGATGGTGTGACTGCGGGTCATACCCGCGGAGGAGGACATGCTCCACTATCGCCCGCTGGTGCGCCGCACGCGACTCACCTTTGAGGCGCTCTTTGGCCGCTACCAGCGCAACACACAGACCGCAACGCCGAGCACAACCCTGGGAGGTGCAAGCGCAATTGGGCCGACTTATGGGCCCTCGGCGCCATGATCACAGGGGGGCTCTGTCGGGCGTCTTCGTCGGCAACGCCTTCAACTACCGCGTCGAGCTCCTCGTCCTCGGCCCCACAACCAAACGTGGGCCGACATCAGCTATGTTCCCACGCCTCGTTCGACGATGACCTTGCGGTCTTATGAAACAACGAGGCCTGCCACGACCTCATCCACGGGATGCGCGCCGATGGGCCTGTCCCCGAGAACTGGGGGGGGGGACATCATCACCCGCAAATGGACTTCGCTGATGAGATCGTCCCCAAGATCGATAGCCTTGAGGGTGTCGTCCCATGCTTCAACATCAACATCAACCTGTCGTAGTTACTGGTATCTCTGGTTTTTAGCCATCCACAGGCGGACGCTGTTGTAGGAGCTCTGGCGGTACCCGTCCTGGCGTGCGTGATTCGCCATTTGGAGTTGGAGCCTGGTGACAAGGAGATGGTGATGCTGTCATGCCTCCACACTAATGCCTTCCACATCCCGTGCATCAAAGCGTGGTTCTATCAAGAGTCAAATTGCCAAATTTGTCGGCGTGAGGTGATGGATTACTTTGGCTTTAGATTCTGAGATTAGATAGCTGAAGGTGCTTGACTCATACATCTCGAATGCAAAGATGTTGATAGATTACAGAATAGATGAATAAATTTCTTCCCCGCAAAAAAGAAACAAAGAATAAATTCCGATGTAATTAATATTTGGGAGGTGGGACTGGTTTTTCAGCACCCGGGTGTCTAGGCACCTGGTTTATCAGCACCTTCCGTGAAGCAACTAGCCCATAGAGATTTTCACCAGGTCCTGTACGAGAAGTTTGATTAGAAGGCCTAGAAGAGCTACCCGTGGGAGTCTGGCAATATATAAAACGAATATGTGCCTATACTCACACTGTTCATTCGTAGGCAGATTCCCCCTCGCATGTTACGGCATCTTTCCGTTTCCTGGTGAACGGCCAGATAAAAGGGGGTCAGGACCCCTTGGTGCTACCGCACCTTTCCGTCTCATCAAGGGTGAATGGCCAGATAAAAGTGGGTCGGGAACCCTGGGTGCTACCGCACCTTTCTGTTTCTTGGTATCTGTGTAAGGTTACAATGAGCAAAGTGAGCAATTGGTAGTAGCCATACAGGAATTTAACCACTGTTGCATTATTGATTGTTGGAAAAATTGCAGAAGATATGAGCAAATATCACTTATTCCCAATTCATCTAACTAATACTAGTAATTAGTACTCCCTCCGTTCCAAAATATAGTGCTTCCTCTATTTCCGTGCTTCAACTTTGACCATAAATTAACCAACGAGACCGACTGCGGCGGGAGCAAAAGTTGTACCAGTGAATTCGTATTCATAAGAAGTTTTCAATTATATATTTTTTCTCCCGCTGCAGTCGGTCTCGTTGGTTAAATTTATGGTCAAAGTTGAACCTCGGGAAGCGCGGGCGCACTATATTTTTGAATGGAGGGAGTAGCGTGTCAGCCTAGACAGCAAACCACTTGCTCTTATCTTCATCAGATTTGTTAATTAGATAGGTAACATGGATTACTAAGAAGGTTGTAAGGAATTTAGATATCATGTTATATCAGATAGAAGAATTCATTTTGGATCCGAGTGAGTAACTGTTAATTTTTTCTTAATGCCTAGCTTAATTCTAAATGGGTCAACAAAGTCCAGATTGCAAATACCTCCGCTCGTCTCACTATTAGCGTTTTTGTCTGAGAATCTGTTTCAAAGCATTTGCCAGTTGAGAGAATAAAAGAAGTTGTTTACTGCTGTATTTCTACACTTAAATGCTTTCAACCTGGTAAAGGTGATTGTAGTTTCTGAATCTATAGGAATGTGGCAAAAGATATATAGTTATAGGAACCGAAGTGAGTAGTGACCAGTAATGCTATGTAGTATAGTGATACATCATTTTAAGCCAACACCATTGACTTTGGGTGCAATAAGATAAGGTAGTACATACTATCTACAAATGGCAGGTCCATATTACTATTTTGAAATAACAGACAGGAACATCAACTTATCTGATGCCCTGTTTTCGAGTCAAACGATCGACTAGTCAATGAGTCGTAACTAGAAGTCGACTCAAATACCTCGACTAGTCGATCGGGATGGCACGACTCGTCAAGAGTCGCTAACAGAACGACTCGTCAACTCAAAAACCTTGATCTGATGTGGATATTTATTTTAAGGAATGGTGATAAAAGCTCAGCTTCTAGTAACAAATTAGCAACTTTGGATCTCTCGCCCGCTCACCTCGCCGGGCAACTCAAAAAGGCAGGAAGGGTTGTGCTAGTTTGGCATGCGCATGTTCATCATCCTCTTCATCTTGCCATACTATAGGCGGCAACACGGTCCACTGCCCGTCATAGGATTGCACATGATATAATTGCATTCCTCGTCTTCTTGCGATTCCCAGCATTTGCAGAGGAGAAGGTTGTTGCTGCATTGTTTGAGCTTGACCCTAGTGTAGCTCCTGCGAAGGAAAGGGAGCGAAGCGTCAACCAGAGAGGCCGCTCCCGGCCCTAGACAGATTGCTGAAAAGGAGACCGCCGTCTGAGTGGCGTGTGTGGAAGAAACTGTAATTCTAGGGGTTGGACTTCACAAGCTGGAAAGGGCAATAGAGCCGTGGTTGTGTGTGCCTGGATCTGGATGGGCTTTACCACTTCTTCGAAAATTTTGCCCAAAGGTTATGTATATCAGTAAATAGGGTAATAGAGCGGGGCGGCGGCTATGTATATCGGGAAAAATCATTTTTCTAACAAATTACCTTCCATGGATGCAGATCATTATCTGTCCAATTTTCTGTAGGGCATATGTATAAGGCATATCCAAATGTCCGCGTATACCTACTTCCATTTTAGAGACACACCAAGGCATGGCTTTCTTCAGCGTTTTTCAAACTAGTTTTGTCATCTATTTTCAAGTTTCAAGAATAAAACAACGGTAGATGTAGAGTGCCAAACAATTCACAGTAAATTATACTACATATATAGCTTATCCTGGAGCGGGCTGACGGGAAGAAAATGCCAGCAAGCGCACTGCCCTACCAATCGAAGCCTAGAAAAAGGGTTACTAGGTCCAATAGTTCATAAAAAATGCTCCAACTTCCTCGTATGAAGGGGGTTGCAGCTCCCCTGATACTTTCCCAATACCGCATGACCCATAATTTCACTCCATCGCCTTCACATCTCATGTCACCCGGCCCACTCATCCCATCCAATGCTCTCTTGTGCCACCAAACCGCCGAGCGTCCCCAGCGACCACTAGGGCACTAGGCCGCTATCGTCAGTCGTAGTGGGCCATCGCATCACCAATGAGACCATTGAACCTGCGTCGGTGTACTATCTGCTCATTACCACCCGTGCCTAGGCGCAGCCGGTTAAATCCATGAGCGATCCACAAAGGGGAAAATTCAATTCCATGACTTTAAGTGGGACCGATAGTGGGTACCACACCCTTACCTACAATTTTGCTAAGCTGATCAAACAAACGGCCCCAAATAGGATCAGCCAGGGCAACCCAACAGCCAGGTTGATAGGAAGTCTAACCAAACCCCACGGCAAATGAACTCAACTATTAGAAACGACTAATCCCACAAGGAACCACTTGAGTAATGGGAAACCATGCGAACCGAATATGGATCTCCAACAGTGTATGAGCGTGGCGCGTCGTGCGGGTGCCCGGCGAACTGCCCCTACCGGATGACCCAACACAGGATGAGGCACCGGCTGGTGGTGTTCCGGTCCAACGAGACGAAGTGGACCTGATCCAGCTTGGCGCATTCCTCTGCGAGTTCACCGGGGACGTGCTCCCCGCAGATCACCTCCGCATTGGTAACGCCAATACCGGCGCATCCATGGAGGAGCGGGCATGCTTCATCAAGCCGCGGAAGTTTCCCCCGAGGTGGATTGAGTCGGGGTACGCCCCCGCGGTGGCGCTTCCAAACGACAGCGAGGAACCGCCCCGGTTCGCGCAGTGCCCGGCACCGACGTACGTGCTCGACGTGTCCAAGAGGAAGAACATCGCGGACTACATCTGCCACAGCAGGTTCGCGCCGAACGCCTTAGTCTAGCTCGTGGTCAGTGGCGACGAAGATGAGACGTGCCCCCACCTGATGGTTTTCACTATGGAGACCATCCCGCCGATGAGCGAGCTGAGCATCAATTACGGTGTCGATCAGTGATTGATTGGCAACATTTCCTGTGTGATTACCCTCATTTCAATTGTCATGAACCTTTCGCCTTCATTTTCAGTTGTCATGAACCTTTCTGTCATTGTAATGGATTGTATCATTGGATGGACGCAGCGCTAAGACACCTTAAATTGAACTGTTTGCTTGTATTTCTTGTTCCTGGTTTGCCGTGTTTGCACTTTGCAGTCGGCAAGTTATAGCCTGAAACCATATTTGCATGAGTTGAGTCTGGGTTCGACATCATAACCATGAATGTGAGCGTTTAGTTGAGAATTTCATTGGGTTTAGTTTTTTGTAGTCGTTGCAAAGGTTCAGGAAGCTGTACGTCTAGGACGGCCTCTACAATGTCGTCTTGGCCACCTACAGCCCCGGCAAGTCCGGCCCCGACGTCTGCCAGTTCTAGCGCGTGCGTCTGCCCGACTAGGAAGCGGTCGGCAGCAACATCTGGCGCTCCGCTAGAGACCTCATCAACCAGCTCGATGCCGAGATCCGTCCGCCCGGCTACATCACGCTGGACATGTCCAACGGCAAGGAGGCGATTCCCATCCCCGTCCGCAACACGGTGGACCACGATGTCTATCCCCTCAAGAGAGCGGGCGCCGGGAGCATGCTGCTGCCACCGTGCCCGCACACTGCGAGTACCGGCTGCGGGAAAGTTCTCATGCGCATTGGTCATCTAAAGTTTATTCTTTTAATTAGATTATTTTGTAATGCATGATTTTTTTAATTTGAAGAATATTTTGAAAACCATTGAACACTTTTTAATCACATGACCATCTTACTAAAATATATTAACTACTTATTACATGGTTACATTTTTAAAAAACACAAACATATTTTAAAATGCATTCAACACTTTTTTTAATTACATCCAAATTTCTATAAATGTATCAAACAGTTCTTTTAGTACATGGATTTCTAATAATGATTTTTTTCTAATGACACTAACGTTTATGAAAATTGACCGAGCCCTTCTTAAATTACTTGAATTTGTTTGTAAAAATGTGAGAAACACTTTTGTAATTACATGAACATTTTCTAATCTATGAATTGCTCCTCTTCCGCATGGAGGTCTATGAACTTATCACCTTAGTAATCTATGTCATATTCATCTTACTGAATCTTGCTCTGATATTATAAGCTGAAGTACTCCATCATCTCACAACGATAATATGGGCACGTCAGTATATGAATCCCTCATGCAGTAAATAAAAGTACACAGTTCTCTTCGAGCTGTTTGTGGTCTTTACCGACATTAATTAGGGAGCAAATGGAAAAGTTTTCAAACACATCATGCAAAACATCCCGTTCCCAGTAGGAGGCCCTCAACACCATCCCTTCAATTTACGCCCATTGTTTTTGGCTCTACAGTCCACCATTGTGCGTATGAGATGACAGTAGAGCTCATTTCGTTTCCTTGGAGATACAGAGCGGGCGCCGGGACCATGGTGTTGCCACCTTAGCCATGGCAGTCGTCACAGCGACGCATGTCGTCGGCTATGGGAGAGTTTTTCTCCGCATCGTCCCCCTCCTTGAGGGGAGCGATCTCCGGACCTCCATGTGCATCCACGACTATGTGGTTGTGTGGCATGGGAGGCGCATGATAGGGATCCCGGTCCTCTCAACAGCGATGTGGATCATCCTCGCCACGTTCAACGATGACCAGGCACCCTTCGACCACAATGTCCAGGTCGTGGACACTGCGATCTTCCAAAACTACAAGCTTTGTCATGGGTTCATCCACGGGATACTCGTCGATGGGCTTGGTGACGCTCAGAGTAACTTCGCATATTTTGCTCCTCACCGTACCCCTGGGAGAAGGTTGATGTGCCTACTACGTTGCTATGGAAAACGTTTGGAAATGAAGCATGATATTTTGCATCAACTCTCGTTTTTCAAATCTTGCCTTCTCTAGGCATATATTTCTTTACCCGTGAACCAAGGATTTCTTTACCCATGAGCCAAGGATACATATATTGAGGTAATAAATATTTGGGATGCCTAAACCACTATAGTTGAAAGAATAAACTTCTAATGTAAACATTTTTTATCCCTAACATGCTGTTCTATTTGTTGCAGCGTTTTTATTGCAATTCTAGTATTCCTTCATCTTTTAATTTTTTTCATAACAAATAAATCTGTAATTATATGATTTATTAAGAATGTCTCACACTTTTTTAATTGCATGATTTTGTAATGCATGAATTTTTTTAATTACATCAATATTTAAAATTCCATTGAACACTTTTTAGACCATCTTAACAAAAATATATTGACTACATTATTACATATGGTTAGCTACATAGGGAGCAAAAAGGAAAGTCTTGAAGCTCGTCGTTTACAGCCGGTCACAGACAGTGGGTCCACTTTCCGTTTCCACTAGGCGATCCGCAGTAGCATCCCGTCAGTTTACAACCGGTCATGCGCCCTCTTCCTTCGGCTATAAGAAATCACGTCCGATGTTCAGCCATGTTTCAGAGCTCAATTCGTTTCATGAGAGAGAGAGAGAGAGAGAGAGAGCAGGCGCCGGGGCCATGGTGCATGGTGTTACTATTAGCCATAGTCTAGATCTTGCGTCGGTTAGGGGTTGTTAGCTGCATGCGTTGTGTTTGTTAGAGCATCTCTAGTAGCTTGTCTAAATTTGATAGTCTATATCTACATATACACAATGGTGTAAAACTTTTAGACAACCTAAGTTTATCAGCGGATTGTCTATATACATGATGTCTATATTCTCTCTCATATATTTTAATAGTATATTATAGCAGCTATATTTTCTAAAAATCTTATGTTGGTCATTTCTGAGTTGTTCTCATTTATTTTTTCATCTGCAAGACTTACAAAGGAGAAAATAAACCAGCCGAAATTATTTTAGGTTCAGCACTTGCAACACCCTACATAATTTACGGGAAATAAACAATAGCAATAGGTTCAGCCCTGATGAGGCGACGGTCCAGGCGCAACAGCATCTGTGACCAGCGCCGGCGCGGCCGCCTCCCTGCCGACGTGCTTCAATTGCTCCGAATTGGTGCATGGACGAGCTCATGAGCCAGCATTTTTTTGTTTGGACATTGTGGCTTGGTTGTCCAAATGTGGACGACGGGTAGCTAGTTTGGACATTGTCTAAATTTTAAACGACGTAATAGACAGCCACTGAAGACGTTTTTTGGCATGCATGTAGTAGTCTAAGGAGAGATGCTACACTTACGGAAATTTTCTACGAAAAACTCTTACGGGGCTGAGGTGGAGACGCAAGAATTAACTCTTGCGTGTGTGCGTGAGTGCGCTGGTGTGTGTGCTAGCCTTGTATAAAAAGCTCTCTACTGTACTGCTCAGGTGTGTGTGTCTGGAATTGTTGCTCGAGGAAAAGACCGTCGTTGCGGCAGGCGTATGTGCGCCGGAAAAGCACCACCGTGTCCTATATCTTCTCTTTCTTTTATCTTTGTTCGTGTGTGAGAGAGAGAGAGCGAGAGGGAGCTGGGCACCAGCGCAAAGAGCAAGCTAAGGCTCGGCGCCAACAGTTTCCACCGTGGCCGCGCAACGCAGAGGTCACGGAGACGGACGTCTACGGCTGCCGTAGAGTTCTCATGTGTGTTGTTCCCAGCTTGAAGCCAAGCCATCTCCCGAGCTCCCTACGCATCCGCGCCTAGTTCGACGACCGAGCGCCCTTTGACCACCGCGTCGATCGGGTACGGACCTATTGGTTTTGATCTGACGGCTTAAACAAACCAGATTAGATCTATTAGTCTAACAGAAAAAAGAAGGGATAACGATAAGTGAAGGGGTCCACGTACCAACATACGTGAGCCTCGATCAGAACTAATGCGCCCTGATCGGGGGCGCCCAAAAACCAACTCAGGTTTTGGGTCGCCTGTCGTCAGCGCCATATAAAAGGATACGGGAGAGAGCTGGCCACCTGCGCGATCACAGTTCACGTACGGTTTTCTCTCCTCCCGATATTCTCACCCCATCCGATCAGGGGGAGCGCTGCAGCGATAGGAAGACCTAAGCCAGCCGCCGCTGCCGTCCCCGGCCAGTCCCGGTGGCGTCCTGAAGGAATCAGGACGTCGAGGAGAACCTCTACTTCGACTACATCACCCCTGCATCACGCCTGCACCGAGCAGGCGATCATGTCCACTCCCGTGACATGTAAAGAAACCCTAAACCCTTCTTTGTTCATGTTGTGAGGTGATCTAGATGCAATTAGATTCTGCTAATGGCATCTCATAGATGCATAATTATTCCAACAATGGTATCAGTCGCCAATCTTGATTGCAATAGATCCCTTTATTGTTGATCAGTAGATCATTATCATGTTTAGATCAATGACATGTTTAGGATTCATGATCAAGATTGAAAGTTTCAGCCCCTGGTTAGCCCAAATATGCATGCTACTGTCTTGATGCCCCTCTGTAAATCATCATGTTATATACTAATTTGTCACGGATCTCTACTGCCTATTATGCCTAATCAGTTTACTTATGCTTCTGGAGAATTAATGCTCATGATTAAGTTTCTGCTAATTAGGATTGATTGTTTTTAAGTGTTGTTTCCGTTTTCGACATCAAGTTAGTAAGCAGAGGGATACACGTACATCAACAGTAGCAAACCCCTTGTTCAAGAACCCTAATTTTTTCCCCAATTTCAATAGAACCCTAATTCTGAAATTAGGATTGCTTTTTCCCCACATCAAGCAACTAATGTACATGAATTGGAGAAGAAAATGAGAAGAAATCCTCACCTAATGCGCCGCGTCGACGTCTATCCCCTCCGGGGCCCGCATGGCCGACAACATGCGAGGACGCCGATACCGGGACGCCGCCGTCCCTCGGGTCGGCGAGCAGAACGCCACGCCGCTCCATCCCAACGGAGAGACCGTGCGGTAGGATGCCGTGGGCCGCCGTGCCTCGACGTCGCCGTTCAGCAGGCCGCTGGCCCGCCGGGGTGCTCCTCCCCACCCCGCTTGGACACGACCTGGGCTGCCATGCTCGACGGGAGAGCGCGCGGACTTAGTCCTGCGCCCGCTCCTCCGGCGAGCACCGCCGCCGCGTCGGTATGGACTGGGGTGGCTGGCGTTTTCGTCGCCGCCGTCGACCTCGAAATGGAGCCAGCGGGATCGGGAATGAGATGCGGGGGAGAGGGGGAAACGACCTAGGGTTAGCCCAGGTCAGCTGTTTTGCTCCGGCCGCAAGCCGCGCGAGCCGTCAGATTCGATCGGACGGCTCACAGTGTCGCGGAGCTACGACCCGGGCCGGCGGGCGTTAATGGGCCATTTTTGGCCACGGGCTTCAGCCCAGCGCGTTTTTTTTTCTTTACGGTTTTCGCTGCTGGGTTTTGGGCCGCTGTATAACCGTGGATATTTTGGGCCATTGCGTTTTTCTGTGATTTCCAGTGCATGCAAGTTAATATCTTTTAAGTTTTGCACTGTTTTAAACAGAAAATTCCTAAAAATATAATGAACACATTATTATTCTGGGTAAAATTGAACCAACGAGATATTTTGTTCAGAATTTATTATGTGTTTGCATGATGAATTTTTAGACATCAAAAAATATAATATTTTTATTATGTTGATGTCAAAATTGAGAATAAAATGACTCTGATTTTAATTCGGACCAACGTTGTTTTATTATTATGAGTCAGCACTTATGATATTTTAATTCCATGTTTTTTCTGCCCAACGGTGTTGTGACATGGAGTTGAAATAAAATGCATGGCATGTCTATTTTATTTTGCCAACGTAAAATTTCATATTTATGTCAATTACTCATAAAACTCTTTCATGTCCATTAAAGCTTCCGCTGCGTTTACTGTCGAACCGTTGACAGGTAGTAACTTCCCTCGTTGGAAGAACTCGATGGAATTATGCCTAGCCGTCCATCAGTTTGATTATGCTTTACGGGAGGATAAACCCCTGGCTCCAACTGCTGGTGTCACGGGGTATGCTGAACTAAATAAAACTTATGATTCCAAGATGGAAATATGGGAAAAGTCAAATCACATTCCTATGCTTGTGATGAGATCATCCATCTCACCTGACATAATTGGGGCACTACCCAAGAAAGATACTCCTAAGGAATTCATGGCTGCCCTGGAGGAGCAATTCAAAGGCTCCGACAAGGTTTATGCACATGAACTTTTTCATAAGCTCCTTGGGAAGTATAATAATGATGGTGATGTCAGGGCTCACATTTTAAAGATGGTGAATGCTTGTAACAAATTGAAGGCATTACAATGTGAGCTCAATGACAATCTCCTTGTCATCATGATCTTGGACTCCCTCCCTGAAGAGTTTGATCAATTTAAGATTAACTATAACTCTCTTAAAGAGAAATGGATAATCGAGGAGATATCTCCAAGAATTGTTGAGGAAGAAGAGAGGATTAAGAGGCAAGGAAAGGACCAAGCCTTTTTGGTTGGCTCCTCCAAGAGAAAACATGATGGAGCAAGCTCTTCTAAGCAACAGCCACAAAAGAAGTTCTTTAAGAAACATTCATCACACTCATATAAAGCAAAGGAGAAGGTGGACGATAAGCCTAAAGAAAACAAGTGCAACTTCTGCAAGCATGAGGGTCATTATCAGAAAGACTGTCCAGAATTTCTCAAATGGTTGATGAAGAAAGGTACTGATGAAATTACTTTCGTTGATGAAATATTATATGTTGATTACTCTACTACCTCTTGGTGGATTGATTCAGGTGCAACTTCTCACGTTGCCAATTCTATGCAGGACTCAAATATAATCCAAACCAGCTAACCCTGAAGGAGGCAAATCCTCGTGCTCTGATTTCACACTGGTCAAGCTAACCCTGAAGTGCCCAGCGGGGATCGGCTGGTTGTGGAACGTGGGTTGCGAGGGGTCCATTATCATCCCCTTTCCCACGTCCACCTTCTGGCCTTTGATCAAGTAGAGTATGGTGCACGGGGTTTCTTTCGCCTGCAAACACATATGTCCGTGGCGTAAAACAACCGAAAGGCAACAAAAATGGAATATATATATATATATATATATATATATATATATATATATATATATATATATATATATATATATATATATATATATATATATATATATATATATATATATATATATATATATATATATATATATGTTGGTGCGACATGTAATTACCGTGACGGCGTCGAGCTCAGCCAAAGACGAAGGCCCACCAAACTGGGACTAAAGGTCGCGGCCACGTGGATCTCCACCTTTAGTCCCAGTCGGTAACACCAACCGGGACTAAAGGAAATTTTATGAATTTTCTTTTTGAATTTTCTTTAATTTTTTAAATTTTTTTATTTTCAAATTTATGAATTATTTTAACCTCTAATCTCTAATCACCACCCCTCATCACTCCTCAATTTATCCTCTAATCTCTAATTACCCCTCATCATTCCTAATCATCCAACTTCCCGAACGGTCACCCATCCTCCCACTCCCCCAGCCTGAGCACGCTTAACTTCCGGGTTCTATTCTTCCTCGTTTCCAAGTCTGCACTTGTTGTTTTCCTGACAATAGTAAGATGTCAATCCTATTAACCCTCAGGAATTTTGCATGAGCATGAAGTGACACATTTCACTATTTGAGTTTGAAACTATTGTTTTAAAAAACAATAATTATTTAGTAACACTAATATTTCTTGAATAATTAGTTTGACCATTGTTTGACCACAGTTTGACCATAGTTTGACCAGATTTGACCAAAATTCAAATAACTGAAATAATTATTTAGTAACACTAATATTCTAGAATAATTAGTTTGACCATTGTTCGACCATTGTTTGAATTTTTTTCGAATTTTTCCACTCTAGATCTTAAAAGCCCCGTAACTTTTTTTCTGTTAGGTTTTTGAGGATTTTGAAAATGTTTAACGGGGTTCCCCCCAGTTAAACTTTTTCATCCGAGTTAGTATGCAAAAGTTATGTCCATTTTTACAAATTCTCGAGAGATTTTGCAGATAAAGTCGAAATTCATATTTGCAAATTTTCCCAACAACTAGACCACATATCACATGGGAAATTTATTTTCTTTTATTTTTTTGACATTTTCATCATTTTATTTTATTATTTTAAAACTGAAAAGGCGATCCATGCGGGGTAGAGTTTGAAAATGGGATCTTTAGTACCGGTTCGTGCCACGAACCGGTACTAATGCCTCAAACCCCATTAGTACCGGTTGGTGGCACGAATCGGGACTAAAGGTCTAACCCTTTAGTCCCGGTTGGTGCCACGAACTGAGACTAATAGGCATCGCCTGCTTAGTCCCGTTCGTGGCACCAACCGACTAAAATCCAACGAACCGGGACAATGGCCCACGTGGCCTGGGCGCACGAACCGATTAATGCCCCATTAGTCCCGGTTCTAGACTGAACCGGGACTAATGGGCTAACCCGGGGTGGACCAAAGCCCTCTTTTCTACTAGTGTACTCACACTGTTCATTCATAGGCAGATTCCACCTCGCCTGTTACCGCATCTTTTCGTTTCTTGATGAACGGCCAGATAAAAGGGGGTCAGGACCCCCAGGTTCTACCGCACCTTTCCGTCTCATCAAGGGTGAATGGCTGATAAAAGGGGTCGGGACCCCGGTGCTACCACACCTTCCGCTTCTTGGTATCTCTGTAATGTTGCAAAGAGCAAATAAGTGAGCAGTTGGTAGTAGCCATACAAGAATTTAACCATTGTTGCATTATTGATTGTGGGAAAAATTGCAGAAGATATGAGCAAATATCACTTATCCCGAATTCATCTAGATAATACTAGTAATTACTAGCGTGTCGGCCTAGACAGCAAACCACTTGCTCTTATCTATATCAGATTTGTTTATTAGATGGGTAACAAGGATTACTAAGAAGTTGTCAGGAATTTAGATATCATGATATATCAGATAGAAGAATTCATATTTGGATCGGAGTAAGTAATTGTTAATTTCTCTTAATGCCTACCTTACTTCTAGATGGGTCATCAAAAAGTCCAGATTGCAAATCCCTCCGCTCGTCTCACCACTACTAGGGAAAACCCTATACACAGAACTTTAGCAGTAGCGTGGGTCAAAAAAGCACGCTGGTGCTAATTAGCAGTAGCGCGCCTGAGGTAACCGCGCTGCAGATAAAGATCTAGCAGTAGCGCGTCTTGCTGTACACACATTACTACTAAAATTCCCACGACTTAGCCCATAAGCTACACATAGTAGTAGCGATCTCTGATGAACCCCGCTACCGCTATGCTGTTTGTAGCAGCGCGTTTTAATATAAACTCGTTGCTGCTGAAGGTAATAAAATTAAATGGAAAGAAAATGGAAAGGTAACTGAAAATGAAAGAAATAGAATAAGGTGAAAGGAAACAAATAAAATGTGAAGAAAACTAAATGAAAAAGGGAAAAAAGAGAAAGGAGTAGCAGAGGCGTGTATCAACGACAGCTGTAGCTAAGGTAGCAGCAGCGCTTTTCTCGAACGCTACATCTGCTACTTCTGAATTAACCACGGGTTCGTCCTTCCCACGCCCACTTTCCCCAAATCCAACTCTCTCCACTCGCCATTGCCGCCGCCGTCCGCCCGCCGCCTCCTCCGCACCCCTCGCGCCTCGACCCCGACCTCAACGCCGCCCGCCTCGACCTCAACGCCGCCTGACGCCGCCCGACCCCAGATTCAAAGCCGCCCGCCCCGACCTCAACGCCGCCCGGACGCGCCCGAGCCCCGACCCCGACCTCGACGCCGCCCCCTCCTCGTCAGCAGCACCCGAGGTGAGCACGCCCGCCCTCCTCTCCCTACCTCTGCCTAGGGTTTCTTTATATTTTAGTTGCATATTAAGTTTATTTTTATTTATAGTAAGTTTATTTTAGTTGCATATTAAGAACTAGGTACTAATTAGGTACTAGAATATTTTTATTTATAGTAAGTTTATTTTTAGTAAGAACTAGTTGAATTAATAGAACTAGTTAGTAAGAACTTGTTTCTATTTTTTAGTTAAAGCAATTTTTCCCGCCTCGACGTGGACGATGCCTATCCCGCATCCTCGTCGTCGAGTCGGCGGAGGACGACACCTGCTTGACCAGATCGGCCATGTCCGGGACTGGGCTCCGCCGGGGTGGTACTGGGAGGCGCTACCTACCGGGGGGCGCAGGTTGGTGAGGAGCCAGCCTGTCGTTGACCCGAACCTTCTTTGGTGGAGGTCGCGTGGGCCAGTGACGATCGAGAGGCTCGAGGACTCCGCGGAGGTGGTGCGTCACCGTGTCAGTGAGGAGGACGCGCACGTCCGTCGCTACTTTTTTGCGTTAGAGCACATGCCGTTCTCCAATACCTGGCAGGAGCTCCAGGGATCTCACTGGAACTATGATCCCGTGATGGTTCCTTCTCTGTGGCTGTCCTCCGCCCGCGCCGATACCCGTCGGGTGCTAGGGTTTTAGTTCTAATAGTGATGTTATATGTATGACACTATTCGTGATGTATTAGTGATAATATTCAAAGATGTACGGACATATGAGATGATTTACTTTTGCTTATTGAATGCATGCTAATTTGAGTCCTATAAGATATTTTGAAATGTATATCTTGTATTGCTCAATATCCAAGTGGCCCGTCATGTTTGCAGGTTACACCTCCGAGTGGCCTATGTTTTGCCGGAGTGTTGATTCATTTCCGTTCCGGCAAATTTCAGGCGCTCGATATGTCCTATTTTAGCAAAGGTCATGCCGGATTTTTCCGTGAATTTTGGCATGACTTGTGCCAGAATATGTAGGAAATATCGAGTGCCCCGGATTTGTGTGTTTAATATCTTGGTAGTTGTCTTTGATCGATTTTCAATTAATGTTTTAACTATGAACATAGGAAAATGTATGACAACAAAAAGGATTTCGGTATTTGCAAATACTGCGAAGACGAGTGCGGCCTGTGCGACGGAATCTTTCTAGATAATGATAGGCGCTTCAGCATCAAGCTGGACGAGAACTTTGAAGTGAATACAGTAAGTCATAGCGACAAGTCTTTTTTCGTAATTAAGCATGACATCTACTTCATTTGCTTAAACTTATATTTTTTTTACTATTCTACTAGCGTATCCCCTGCTATGCAAGAGATTTTGTATTGGATAAGATAGGTTCCAGTCATACTGCGGAGGTAAAGAAAGTTTATTTGAAGACCGAGCATGGTTATATTTTCAATGCAAAGTTATACAATTCAGACGACTACACCTATTTTGGATGCAAAACATGACGAGCACTATGCAAGACTTATGCATTTGAGCCTGATATGGTTATCACCTTTGATATTCGTCCGGAAGATGATATTGAAGGTAATACCGACATCTGGGTCGATGTGCAGACGCCTCCAGTTATACCATTATTTAAGTTTATCAACCATATTTATGTCTTTGATATTGTTTATTCAAAAATAGTTGACAACTAATTTGTATTGTCAGCTTATTTCGGTGCAAGCAAACATGTCCAGCGCTAGGTAGACAGGACCTACTACTGTCCCGAGGCTGAACTAAACTGCGAGGAGCTTGTTGGGGAACGTTGCAGAAAATTAAAATTTTCCCTACGGTTTCACCAAGATCCATCTATGAGTTCATCTAAGCAACGAGTCAAGGGAGTGAGTTTGCATCTACATACCACTTGTAGATCGCGTGCGGAAGCTTTCGAGGGGATGGTGATGATGGAGTCGTACTCGGATCACCGATGACCAAAGCGCTGAACGGACAGCACCTCCGCGTTCAACACACGTACGGTACGGGCAACGTCTCCTCCGTCTTGATCCAGCAAGGAGGAAGGAGAGGTTGAGGAAGATGGCTCCAACAGCAGCACGACGGCGTGATGATGAAGGAGTGACAGTTCTCCGGCAGGGCTTCGCCAGCGCCGCGGAGAAGGAGAGGTGTTGGGAGGGAGGGCTGCGCCTTCAATTGTGTGTTGCAGCCTCCCTCACCCCTCTATTTATAGGGAAGGGAGGAGGGGCGGCCCCTAGATGCATCTAGAGGGGGGGCGGCGTTAAGGGAGGGGGCTTGCCCCCCAAGCAAGGGGGGCGCCCCCCTTAGGGTTCCCCCCTCAACCCTAGGCGCATGGGCCCAAGGGGAGGGGGTGCGCCCAGCCCAACAGGGGCTGGCTGCCTCCCACGCAGCCCAGGTGGCCTCCCAACAGGGGCTGGCTGCCTCCATCGTGGCAATCACATACAAGTCTTCCTAATAACCCTAGCGTCACCGAACCTTAAGTGTGTAGACCCTACGGGTTCGGGAGACATGCAGACATGACCGAGACGCTCTCAGGTCAATAACCAACAGCGGGATCTGGATACCCATGTTGGCTCCCACATGCTCCTCGATGATGTCATCGGATGAACCACGATGTCGAGGATTCAAGCAACCCCGTATACTATTCCCTTTGTCAGACGGTGTGTTACTTGCCCGGGACTCGATCGTCGGTATCCCAATACCTCGCTCAGTCTCGTTACCGCAAGTCACTTTACTCGATCAGTAATGCATGATCCCGTGACTGCAGACACTTGATCACTTTGAGCTCATTATGATGATGCACTACCGAGTGGGCCCAGTGATACCTCTCCGTAATACGGAGTGACAAATCCTCGTCTCGATCCGTGTCAACCCAAGACACTTTCGGAGATACCTGTAATGCACCTTTATAGTCACCCGCTTCGCCAGGATGTTTGGTACACCCAAAGCATTCCTACGGTATCCGGGAGTTACACGATCTCATGGTCTAAGGAATAGATACTTGACATTGAGAAAGCTCTAGCAAAACGAACTACACGATCTTGTGCTATGCTTAGGATTGGGTCTTGTCCATCACGTTATTCTCCGAATGACGTGATCCCGTTGTCAATGACATCTTATGTCCATAGTCAGAAACCATGACTATCCGTCGACCAACGAGCTAGTCAACTAGAGGCTCACTAGGGACGTATTGTGGTCTATGTATTCACACGTGTATCACGATTTCCGGATGACACAGTTATAGCATGAATAAAAGACAATTATCATGAACAAGGAAATATAATAATAATGCTTTTATTATTGCCTCTAGGGCATATTTCCAACAGTCTCCCACTTGCACTAGAGTCAATAATCTAGTTACATTGTGATGAATCGAACACCCATAGAGTTCTGGTGTTGATCATGTTTTGCCCGCGGAAGAGGTTTAGTCAACGGATCTGCAACATTCAGATCCGTATGCACTTTGCAAATTTCTA
This sequence comes from Aegilops longissima, assembly GCA_021605205.1. Classification (NCBI taxonomy): domain Eukaryota; kingdom Viridiplantae; phylum Streptophyta; class Magnoliopsida; order Poales; family Poaceae; genus Aegilops; species Aegilops longissima. The sequence goes on along the minus strand of CM038678.1, from coordinate 722,680,306 downwards.
TGTCTCCATCCTGAACATTTTCACGGATGGAGTTGAAGCGACGCTTGATGTGCCTGGTCTTCTTGTGAAACCTGGGCTCCTTGGCAAGTGCAATAGCTCCAGCGTTGTCACAGAAGAGTTTGATTGGCCCCGACGCATTGGGTATGACTCCTAGGTCGGTGATGAACTCCTTCACCCAAATTGCTTCATGCGCTGCCTCCGAGGCTGCCATGTACTCCGCTTCACATGTAGATCCCGACACGACGCTTTGCTTGCAGCTGCACCAGCTTACTGCTCCACCATTCAACATATACACGTATCCGGTTTGTGACTTAGAGTCATCGGATCTGTGTCGAAGCTAGCGTCGACGTAACCCTTCTGACGAGCTCTTCGTCACCTCTATAAACGAGAAACATGTCCTTTGTCCTTTTCGGTACTTTAGGATATTCTTGACAGCTGTCCAGTGTTCCTTGCGGGATTACTTTGGTACCTTCCTACCAAACTTACGGCAAGGTTTACATCAGGTCTGTACACAGCATGGCATACATAATAGATCCTATGGCTGAGGCATAGGGATGACACTCATCTCTTCTTTATCTTTTGTCGTGGTCGGGCATTGAGCCGAGCTCAATCTCACACCTTGCAATACAGCAAGAGCCCTTTCTTGGACTGATCCATTTTGAACTTCTTCAAAATCTTATCAAGGTATGTGCTTTGTGAAAGACCTATGAGGCGTCTCGATCTATCTCTATAGATCTTGATGCCTAATATATAAGCAGCTTCTCCAAGGTCCTTCATTGAAAAACACTTATTCAAGTAGGCCTTAATGCTGTCCAAGAATTCTATATCATTTCCCATCAAAAGTATGTCATCTACATATAATATGAGAAATGCTACAGAGCTCACACTCACTTTCTTGTAAACGCAGGCTTCTCCATAAGTCTGCATAAACCCAAACGCTTTGATCATCTCATCAAAGCGAATGTTCCAACTCCGAGATGCTTGCACCATCCCATAAATGGATCGCTGGAGCTTGCACACTTTGTCAGCATTCTTAGGATCGACAAAACCTTCCGGCTGTATCATATACAGCTCTTCCTTAAGATAACCATTAAGGAATGCTGTTTTGACGTCCATCTGCCATATCTCATAATCATAGTATGCGGCAATTGCTAACATGATTCGGAAGGACTTAAGCTTCGCTACGGGAGAGAAAGTCTCATCGTAGTCAATCCCTTGAACTTGCCGATAACCTTTAGCGACAAGTCGAGCTTTATAGATGGTGACATTACCATCTGCGTCCGTCTTCTTCTTAAAGATCCATTTGTTTTCTATCGCTCGCCGATCATCAGGCAAGTTAGTCAAAGTCCATACTTTGTTTTCATACATGGATTCTATCTCGGATTTCATGGCTTCTAGCCATTTGTTGGAATCTGGGCCCGCCATTGCTTCTTCATAGTTCGAAGGTTCACCGTTGTCTAACAACATGGTTTCCGGGACAGGGTTGCCGCACCACTCGGTGTGGAACGTGTCCTTGTGGACCCACGGTTCAAGAGCAACTTGATCCAAGTACCTTGATCATCATCATTAATTTCCTCTTCAGTTGGTGTAGGCATCACAGGAACATTTTCCTGAGCTGCACTACTATCCTGTTCAAGAGGTAGTACTTCATCGAGTTCTACTTTCCTCCCACTTACTTCTTTCGAGAGAAACTCTTTTTCCAGAAAGGATCCGTTCTTGGCAACAAAGATCTTGCCCTTGGATCTTAAGTAGAAGGTATACCCTATGGTTTCCTTAGGGTATCCTATGAAGACGCATTTTTCCGACTTGGGTTCGAGCTTTTCAGGTTGAAGTTTCTTGACATAAGCATCGCATCCCCAAACTTTTAGAAACGACAGCTTAGGTTTCTTCCCAAACCATAATTCATACGGTGTCATCTCAACGGATTTAGACGGTGCCCTATTGTAGCTGTCTCTAGAGCGTATCCCCAAAATGATAGCGGTAAATCGGTAAGAGACATCATAGACCGCACCATATCCAATAGAGTGCGATTACGACATTCGGACACACCGTTACGCTGAGGTGTTCCAGGCGGCGTGAGTTGTGAAACGATTCCACATTTTCTTAAGTGTGTACCAAATTAGTGACTTAAATATTCTCCTCCACGATCCGATCGTAAGAATTTTATCTTTCGGTCACGTTGATTATCTACTTCATTCTGAAACTCCTTGAACTTTTCAAAGGTCTCAGACTTGTGTTTCATCAAGTAGACATACCCATATCTACTCAAGTCATCTGTGAGAGTGAGAACATAACGATATCCTCCGCGAGCCTCAACGCTCATTGGACCGCACACATCGGTATGTATGATTTCCAACAAGTTGGTTGCTCGCTCCATTGTTCCGGAGAACGGAGTCTTGGTCATCTTGCCCATGAGGCATGGTTCGCATGTGTCAAATGATTCATAATCTAGAGACTCCAAAAGTCCATCAGCATGGAGCTTCTTCATGCGCTTGACACCAATGTGACCAAGGCGCCAGTGCCACAAATATGTGGGACTATCGTTATCAACTTTACATCTTTTGGTATTCACGCTATGAATATGTGTAACATTACGCCGAGATTCATTAGGAATAAACCATTGACCATTGGAGCATGACCATAAAACATATCTCTCATATAAATAGAACAACCATTATTCTCGGATTTAAATGAGTAGCCATCTCGCATTAAACGAGATCCGAAACAATGTTCATGCTCAAACTTGGCACCAAATAACAATTATTAAGGTTCAAAACTAATCCCGTAGGTAAATGTAGAGGTAGCGTGCGACGGCGATCACATCGACTCGGAACCATTCCCCACGCCGCATCGTCACCTCGCCCTTCGCCAGTCTCCACTTATTCCGCAGCTCCTGCCGTGAGTTACAAATATGAGCAACGACATCGGTATCAAATACCTGTGAGTTACTACGAGTAATCGGTAAGGTACACATCAATTACATGTATATCAAATATACCTTTGGTGTTGCCGGCCTTCTTGTCCGCTAAGTATTTGGGGCAGTTCCGCTTCGAGGACCCTCCTTGCAATAAAAGCACTCGGTCTCGGGTTTGGGTCCATTCTTTGACTTCTTCCCAAACTCGGCTTACGGGCGCGGCAACCTCCTTGCCGTCCTTCTTGAAGTTCTTCTTACCCTTGCCCTTCTTAAACTTAGTGGTCTTATTGACCATCAACACTTGATGTTCTTTCTTGATTTCAACCTCTGCTGACTTCAGATTGAAAATACTTCAGAATGGTCTTCACCATCCCTGCATGTTGTAGTGCATCACGAAGCTCTTGTAGCTTGGTGGGAGCGATCAAGGATTATGTCCATGACCGCCTCGTCAGGAGGTTAATCTCCACCGACAAAGTGGCTGTGCAACCTGACATTTTGAGTATGTGCTCACCGACAGAACTGTTTTCCTCCATCTTACAACTGTAGAACTTGTCGGAGACTTCATATCTCTCGACCCGGGCATGAGCTTGGAAAAATAGTTCTAGCTCTTCGAACATCTCATATGCTCCGTGTTGCTCAAAATGCTTTTGGAGCCCCGGTTCTAAGCTGTAAAGAATGCCACACTGAACGAGGGAGTAATCATCAGTACGTGCCTGCCAAACGTTCAAATCGTCTTGCAGTGCTGGGAGAGCAGGTGGGTCACCTAACGGTGCTTCTAGGACATATGCCTTCTTGGCAGCTATGAGGATGATCTCGTGTTCCGGACCCAGTCCGTATAGTTGCTGCCATCATCTTTCAGCTTGGTTTTCTAGGAACGCGTTGAAGTTCATGTTGACATGAGCATTGGCCATTTGATCTACAAGACATATTTCAAAAAGTTTTAGACTAAGTTCATGATAATTAAGTTCATCTTAATCAAATTATTGAATGAACTCCCACCAGATTTGACATCCCTCTAGTCATCTAAGTGTTACACGATCCGAGTCGACTAGGCCGTGTCCGATCATCACGTGAGACGGACTAGTCATCGTCGGTGAACATTCTCATGTTGATCGTATCTTCTATACCACTCGTGTTCGACCTTTCGGTCTCCGTGTTCGAGGCCATGTCTGTACATGCTAGGCTCGCAAGTTAACCCTAAGTGTTTTGCATGTGTAAAACTGTCTTACACCGTTGTATGTGAACGTAAGGATCTATCACACCCGATCATCACGTGGTGCTTCGAAACGACGAACTTTAGCAACGGTGCACAGTTAGGGGAGAACACTTCTTGAAATTGTTGTAAGGGATCATCTTATTTACTATCGTCGTTCTAAGTAAACAAGATGCATAAAACATAATAAACATCACATGCAATTATATAAAGTAGTGACATGATATGGCCAATATCATATAGCTCCTTTGATCTTCATCTTCGGGGCTCCATGATCATCTTGTCACCGGCATGACACCATGATCTCCATCATCATGATCTCCATCATCGTGTCTTCATGAAGTTGTCACGGCAACGACTACTTCTACTTCTATGACTAACGTGTTTAGTAATAAAGTAAAGTAGTTTACATGGCGTTCTTCAATGACACGCAGGTCATGCAAAATAAAGACAACTCCTATGGCTCCTGCCGGTTGTCATACTCATCGACATGCAAGTCCTGATTCCTATTACAAGAACATGATCTCATACATCACAATATGTCATTCATCATTCATCACAACTTGGCCATATCACATCACATGACAATTGCTGCAAAAACAAGTTAGACGTCCTCTAATTGTTGTTGCATCTTTTACGTGGCTGCAATTGGGTTCTAGCAAAACGCTTTCTTACCTACGAATAATCACAACGTGATCTTGTCAACTTCTATTTACCCTTCATAAGGACCCTTTTCATCGAATCCGCTCCAACTAAAGTAGGAGAGATGACACCCGCCAGCCACCTTATGCAACTAGTGCATGTTAGTCGGTGGAACCGGTCTCACGTAAGCGCACGTGTAAGGTTGGTCCGGCCGCTTCATCCCACAATACCGCGGAAGCAAGATAAGACTAGTAGCGGCAAGTAAGTTGACAAGATCCACGCCCACAACAAAATTGTGTTCTACTCGTGCAATAGAGAACTACGCATAGACCTAGCTCATGATGCCACTGTTGGGGAACGTTGCAGAAAATTAAAATTTTCCCTACGGTTTCACCAAGATCCATCTATGAGTTCATCTAAGCAACGAGTCAAGGGAGTGAGTTTGCATCTACATACCACTTGTAGATCGCGTGCGGAAACTTTCGAGGGGATGGTGATGATGGAGTCGTACTCGGATCACCGATGACCAAAGCGCTGAACGGACATCACCTCCGCGTTCAACACACGTACGGTACGGGCAACGTCTTCTCCGTCTTGATCCAGCAAGGAGGAAGGAGAGGTTGACACTACAAGAAACTTGTTAATCGATGACAGTCCCAAGCTGTCATGGATCAATGAAAAACCGTCGTGGATGCGCAGACGTGACGGATTTGAAATCCGTCATGTATATCGCGTCATAATTTGGCACAGTACCTTCCTTGACGGTTTTTGGCCGTCATAGATCTGTCCCTAGGCCCGCCGGGCCCAAGATTCCATGACAGACTAAGCCGTCATAGATTTACATGACCTGGTAGCAGCATGGACCTGAGGTGGCGTCTACGTGGATCTGACGTGGCAGCCAACATGGCCCATGTAGTAACCAGCCCAATTAAGGTTTTAGCCCAATAATTTTGGTCCAGTCCAACCCATAGCCACTTACTTCAGTTCTACACATTAGAATACATATTCTTTTAGTCCAACCATTAGCCCATTTTTTGTCCACCGTGATTTTTCATGCAATCCAATTTGCAAGAAGATAAATCCATTCACACAATAGCATCTGGTCGTAAGAAAATACAAACTTCCAACAATCTAGACTGATTTCTGAAAACAAATATTTGTATCAAAACATCACATACATAACTAGAAAGAACTATAAGCATTATTTTTAAAAATTTCGAGTAAATATACTACTAGCTGGATTTAATCTCCAACACTACACCACTAATGCTTCCAGGTAGTTATTCGAGGCCAAGTAATTCCTGCTAAAAACTTCAATCTCCAGCTGAGTGCCAACCTGCATAGAATCCAAAACATATACAAAATTATAGTAAGTAATAACAGCCAGCCCCCAAATGAATCTAGAGAGTAATGATATAGTTGCTTTTCCAAGCATTTTTTAAGCAAAGGATGGAGACATCATTTCTTATTCATCAAGTACCACAAAAAAATCAAGTTTATATACACTGATAGGGCTTGGTCTATCAAAACAGATGGTTCATACAATACAGTATGGTTCACAGGATGGTTCATACAATACAATGTACTGTAGTTTCTAGTTAGAAAACCAGAAAAAGTAATACTGGAGGCATACTTTCTTCACTAATTAAAGTTAATTCCTATCAAACTTGTTTTTTTCATGTAAAATAAAAAACACTTAAAAGCAAAACCATTTTAGGCAATTAAATGATCCACCTAGTGATCTCATTATTTTAACAGTAGAATTCTTTCAGGAGCATGAGAGAACTTCAGTTAACCATTTTAGAACAAGGGAACAGCCTACTGATCCAACACAGGCGTCCGTCGCCTCCAGTAACATGACGCGTGTCCCATGTTTGGCTCGCACACCACACTATTCTAACTACATCTTTGTTGTGATTTTTTTGCAACATCACTTGTGTTGCAAAAGTCCCTTCCCCAACAAAACCTATGTCACAAAAAAGGGAGACGCAATTTTTTTCTGCAACAAGACCTCTACTGCAAAAAAAATTATGCAAGAAGACCTATGCATTCTCCCATTTACTGATTAGCCTTCATGGCATAAAAGGTACATAATTATCTCCGCCCACATTTCCATATGAGATGAGATACAAGGCACACAATTATCTGTGTCAAAAAAAGTTCAGAGTTCATACCTCAAAGTTCATAAATCACAAAGGGATGCTAGTTTACAATTGACATGAATTAGCATTATGAGCTTCCCAGTTAAGTTCCCAGTTAAGCATGTTCAGGACCTATGAGACAACGATGGTACACTGAATTAATAGATTTTCAGCATTTACATTGGTAAATTACGAACATACTAGAACCTGAAGGAGCGCGTTGCCGCACCCTGCCATCATGGTGAACTGTGAATGAACATAGACCACATCATGGTATTGGCAATGTTAGACACGCCACCAATAGAAAAGAAAAAGGATTACAAAAGCATCATCTGCTTATGATAGCCATGCCAAACCAAAATATTTACCCTGATATGACAAGCTAGCTAGGTGACAGAGTATAACACTGTAACATGTGTGGAGCTAACCAAATGATCGGTCATCTTAAATTAACTTTACATGTCATATAGTAATAAATGCATAGTTATTAGCATAAGATTAAGCTGTCCAATAGCATGCAAGTGCAGGTGCAGAGATAGCACACACGACACAACCAAAAGTAAGATAGTTTTCATAAGATGTGCCACACATGTTTTCAGCTTTGGCATACTGAAACACGCGCAATAGTGACTCATCATGTTCCAGACTACATGAAAGTATTGACCACATTAAAGAAATGCAATATTACTTTAGGTAATTGAGGTTCCTAAGAGACAGTATAATGAACAGCACTAGGGAGCAAGGAAGGCAAGAAATAGACAAACTGACCAGCAGCCATTGTCGCAGATGGACACACAAGCAGTTCTGACAGAGAAATCCAGAATAAACAAGCATAAGAACCCCTAAAAATCATCAATAAATAAGATGGAGTACGGTGTCTGACAGTATTCTGGGAAGAACAAGTATTATGTACGAAGTGAACAGCAAGCAAGCCATTCCCCTGGACGTAGGAAGACAAAGGCAAGACAAAGGGATGGAAAGAGAGATGAATCTTGCGCAACATGTAAATTGGAAAACCTGTCTCAATCACGCACAACTTGTATCCTAAAACACATCTAGAACTCAATTACTGAACCAATCATAGATGGTTAAGAATCTGTGGGTTTATTCCCATATTACTAGATTTCTTGCACTGTCGTACTAATAGCCAACATCGTCGGGGCCGTCGGTGCTCTTCACTCACCATCTGATGAAATCGATGCAGTCGGTGCCCTCGTCGAGCGTGAAGGACGCGTATGTGTTCCGCTCCGCCTTGCAGCTAACCATCCCATCCCCATGAGACCGACCTGTAGATCCCCAACCCAAATACGAAACTATGTAAGCAATCAATCCCGATGAACAACCAAGATGGGTGATTCCTTACTCACATGGGCTCTCCGTCGGATGGAGCTGGATCCGTGCCCGCCGCCGGTGACCTCGGGGACTTCCAAATCCTGCTGTCGGCCCCGCCGCCGGTGACCTCGGGCACTTCCAAGTCCGGCCGTTGGTCCCGCTGCCACCGCTGCCGCCTCGGCTCGAGGGGTAGGACCGGTGGAGATCTGAATGGTGAGGGGAGGGGAATGGTTGGGAGCGGCCCGGCGTGGGGTGGTTCAGCGCCGGCGGCGGTGAAGCGGCGCGGGGTGGTTCAGCGCCGACGCCGGTGGAGTGGCACGAGGAGGATAGGTAGAGTGGCGGCGGCTGAAGGTTGGTAGGGGAGGAGCTGGGAGAAGGGTAATTAGGGTCTGGCGTGGACTCTGCAGTTAAATGGGCCGGCTCGAAAATTTCAACACCCCGCGCTGGCGACTTAAAATTTTCTTTCGCCCCGCGCGCGCTCTCAGTTTCAGTTTCTTTACATTTGACTGACCTGTGGGCCAAACAAATGGCACATCAGCTAAAACCATCCATGACGGTCCAAATGGTATATGAAGAAAAAAAGACTAGGCCCGACTAGGCGCAGCTGTTCGATCCATGACAGTTTTTGTGACGGTCCCTCAAAGTCTGTCATAAAGGGGCTACTGTTTTCAGGCCCATTCGTATCTTGCTTATATGTGACGGTTTTCATGACGGTTTTCATGACGGTTCTTGTGAACGTCACCAGAAATCCGTCATGGATTAACAGATTTCTTGTAGTGTGAGGAAGATGGCTCCAACAGCAGCACGACGGCGTGATGATGAAGGAGTGACAGTTCTCCGGCAGGGCTTCGCCAAGCGCACGCGGAGAAGGAGAGGTGTTGGGAGGGAGGGCTGCGCCTTCAATTGTGTGTTGCAGCCCTCCCTCACCCCTCTATTTATAGGGAAGGGAGGAGGGGGCGGCCCCTCTATATGCATCTAGAGGGGGGGGCGGCAAGGGAGGGGGCTTGCCCCCAAGCAAGGGGCGCCCTTAGGGTTCCCTCAACCCTAGGCGCATGGGCCCAAGGGAGGGGTGCGCCCAGCCCAGCAGGCTGGCTGCCTCCCACGCAGCCCAAGTGCCCCCCTAAAGGGGTGACCCCTCCGGTGGTCCTCCGAACCTTTCCGTGGCCCCTCCATAATACCGATATGACCAAACTTTTCCGGTCCGCTTGACAACTTCCCATATATAAATCTTTACCTCCACCATTCCGAACTCCTCGTGACGTCCGGGATCTCATCCGGACTCAACAACATTCGGTAATCACATACAAGTCTTCCTAATAACCCTAGCGCCACGAACCTTATGTGTAGACCCTACGGGTTCGGAGACATGCGACATGACCGAGACGCTCTCGGTTAATAACCAACAGCGGATCCGGATACCCATGTTGGCTCCTACATGCTCCTCGATGATGTCATCGGATGAACCACGATGTCGAGGATTCAAGCAACCCCAGATACTATTCCCTTTGTCGACGGTGTGTTACTTGCCGAGACTCGATCGTCGTATCCCAATACCTCGCTCGCCTCGTTACGGCAAGTCACTTTACTCAGATCAGTAATGCATGATCCCGTGACCGGACACTTGATCACTTTGAGCTCATTATGATGATGCACTACCGAGTGGGCCTCAGTGATACATCTCCGTAATACGGAGTGACAAATCCTGCCTCGATCCGTGTCAACCCAATGACACTTTCGGAGATACCGTAATGCACCTTTATAGTCACCCGATTACGCCAGTGACGTTTGGTACACCCAAAGCATTCCTACGGTATCCGGGAGTTACACGATCTCATGGTCTAAGGAATAGATACTTGACATTGAGAAAGCTCTAGCAAAACGAACTACACGATCTTGTGCTATGCTTAGGATTGGGTCTTGTCCATCACGTTATTCTCCTAATGACGTGATCCCGTTGTCAATGACATCTTATGTCCATAGTCAGGAAACCATGACTATCTGTCGACCAACGAGCTAGTCAACTAGAGGCTCACTAGGGACGTATTGTGGTCTATGTATTTACACGTGTATCAAGATTTCCGGATGACACAGTTATAGCATGAATAAAAGACAATTATCATGAACAAGGAAATATAATAATAATGCTTTTATTATTGCCTCTAGGGCATATTTCCAACAGAGCTAAGTCATTATGTTTCATGGCTTGAGGATCTTAATACTATCAAGACAAATTTTCTTTCTGGATTTAGAAATGTTAGTACTGAAAACGTGCGACCAATAGTGTTCGTAATGAACTTCGGTCACATCCATTTAGGAAGGATGGTAAGATTTTTACTATTTGTCCTCATTGCATCTTTTCCATACATTATTTTTGAAGCTAAACTTCATTGCTAAGTATGTTACCATACGATGTTCTTCAACAGGGACTCCCGATGAATGTTGTGCCTTATGGGATCGAGACTAAAGGTACCATAAGTATTATCAGCTTACAGCCAAGATATCCTACAGATTACTTTAGTGCATTCAAGATTAGCGACGGATGCTTAATAGTGCAAGACTGGACCAAATATGTGTTGGGAGAGGGCAGAGAAGTACTAGGGGGCAGCAAACAGAGGTGCTTTCCACGATTAGGAGACAGGTTCATCTGCATGCTCCAACTTGATCAAGGAGGAGAGCTACACATGTTTTATGTTGTTTTACCTAAAAGAGAGCAGCAGGAGTGATTAGCTAGCTAGAAATGAGTTTCAGGATGATGATGTGGTATACTATTACTATGATGATAAAATAGCTAGTGTTGGTGGTAATGACTATGATGATTATTATTAGCTAGTGTTAGTGGTGATTAAATAAATACTGTTGGTGGTAATGACCATGATGATGATTAAATATCTTGTCTTCAAGGATTAGATTCAAGTGGAGGCAACATGTGGTGCACATCGAAAGTACTACTAGTCCAAACTAGATCAAGTTTGGATTAGTAGTATACTTTTGACATGCACCACATATTGCCTCCACTTGAGCCTAATCCACCTTCATTTGACACACTGTTATGGACATAATGATGTAAACCTCATAACTAGTATTGTACCAATATTTGAATGATGGCGCATAAATACACTAAAAATAAAAAATAAAAAAAAGTACTAGTATCGATGGACAGAAAACACGCTGCAAGTAGTTACCTTAGCAGCAGCGTGGTAACGAACAAACACTGCAGCTATTTGTCCTAGCAGTAGCACGGGCTGGCACGCGCTGCTGCTAAGCAATAGCTGTAGCGCCTTATTATTAGCGCCTATACCCGCGCTACTGATACATCTAAAACCCGCGCTGCTGCTAGCCTTTTCCCTAGCAGTGCACTATTAGCGTCTTTGTCTGAGCATCTGTTTCAAAGCATTTGCCAGTAGAGAAAATAAAAGAAATTGTTTACTACTCCCTCCGTTACATAATGTAGCGCATATAGATTTTCTACAAAGTCAAACTTTATAAACTTTGACCAAGTTTATAGAGAAAACTATTTATATCTACAATACAAGATGTATATAATATGAAAGTATGTCTTGTGATGTATCTAAGCACATGTATTTGGTATTCTAGATGTATATGATTTTCTCTATAAACTTGGTCAAAGTTTATAAAGTTTGACTTTTAGAAAAATCTATATGCGCTACATTGTGGAACGGAGGGAGTACTGTATTTCTACACTTAAATGCTTTCAACCTGGTAAAGCTGATTGTAGTTTTTGAATCTATAGGAATGTGGCCAAAGATATATAGTTATAGGAACCGAACTAAGTAGTGACCAGTAATGCTATGTAGTATAGTGATACATCATTTGAAGCCAACACCATTGAATTTGGGTGCAATAAGATAAGGTAGTACATACTATCTACAAATGGCAGGTCCATATTACTATTTTGAAATAACTGACAGGAGCAGCATTACTTATTTGACGACCTGCTTTCGAGTCGAACGACTAGTCAATGAGTCCTAACTAGAAGTCCACTCAAATACCTAGACTAGACGATCGGCATGGCACGACTCGTCAACTCGAAAACCTTGATGTGATGTGGATATTTATTTGAAGGAATGGTGATAAAAGCTCAGATTCTAGTAAAAAATTAGCAGCTGTGGGTCTCTCGCCCGCTCACCTCGCCGGGGAAGGAAATCCTTGCCAACAGATGGTAGCCAAAAATGGCTTGCTCACACAATAGAGGAAAAAAATATGAAACTGCGGGTAACAAGATGAGTTGCTGGGGAACCAAACCCCTCGCTTCTTTGCTTTGCGAGGCAAGGCATGCGCTTGCCCAGAATCCAAACATGCAGTAACCTTTGCTAGATTTACATATCATGCCATATTAGGCATAGCTTTGGTTTTCTTTTACCCATTTAGTTTTGCCGGTCCCTGGCAAAGACCCACTCAGTGTGAGAAGTTCACAACCTTTGGGGACAACAACAAATTCGAATATGTTTAGTTTTGCTGGTCCCTCTGTCAAAGAGCCACTCAGAGAGAGAAGTTCAGAATTCAATGTGCACTCAATACAAAGTTCAGAACGTTGGGTAGTTGACGACAAAATTATGTACTAAGCTACATCATGGTCAACAAAAATCTTAAGATTCTTCCAAAATAGGTTTAGTTTGACAACAGCCTAGAAATTCAACAATATAGCAAGAATTCTAGTAGGAAAATATGGGTCATGATCTGATGGAAAACTCAATGAAAACACAAGATTAGGAGCACACCAGGGGTGCTTAAGTAGTAGGCAACGAACGGCAGACTTAAGAGCGCTTAATAGTCTTGGCAACAAACAGAATTATTTTGTTTTCTCTACTGAATAAAATAATGAAGAATAATGATGTTCATTAGATATGTTAGGCTGCATATTGTGCAATCTATATAAAAGGAGTTCCATATAAAGAGATCCATATTAGTTGACGTCATCGATGGAAGGCCATGAAGGATTCATAAATGAAACAAACATCTGTTTACATTCAGCCACCAATAACAGATATCAAGTGACAACAACAATTAGTATTACCTAAAAGCAAATATATAAGGGACTAGGTCATTCATACAACTAGGCATTATCCATTGGATTGCTTGTCGCTTACAAAATATGTAAAGCTAACCAACGTTGTTCAAAGCCACAAAAGGGCATGCACCATGAAAAGCACGTTCTGGAATTCTGCCACGGAACTAGACCATTAGGCACACGCACGCACACCCAACAACTAGTTTTCACAAAGGCATTTGTGCCACCATGTTAAATGTATCAAGCAGCAAGGACTTTCAGAAATCATCCGCCAACCAAATCCGCGAAACAGGGAATATAAGGTAAACCACACTGAAATCTCCAGAATTGCACATAAGATGTGCTTCCTGCTATCCATATCATACGACAGATTCACCTCCTTCCAACAAGAACAAAAATCAAATTACGATTCAGATGAATTGCAAACATCTCATACTTAAAGGTCTTGTCCTCTTCGTCACAATCCTCCGTCGATATTCCCTTCCAAACATTTGGGGAACATCAATAGTATGCTTTAGGGTCCACACTTCAGTAGCATAATCCTCAAGTACCCTCACAAAGAGTTGGTAATAATAAGGAACCATATACCAAGCATGCAATTTCCCCTAAGAGTATCCAATTGAGCTATAACCAGACCTAGCTTCTTCCTTTACTTCCGGGAGAGCAATTTCCCCACAAACATCCCCTTTGAGTCCACTGCAGCTATAATAGGTTCCTCGATCACCAAATGCATAAAATGCATCATGCCATTCACGAAGGCACACTCTGCCGTAAAAGGAGGATACTCTCTGGTATCCCCCCACTCACGGTTGTTCTGAGTCCATCGCCCGGTTTTGGACGAGTATATCGCCACATCATCGTGCAACTCTACTAGGGGTGTTAACACCACAAAGCGCAGGTTCATCATCCTCTTCATCCTGGCATACTATAGGAGGCAACACGATCAACTGCCTGTCATAGGATTGCACATGATATAATTGCATTCCTCGTCTTCTTGTGATTCCCAGCATTTGCAGAGGAGAAGGCTTCTGCAGCATTGTTTGAGCTTGACCCTAGCGTAGCTCCCGCCAAGGAAAGGGAGCGAAACGTCGACCAAAGGGGCGTCTCCCGGCCCTGGACAGATTGTTGAAACAGAAAGCCGTCTAAGTGGCGGGTGTGGAAGAATCCGTAATTCTAGGGGTTGGACTTCACAAGCCGGAAAGGGCAATAGAGCCGCGGTGCGTGCCTGGATCTGGATGGGCTTTACCACTTCTTCGAAATTTTTTCCCAAAGGTTGTGTATATCGGAAAAAAATGTTTTTCTAACAAATTACCTTATATGGATGCAGATCATTATCTGTCCAATTTTCTGTAGGGCATATGTAAAAGGCATATCGAAATGTCCGCAGATACCTACTTCCATTTTAGAGACACACAAAGGCATCGCTTTCACCTTTTTCAAACTAATTTTGTCATCTATTTTCAAGATTCAAGAATAAAACAACGGTAGATGTAGCAAGCCAAACAGTTCACAATAAATTATACTACATATATAGCTTATCCTGGAGCGGGCCGATAGGAAGAAAATGCCAGCAAGCGCACCGCCCTACCAATCAAACTCTAGAAAAACGGTTACTTGGTCCAATAGTTCATAAAAAAACGCTCCAAGTTCCTCATATAAAGGGGGTTGCAACTCCCCTGGTACTTTCACAATACCACATGACCCATAATTTCACTCCATCGCCTTCACATCTCATGTCACCCGGCCCGCTCATCCCATCCAATTCTCTCTTGTGCCACCAAACGGCCGAAGCGCCCCAGCGACCACTTGGGCACTAGGCCGCCATCATCATCATAGTGGGCCATCGCATCACCGACGCCGCCGCCCTTCATATTCCTTCGTCTCACGTCCCATGAGAGCATTGAACCTGCATCGGCGTACCATCTGCGCATTACCACCCGTGCCCAGGCGCGGCCGGTTAAATCCATGAGTAATCCAGAAAGGGGAAAATTCAATTCCATGAGTTTAAATGGGACTGATAGTGGGTACCACACCCTTACCTACAATGTTGCTACGCTGATTAAACAAACGGCCGCAAATAGGATCAGCAAGGGCAACCCAACAACCAGGTTGATAGGAAGTTCGTCCACACCCCACGGCAAATGAACTCAACTATTAGAAACGACTAATCCCACTCGGAACCACTTGAGTACCGGGAAACCATGCGAACCGAATATGGATCTCCAACAGTGTATGAGCGTGGCGCGTTGTGCAGGTGCCCGTTGAACAGCCCCAACCGGATGACCCAGCGCGGGATGAGGCGCCGGCTGGTGGTGTTCCGGTCCAATGAGACGAAGTGGACCTGATCCAGTTTGACGCATTCCTCTGCGAGTTCATCAGGGACGTGCTCCCCGCAGATCACCTCTGCACTGCCAATGCGAATGCCAATGCCAATACCGGCGCATCGATGGAGGAGCGGCCCGCTTCATCGAGCCACGGAAGTTTGCCCCGACGTGCATTGAGTCGAGGTACGCCCCCACGGCGGCGCTTCCAGACGACGGCGAGGAACCTCCCCGGTTCGTGCAGTGCCGGGCACCGTGCTCGACGTGTCCAAGAGGAAGAACATCGCAGCCTACATCAGCCACAACAGGTCGCGCCGAACACCTTAGTCTAGCTCGTGGTCCGTGGCGACGAGACGAAGTCGTGCCCCACCGATGGTCTCCGCTATGGAGACCAACCCGCCGATGAGCGAGCTGAGCATCAATTGCGGCGCCGATCGCTGATCGACCGCAACATTTCCTGTATGTTTACCCTCATTTCCAATTGTCATGAACGTTTCGCCTTCATTTTCAGTGGTCATGAACCTTTCTGTCATTGTTATTGATTGTATCATTGGATGGACGCATCGCTAAGACACCTTAAACTGAACTGTTTGCTCGTATTTCTTATGGGAAAATATCCTATGGAGCTTAGGCTCATGGGCACCCCCTTATCAAGCCATTCAATTCTGCATCGCGATTCGTGCAAGTAAATTTCTCTTTTTCGTTTCTCTCATGTAGTTTAACATATGAACTTCATACTTTTTCAGCACAACAGAACCTTCTTACTAGAATGTGGGAAAAATACTTTCAGATTTTTTCGCGCATCACAAATAATAGAAATAAGATTTTTTTTAATTAAAAAAATCTCAATTTCTCTATTTTTCTTGGACAAAAAAATCTGAAAGTTTTATCCCACATTGTTCCAAGAATGTTTTGTTGTCCTGGAGAATTTCAAGTTCATTTGTTGTTTTGTTTTGAAAAAACAAAAAAGAGAAAGTTTTCATGTAGTAAGTTAGTTGTGTAGTACGGATCTCAAAGCAACGTTAGATGGTGAGGATAGGAGCTGTTCAGGAACCCGTGCTCTAAAAATCCGCGTCCTTTTCTTATGCCTGGTTTGCCGTGTTTGCACTTTGCAGTCGGCAAGTTATAGCCTGAAACCATATTTGCATGAGTTGAGTCTGGGATCGACATCATAACCATGGATTTGAGTATGTAGTTGAGAATTTCATTCGGTTTAGTTTTCTGTAGTCGTTGCAAAGGTTCATGAAGAAGTACGTGTCAAGGACGGCCTCTACAATGTCGTCTCCGCCACCTACGGCCCCGACAAGTCCGGCCCCGACGTCTGCCAGTTCAATCGCATGCGTCTGCCCGGCCAGGAAGCGGTCGACAACAACATCTGGCGCTCCGCTAGAGACCTTATCAACCAGCTCGACGCCGAGATCCACCCGCCCAGCTACATCATCCTGGACATGACCAACGGCAAGGAGGCGATTCCCGTCCCCGTCCGCAACACGGTGGACCATGGCGTCTATCCTCTCGAGAGAGCGGGCGCCGGGAGCATGGTGCTGCCACCGTGCCTGCACACCGCGTCTACGCAAGGAAAAAAATAGCGCGCTATTTGAAATAGCGCAGCCTTCGAAAAAATGCTATGAACGAAATAGCGTGCTAATAACGCGCTATTATTGAGATTTCAGCATATAGCATACAAATGACAGATATATCAACACAAATGACATATTTCAGCAGCTAAAACCAAGGCTAAAACATTGTTCAGATAACAAAGCATGGTCCAGATATAGGCATACAGCACTGTTCTGAGTTCATACATTCAGATTTCAGACAAACAAAGTAGACAGATAAATAAACAGCCAACAAGCAAGGTCCAGAATAGCAGAAATAAGGACTTAGGACTTTAGGAGCCAGCCAACAACGATGCAGAATCTCAATCAGAATCAGATGAACTTGCTGCCATGGCATCATCATCCGAATCAGAAGAAGAACCCACAGATTGCAGCTCATCATCACGAAAAACTGGGAGCAACTTCTTCCTAGGCTTGACGAGCTTTATTTCTTTTTGATGCAGCAGCTCTTGCTCTTGGTTGTGGTATTGGTTCTTCTTCAGGTTCGTCTGCCACGACCCGAGGAGGCGGCCGGCCGTGGCTGGAGGAGACAGACGAAGCACCGGCGGCCGCTGCTGCCATCGTCGCCTCATTCGATTCGGGAAGGGCTCGCTCGGTAGGTTGGTTAGGGTTCGCTCGACTGGAAGAGAAGATATGCTTGGTTACTGGGCAAGAAAGCCCAAAAGTATAGTAGGCGGATGAAAAATTCGTCTGAAAAAAAAACACCGTTGAAAAAATAGCGCCGATACGCGCTATAGCGCGCAATCGCCGTATTTAGCGCGAATAGCGCCGTAGCGAGTGAAATCTGCATAGTGTAGCGTTTAGTTTCAGAAAGCGCTATAGCGCTATTAAAAATAGCGCACTATTTTTTCCTTGATGCTGGACTTGAGCTAGGTGACGCCAGAGTAACTTAAGCATCTTTTGCTCCTCGCCATACCCCTGGGAGAAGGTTGATGTGCATACTACGTTGCTACGGAAAACGTTTGGAGATGAAGCATGATATTTTGCATCAACTCTAGTGTTTCAAATCTTGCCTTCTCTAGGCATATATTTCTTTACCCGTGAACCAAGGATTTCTTTACCCATGAGCCAAGGATACATATATTGAGATAATAAATATTTGGGATGCCTAAACCACTAAAGTTGAAAGTATAAAATTCTAATGTAAACATTTTCTATCCCTAACATGCTGTTCTATTTGTTGCAACGCTTTTCCTTTTGCAATTCTTGTATTCCTTCATCTTTTAATTTTTTTAATAACAAATAAATATGTACTTATATGATTTATTAAGAATGTCTCACACTTTTTTAATTACATGATTTTGTAATGCATGAATTTTTTTAATTACATGAATATTTAAAATATCATTGAACACTTTTTATTAATCACATGACCATCTTAACAAAAATATATTGACTAAATTATTACATATGGTTAGCTATATAGGTAGCGCCTGTGAGAACGGCGCTACGACACAACGCATAGCACCAACACATTGGGCGCTAACTAAATGTTTTGTTCTGTGAAATATATTTTTTTGACAGAAAGACTGTAAGGGAACCCCCTACAGTATAATTGGTGCAACAAACTCAAATTGCAAGTACCATGTCTTGAACCTGGGTGGGTAGGAAGGCATCAGCCCCTCCCAGCACTAGGCTATGCCTTAGTCTGCTCTGTGAAATACTTTCATGCAGAGTTTAATTACTATTTGAATTTGTTTCACTTTTTGGTTATATTTTCCATTTTGCCCTGCACATCAGTTTATGATGCCCTAGGGCAGCAAATTAAGCGCCTAGTTGTCTCTAAACTGTATCCATTCTTCACCGACATTAATTATAGGGAGCTAAAAGGAAAGTCTTGAAGCTCGTAGTTTACGGTCACAAACAGTGGGTCCACTTTCCGTTTCCACTAGGCGACCCGCAGTAGCATCCCGTCAGTTTACAGCCTGTCATGCGCCCTCCTTCCTTTGGCTATAAGAAATCGCGTCCGACAATCCGCCATGATGCAGAGGTCAATTAGTTTCATGAGAGAGAGAGAGAGCAGGCGCCGGGGCCATGGTGCATGGCGTTACTGTTAGCCATAGTCTTGATCTTGCGTCGGTTAGGGTTACTGTTAGCTGTTGGCTCGTGATGGTGCATGGTGTTACTGTTAGCTGCATGCATTGTGTTTGTTTGTACCTACCTACATGCATGGAAGGAGACGGCCGAGTCCGTGTGGCCGTTTCGTAAGGTTAGCTAGTGCGGTGCATGCATGGAGTCCCCTTTCTTTTATATTTGTTCATGCGAGAGGGAGAGAGCGAGAGGGAACTGGGCACCAGCGCAAAGAGCAAGCTAGGGCTCGGAGCCAACAGTTCCCACCGTGGCCGCACACCGCGGGAGGTCACGGAGACTGACGTCTACGGCTGCCGTAGAGTTCTCCTGCGCGTTGTTCCCCGCCTGAAGCTAAGCCCTCTCCCGAGCACCCTATGCATCTATGCCTCGTTCGACGACCGAGCGCCCTATTGGAGTAATCCAAACATACGGGAGTTTCCATGTTAAAGTCGTGTAGCTAGCACGTGCAAGTGCAAGTGCAAGTTGTGTCCGGCCAGAATTACCAAGCATGATCAAGCTGGCCGGGTGATTAGTTTTGGAAAGAGTGGCCTACGTGTGATGATATAGGAAAGGCTTAGCGTGTACCGGTGGTGGAGTCGGTTCGTGTCTAGGTCATGTACGGGTAGGTTTAGGATTGGTGTTTTGAGTCGGCTACTAGTCTGTCCAGCGTTTAGGTTGATGCATATATATATGCAGAGTTGCGTGTGAGTTTTGTAACCGAGAAAAGAGGAGAGAAAAATAAAGAGAAAATAAGGGCACGACAAGGACCCTTGGCTATCCGATTTTTGTGCGCGTGTGTTCGTGCAATTTGATGTGATCGATCCTGAGGGCGAAATTCCAACAATTGGTATCAGAGCAAGGTCGAGGTGAAGCTGCGCTTGCCCCGGGGTGGCGACCCTGCTAGCGCCTCGTGGCGGGCGATACAGTCGCTGGTGTAGCGACAAGGAGGAACGAGCAATACAGTCGCTGGTGTAGCGACGAGGAGGAGCGGGCGATATTCTCGTTGGGTGGTGCAGCGAAGGGGAGAAGCGGACAATTGTCGTTTGAGCGGCAACAAGGAGGATCGGGTAGTTGTCTTTCGGCGGAGCAACGACAAGAAGGCGGCGAGGACGCTATCGCAAGCGAGGCGACGGGTGATTGTCGTTCGACAAAACGACCTGGATGAGGTTGACGGGAGCGGTAGTGCCAAGGTGAAGTGCTAGAAGATCTCGTCAAGATCGTCGTTCGGGGGAGCGAGGAAGAGGCGACAAAATTGCGAGCTGTCGTCAAGGTGTGCACATGAGTTCTTGTAAGGTGCGTCCAAGAGCTTAGGTGTGTGAGTCTTTTGCTGCAGTTGAGATGCGTCACTGGCGGAGGAGAATTGCGAGCGAGAGCGGGCGGAAAAAGGAATTTGTGCCTTGCGTTTCCGTTCGTGGTGGTGGAGCTCCAGCGAGTTCATATACGATGAAGATGAGTTGCACGTATATGATGACTTGTGTTGCTGCTGGACAGGAGATGTCGTTTGGTAAGTTGTGTCACCAACGACAAAGGGAAAAAGATGTGACGGGTGAATAGACGTGTCTCCCCGTGTGCAAAAAAAAAAACCGATGTGAAGATGAAGATCAACGTGAAGATGGGCGCGCACCAGTTAAGTTGAGTTCCTGCATGAGGCTATGCGTTTAATCTGCATGTAGCACGTTAAGTTGTGGCCGCGTGGCTGGTAGTCCGGGTAATCGTTGGTTTCAGTTTTCAAGTCGTCACGAAAGTATGATGGTGATGATCTGGTGGCCATCGTTGCAAGAAGAGAGAAGTCGTGGTCTGGTAAGTCGCGTCACCGGAGGCAATCGATGGGACAAGATGAAGAGTTGATCGTCTGCGTGTCTCATCGTGTAAAAAAAGTCGGATGTTTGGATTAGGGGGTGAATGTTGGAGTAATCTAAACATACAGAAGTTTCCATGTTAAAGTCGTGTAGCTAGCACGTGCAAATGCAAGTGCAAGTTGTGTCCGGCCAGAATTACCAAGCATGATCAAGCTGGCCGGGTGATTAGTTTTGGAAAGAGTGGCCTATGTGTGATGATATAGGAAAGGTTTAGCGTGTACCGATGGTGGAGTCGGTTCGTGTCCAGGTCATGTACGGGTAGGTTTAGGATTGGTGTTTCGAGTTGTTTACTAGTCTGTCCAGCGTTTAGGTTGATGAATATATATACGCAGCGTTGTGTGTGAGTTTTGTAACCGAGAAAAAAGGAGAAAAGAAATAAAGAGAAAATAAGGGCACGACAAGGACCATTTTTGTGCGCGTGTGTTCATGTAATTTGATGTGATCGATCCTGAGGGCGAAATTCTAACACGCCCTTCGACCACCGCGTCGATCGGGCACGGACCCTACCGTCTACCGAAACTACGAGGCCTGCCGCGACCTCATCCATGGCATGCATGCTCGCTGACGGGCCTATCACCGGCGAGGACGACCTCGCACCCGGTACCTGGGGTACCATCTTCACTGGCAAAGGGACTTCACCGATGTCATCGGCCGCACAATCGATAGCCTTTAGGGCGTCGTCCTGCGCTGCTTTGACATTGACATCCACCTGCCGTTTTTACTGGTATGTCAAGTTTTCGGCCATTCACAGGTACCCTGCTTGGTGTGCGCGATTGGCTGGAGTTGGAGCCTGGCGACGAGGAGATCGCCATTCTGCCCCGCTTCCACACCCACGCCTTTCCACATCCCGTGCATCAAACTATGGTTCTATCAAGAGTGAAAGTGCCCAATTCGCTCGCGTGAGGTGATGCATTACTTTGGCTTTAGATTCTGAGATTCGATACATCTCGGACGCAAAGATGTTAATAGATTACATAGCCGATGAATAAATTCAGAGATTCTGTAGCTGAAGATGGTTTCAATTAATGAGCGGCCGTTCATAGATCTCGCAATCCTAAGATGAGGGTTTCATGTGTAACATACCCGAAAATTAACAATTGAGTTGGCCTCGATATGTATGAGTGGAGGATTGTCACAAAATTTCCGTGATGATTTTTTATCAACAATTTCTGGTTATTGTTTTAATTCTTTTAAGAGTATCCAGCAGGACATGTATAGACGATACACACACCTATAACGCCCTGCAAGGATATCAAATATTTCATCATCAAGAATCTCTTTACTTGTTTTGTTCCTTACGTTATATGTAGTATGATTTGAAATTTTTGGGAGAGGGAGGTGATCTTGAAATGAGGTATTTGCTTCTCCACCTTTGCTCTTATGGGAGTACTTGTTTTGGAAGTCTACACTTTGAAAATAGAAATGACTTTGAGATAACGACACATACATACATAACATGTCAAAACACATGTGCTTAAAAGTTCATTTCTCTTCAAGTTTTTTGTACTCGATGTAGGAAATCATCTAGATAAGTCCCATATAGGGGTTAACATAATACTAAAATAATATACAGCATGTACCAAACTAGCAATAGGACGACTAAGAATGTGCGGTCATGTTCTCCACAGGTATATTGGGAAATCACGTACTTTAAAGATAAACATTTTTGTACTAGGACAGAATGCTATAACAATGATTCTTAACCAATGAACTAAATTATTACTATTAACAAGGTGTATTATGCACCGCATATAAGCAAAATGAAACATCGAGGACGTTATTTGCTTCCCAAATAAAAAATAGTTTCCATGGTTGAAGAAATTCCTTTGTAATGAAGTTGCAAACTAGCAACCTTTTGGGTTACAACTTCCAAAGTTTTATTAGGTCCTCCTATGCACTAGGAAATGTATCCTATGGAACAGCACAAAAACTTCATAAGCATATCCTACAGGTTAATAATGTAGCAACCTTTCTAAAAGGCACTAACAAACATAAGCACCACAGTAAACTAATAATTCATAGTTGACCTGAAGAATAAGACCAATGAACTTAAATAAGATCATGGAATTATTTGTAACCATCCCTTTAAGTTGACCTAGACTTAGTTCAACATGGAATTATGAAAACAACCCCTAAACCAATCTTTTCAGAAGTAATATTACTTTTGTATACAGGATCACAACTACTGAATCTTAGAAGATGCCAAAAAAGGAGAATAATTATGAGCTGTGATTACATTATTATAAACAATTTTAGTTATTCAGTCATAACACAACTTAGTGTTTAATGCTAGGTGGTCTTTCGGCTTCCCTAGATGTGGCACCGCTTGTAGAATAGGGGCATGAGAGATCTATGAATATATACAATATACATACTGATTATAGGCAACACATGCATTAAAATAACAGTAAATAGGCTCTATGCACTACAAGGTTAGTCTATGCAAGCACTAGTTCAACAGCGGGAGCGAGTAATGAACAAACAATCACCTGTGTTTATAGATATGAAACACTAACTGAAAATGTATAAAACGCCAAAGAAGGTGAAATGGAGGCACTAATATATTCAATAAGCTAATACATAAGGAACTATATGACGACACTTGGTTTTGAGTCGGATAATATTATCGATCTTAAAAGATCTGATCAAGCCCTCTGAAAACCCAAGTGAAATCTGAGTGGCTAGTGATTAGTGAATATCCTAGGATACCTTCTCCATTTCAAAGAAGCAAACATGTAATACAATCAGGGATCATTTCGGACTTGAGGAAGTATTTTAAAAGCTTCTCCATTTGCAAGAAGCTGATCTATCCTACCAAAGATCGAACCAAAACACCCATAGATCCATAGAGAAGATTACGAGGAGTGACACTCACTAGTCACCATCGTGATGAGAAGATTGTGTGCTCATCTTGGTTGTTGTGGCCCGGCATGGGGTGCCTGGTATGAAAAGTTTACATCCCGTGATAGCTTTCTCCTTCTCCTACTTCTCGTTCTTCTCTTTCTCTTTCGCTAGTTCCACACGGAGAGTTTCTACTTCTTCCTACAATGCCAGATGCTTGGATTCCAGTTCACACTATGGATTCAAAGGCATTGACCAAAATTTCAAAGACAAAGAATAATCTAGTAATGTAGACTCTAACTGATTGTCAATAATCAGCCGGAGTCATGAATTTAAGATATCGGTTCTAGATTTATGAAGAAGGAAATAAACTAACCGTATAGACTCTGATTGCTTGCAATCAATCAGAGCCTCGGAGGCAACACCTAGTATGTGCACTGAACGTGCCCCTACTGGAGGAAAACAAATCAAGCGGTACTCAGATGACAAGTCTAAAAGTTGAACGTGCGAATGAAAATGGTCGGCACTTACGGTGGTACTTTCTTGGGGATGAGATTTCAGAGCCTCACTTGAATTGAGTTAATCCTTCAGCTTGGGGTTCATTAGCTCGGCTTGAATCATGGCCTCTTCTCTGGTACTAACCCCATCCTCTATAGTGCTGGCCAACGGATACAATACATAAGAAATAGTGGGAGGCGTTGAAGCTCGGGGATTCGTAACCGCCAATGCACTTGGACTGGCTTGTACAATATCGGTCAGCGCTCGGACACTTGCATCCGACTGAAGTTCCAGAAATTTTGGTACCATGTCATGATCGGTGTCCATATCCACAGGATTTCTCCCTGGAGTAGGAGCATCAATCCATTTGACCATACTCTTCAGCATCATCCACAGTAATCACTTCTTCAGTGGCTACAAACAATGCAATGCAAAGCAACAGTTCATCAGTCCTTGCTCTGTCTTTTCTACTTTGATGATTTTACCAGAAATATAATACCTTTTGAACTAACAACAACAACGTCAGGTTGTCCTTTGGCTTTACTTGCAGTCTGCTTGGTAGCTTGGCTGTAGAAGTAGCAACCCTGCATCGGAAGAGGATATAAGATGGTTATAATGTCCACATGATCAAAGCAAGATTCAGCTACAATACTTACTTGGAGACAACTGGCACCACATTCTTTATGTTACAGCTAGGATGGGCTGGCAACAACAGCTGGTCAGATGGCGTTGGGAGATCTCCAGCAGACAAGTAGACAGAAGCCAAATCAGGTCCTATTGCAACATCACCCTGGGACACGGCCGCAATATTGCTAGCAGAGAGGTTCATATCAGATCAAGGCATGGGAGGTCCAGACAGAACTGCAACAGATGTGGGGATGGACCAGGAGCTAATGGTGAGAGTGGAGGCCGAGAATCAGAGTGGGATACTACAGCAAATCTTAAAGATCTGATCAAGCCCTCTAAATACCCACGGGCATGCAATATGCCCTTATAATAACACCATGAAATCTGAGTGACTAGTGAATCCTAGGAAAACATGTCTGTTTCCAAGAAGCAATCGTGTAAGACAAATAGGGCGCATCGGAGCGGCGATTGGCCTGAGATGGAATAACACTTCTCGCCCGATATGGGTTCCCTCTCTCTATTCTCTGCTCGTCAGATATTTTCTTCACCATGAGCAGCATTCAGCAGCGCTAGAGATCTCTTCTGCCGACTCCGTCGGCAAGAACTCCGGCAGCCGGTCTTCTCCCTTCTCCCCCGTGGGCAACGACACCGGCAAACTCCCTCCACCGTGAACACGTTACCAGTGTCCCAACCAAACGCGTCGTGGGTATAGCCATTAACTGGCAGGAGAATGGAGATTTGGTAATTGGTGCTCACCTTGGTCATCGTTGCCCTTGTCGCTTCCGCGGCCGCCGACCAAGTCCTGGCCGCGGCTGCCCTAGAGGGGCGTGAAGGAAAACCCAGGCGGGCCGGCGGAGGAGAACTCAGGCGCAGAGGAGAACCCAGGCAGGCCAGCGGAGGAGAACTCAGGCGCGGAGAACCCAGGCGGGGTGGCGCCATAACGCCCTGCAAGGATACATATATTGAGGTAATAAATATTTGGGATTCCAAAACAACCACAGTTGAAAGAATAAACTTCAAATGTGAACATTTTGGATCCCTAACTTGCTGCTCTATTCGTATTAACATTGTTATTTTATTTTATTTTTGCGTTTCTAGTGCTCCATTAACTTTGTTTTTTCATGACAAGTAAATTTGACATTATATGATTTTTCTAAGAATGTGTCACACACTTTTTTAATTACATGATTTGGTAATGCATGAATTTTTTAATTACAAGAATATTTTGAAAACCATTGAACACGTTTAATCACATGACCATCTTACTAAAATATATTGACTATCTATTACTTGATTTTACTTTCAAAAACTCAAACATGTTTTAAAATGCATCCAACACTTTTTTCATTTACATCAAAATTTCAATAGATGTATCATACTGTTTTTATTACATCGATTTCTAGTAATGTTTTTTCTAATGATAAAAACATTATGAAAATTGACTTAACACTTTTAGATTACATGTATTTCTTTGAAAAATGTGAGAAACACTTTTGTAGTTGCATGAATATTTTCTAATCTATGAATTGCTCCTCTTAGCAATGAGGTCTATGAACTTATCATCATAGTAATCTAGCTAATATTCATAGTACTAAATCTTGCTCTCATCTTATAAGCTGAAGTACCTCATCATCTTACAAAGATAACATGGGAACGTCAGTACATGAAGCCCTCATGCAGTAAAAAAATCCAAGTACAGTTCTCTTTGAGCTGTTTGCGGTCTTTACTGACCTTAATTAGCGAGCTAATATAAAAGTATTCAATCTCATTAATCACGGAGTACATGGCTCTTGTCCACAACCACCAACAAAACATACAGCGGAAAAGCAACGCAGAAGCAAAGCAACGAGGAGAAAATTCTTATCGTTCGCTGCTCTCAGCCGGGTGGCCGCCAGGTCCGACCCCGTCGCCGCCGCCCCGAGGATCCCTCTAACATCTGAGCTCCTCGCCATCCTGCATGGCGATCTCGAGCCCTCCCCCGACGACCACTCCTACATGGCCCTCCATCTCCGCCTTTCGCAGCAGCAGCTCGACTCCATCTCCGCCTGCCACCCCCCCGCCACACCACCGCAATGTCCACAGTCTTCCCTGCCCCCGCCGCCGT
This sequence comes from Aegilops longissima, assembly GCA_021605205.1. Lineage (NCBI taxonomy): Eukaryota > Viridiplantae > Streptophyta > Magnoliopsida > Poales > Poaceae > Aegilops > Aegilops longissima. Next base: position 722,653,096 of record CM038678.1, on the reverse strand, counting down.
CCCGGGGGCCCTCTCACGTGTCACCGCCCCTTCCTCCGCCCAGAGTGCATGCCAATTCGGCAATGGAGATGGTGCGACTGTGGGTCATATCCGCGGAGGAGGACATGCTCCACTATCGCCCGCTGGTGCGCCGCACGCGACTCACCTTTGAGGCGCTCTTTGGCCGCTACCAGCGCACCACACTGACCGCAACGCCGGGCACAACCCTGGGAGGTGCAAGCGCAACTGGGCCGACTTATGGGCCCTCGGCGCCATGATCACAGGGGGGCTCTGTCGGGCGTCTTCGTCGGCAACGCCTTCAACTACCGCGTCGAGCTCCTCGTCCTCGGCCCCACAACCAAACGTGGGCCGACATCAGGTATGTGCCCACGCCTCATTCGACGATGACCTTGCGGTCTTATGAAACTACGAGGCCCGCCACGACCTCATCCACGGGATGCGCGCCGATGGGCCTGTCCCCGAGAACTGGGGCTGGGGGGGGGGGGGGGACATCATCACCCGCAAATGGACTTCGCTGATGAGATCGTCCCCAAGATCGATAGCCTTGAGGGTGTCGTCCCATGCTTCAACATCGACATCAACCTGTCGTAGTTACTGGTATCTCTGGTTTTTAGCCATTCACAGGCGGACGCTGTTGTAGGAGCTCTGGCGGTACCCGGCCTGACGTGCGTGATTCACCATTTGGAGTTGGAGCCTGGTGACAAGGAGATGGTGATGCTGTCATGCCTCCACACTAATGCCTTCCACATCCCGTGCATCAAAGCGTGGTTCTATCAAGAGTCAAAGTGCCAAATTTGTCGGCGTGAGGTGATGGATTACTTTGGCTTTAGATTCTGAGATTAGATAGTTGAAGGTGCTTGACTCATACATCTCGAATGCAAAGATGTTGATAGATTACAGAATAGATGAATAAATTTCTTCCCCGCAAAAAAGAAAAAAAGAATAAATTCCGATGTAATTAATATTTGGGAGGTGGGATGGTTTTCCAGCAACCGGGTGTCTAGGCACCTGGTTTATCAGCACCTTCCGTGAAGCAACTAGCCCATAGAGATTTTCTCCAGGTCCTGTACGAGAAGTTTGATTAGAAGGCCTAGAAGAGCTACCCGTGGGAGTCTGGCAATATATAAAACGAATATGTGCATATACTCACACTGTTCATTCGTAGGCAGATTCCCCCTCGCATGTTACCGCATCTTTCCGTTTCCTGGTGAACGGCCAGATAAAAGGGGGTCAGGACCCCTGGGTGCTACCGCACCTTTCCGTCTCATCAAGGGTGAATGGCCAGATAAAAGGGGGTCGGGACCCTTCGGTGCTACCGCACCTTTCTGTTTCTTGGTATCTGTGTAAGGTTACAAAGAGCAAAGTGAGCAGTTGGTAGTAGCCATACAGGAATTTAACCACTGCTGCATTATTGATTGTTGGAAAAATTGCAGAAGATATGAGCAAATATCACTTATTCCCAATTCATCTAACTAATACTAGTAATTAGTACTCCCTCCGTTCCAAAATATAGTGCTTCCTCTATTTCCGTGCTTCAACTTTGACCATAAATTAACCAACGAGACCGACTGCGGCGGGAGCAAAAGATATACCAGTGAATTCGTATTCATAAGAAGTTTTTAATTATATATTTTTTTCTCCCGCCGCAGTCGGTCTCGTTGGTTAAATTTATGGTCAAAGTTGAACCTTGGAAAGTGTGGGCGCACTATATTTTCGAATGGAGGGAGTAGCGTGTCAGCCTAGACAGCAAACCACTTGCTCTTATCTTCATCAGATTTGTTAATTAGATAGGTAACATGGATTACTAAGAAGGTTGTAAGGAATTTAGATATCATGTTATATCAGATAGAAGAATTCATTTTGGATCGGAGTGAGTAACTGTTAATTTTTTCTTAATGCCTAGCTTAATTCTAAATGGGTCAACAAAGTCCAGATTGCAAATCCCTCCGCTCGTCTCACTATTAGCGTTTTTGTCTGAGAATCTGTTTCAAAGCATTTGCCAGTTGAGAGAATAAAAGAATTTGTTTACTGCTGTATTTCTACACTTAAATGCTTTCAACCTGGTAAAGGTGATTGTAGTTTCTGAATCTATAGGAATGTGGCCAAAGATATATAGTTATAGGAACCGAAGTGAGTAGTGACCAGTAATGCTATGTAGTATAATGATACATCATTTTAAGCCAACACCATTGACTTTTGGTGCAATAAGATTAGGTAGTACATACTATCTACAAATGGCAGGTCCTTATTACTATTTTGAAATAACAGACAGGAACATCATAACTTATCTGATGCCCTGTTTTCGAGTCAAACGATCGACTAGTCAATGAGTCGTAACTAGAAGTCGACTCAAATACCTCGACTAGTCGATCGGGATGGCACGACTCGTCAAGAGTCGCTAACAGAACGACTCGTCAACTCAAAAACCTTGATCTGATGTGGATATTTATTTTAAGGAATGATGATAAAAGCTCAGCTTCTAGTAACAAATTAGCAACTTTGGATCTCTCGCCCGCTTACCTCGCTGGGAAAGGAAAACCTTGCCAACGGATGGTAGCCAAATTGGCTTGCTCACACAAACGAGGAAAAAACTTGAAACTGCGGGTAACAAGATGAGTTGCCGGGGAACCAAACCCCTCGCTTCTTTGCTTTGCGAGGCAATGCAAGCGCTTGCCCAGAATCCAAATTTGCAGTAACCTTTGCTACATTTACATGTCATGCCTGATTAGGCATAGCTTTGTTTTTCTTTTACCCATTTAATTTTGCTGGTCCCTGGCAAAGGCCCACTCAGAGTGGGGAGTTCACAACCTATGGGGACAGCAACAAATTCGAATAGCCTTACTTTTGCTGGTCCCTGACAACGAGCTACTCAGAGTGAGAAGTTCAGAATTCAATGTGCCCTCAATACAAAGTTCAGAATGTTGGGTAGTTGACGACAAAATTATGTACTAAGCTACATCATGGTCAACAAAAATCTTAAGATTCTTACAAAATTGGTTTAGTTTGATAACAGCCTAGAAATTCAACAATATAGCAAGAATTCTAGTAGGAAAATATTGGTCATGATCTGATAGAAAAGTAAATCAAAACACAAGTTTAGGAGCACAGCAGGGGTGCTTAAGTAGTAAGCAACGAACGGCAGACTTAAGAGCGCTTAATAGTCTTGGCAACAAACATAATTATTTTGTTTTCTATACTGAATAAAATAATGAAAAATAATGATGTTCATTAGATATGTTAGGCTGCATATTGTGCACTCTATATAAAAGGAGTTCCATATAAAGAGCTCCATATTATTTGACGTCATCGATGGAAGGTCATGAAGGATTCATAAATGAAACTAACATCTGTTTACATTGAGCCACCAATAACAGATATCAAGTGACAACAGCAATTAGTATTACCTAAAAGCAAATATATAAGGTACTAGGTCATTCATACAACTAGGCGTTATCCATTGGATCGCTTGTCGCTTACAAAATATGTAAAGCTAACCAACATTGCTCAAAGCCACAAAAGGGCATGCACCTGAAGAGCACGTTTTGGAATGCTGCCACGGAACTAGACCATTAGGCACACGCACGCACGCCCAACGACTAGTTTTTACAAAGGCATTTGCGCCACCATGTTAAATGCATGAAGCAGCAAGGACTTTCAGCAATCATCCACCAACCAAATCTACGAAACAGGGAATATAAGGTAAACCACACATGAAATCTCCAGAATTGCACATAAGATGCGCTTCCCTGTTATCCATATCATACGACAGATTCACCTCCCTCCAGTCAGTAACGAAAATCAAATTACGATCGTGATGAATTGCAAACATCTCATACTTAAAGGTCTTGTCCTCTTTGCCAAAATCCTCTCTCGCATATTCCCTTCCAAACATTTGGGGAACATCAATAGTATGATTTATGGTCCACACTTCACTAGCATAATCCTCAAGTACCCTCACAAAGAGTTGGTAATAATATGGAACCATATACGAAGCATGCAATTTCCCCTGAGTGTATCCAATTGAGCTATAACCAGACCTAGCTTCTTCCATTCCTTCCACGAGAGCAATTTCCCCACAAACATCCCCCTTTGAGTCCACTGCAGCTATAATAGGTTCCTCGATCACCAAATTAATAAAATGCATCATGCCATTCACGAAGGCACATTCTGCAGTAAAAGGAGGGTACTCTCTGGTATCCCCCCACTCACGGTTGTTCTGAGTCCATCGCCCAGTTTCGGACGAGTATATCGCCACATTGTCGTGCAACTCTACCAGGGGTGTAAACACCAAAAAGCGGAATGGAACGGTCGCGTCAAAAAAAAAGGCAGGAAGGGTTGTGCTAGTTTGACATGCGCATGTTCATCATCCTCTTCATCTTGCCATACTTTAGGCGGCAACACGGTCCACTGCCAGTCTTAGGATTGCACATGATATAATTGCATTCCTCGTCTTCTTGCGATTCCCAGCATTTGCAGAGGAGAAGTCTGTTGCTGCATTGTTTGAGCTTGACCCTAGTGTAGCTCCCGCGAAGGAAAGGGAGCGAAGCGTCAACCAGAGAGGCCGCTCCCGGCCCTAGACAGATTGCTGAAAAGGAGACCGCCGTCTGAGTGGCGGGTGTGGAAGAAACTGTAATTCTAGGGGTTGGACTTCACAAGCCGGAAAGGGCAATAGAGCCGTGGTTGTGTGTGCCTGGATCTGGATGGGCTTTACCACATTTTCCAAAAATTTTGCCCAAAGATTATGTATATCAGTAAATAGGGTAATAGAGCGGGGCGGCGGCTGTGTATATCGGGAAAAATCATTTTTCTAACAAATTACCTTCCATGGATGCAGATCATTATCTGTCCAATTTTCTGTAGGGCATATGTATAAGGCATATCCACATGTCCGCGTATACCTACTTCCATTTTAGAGACACACAAAGGTATGGCTTTCTTCAGCGTTTTTCAAACTAGTTTTGTCATCTATTTTCAAGTTTCAAGAATAAAACAACGGTAGATGTAGAGTGCCAAACAATTCACAGTAAATTATACTACATACATAGCTTATCCTGGAGCGGGCTGATAGGAGGAAAATGCCAGCAAGCGCACTGCCCTACCAATCAAAGCCTAGAAAAAGGGTTACTTGGTCCAATAGTTCATAAAAAAATGCTCCAACTTCCTCGTATGAAGGGGGTTGCAACTCCCCTGATACTTTCCCAATACCGCATGACCCATAATTTCACTCCCTCGCCTTCACATCTCATGTCACCCGGCCCACTCATCCCATCCAATGCTCTCTTGTGCCGCCAAACCGCCGAGCGTCCCCAGCGACCACTAGGGCAATACGCTGCTATAGTCAGTTGTAGTGGGCCATCGCATCAGCTGACGCTGCTCGCCCCTTCATATTCCTTCGTCTGACAACCAATGAGACCATTGAACCTCGTCGTTTACAGCCCATACATTATTACTTACGGTTAGCTACATAGGGAGCAAAAAGGAAAGTCTTGAAGCTCGTCGTTTACAGCCGGTCACAGACAGTGGGTCCACTTTCCGTTTCCACTAGGCGATCCGCAGTAGCATCCCGTCAGTTTACAACCGGTCATGCGCCCTCCTCCCTTCGGCTATAAGAAATCATGTCCGATGTTCCGCCATGTTTCAGAGCTCAATTCGTTTCATGAGAGAGAGAGAGAGAGAGAGAGAGAGAGAGAGCAGGCGCCGGGGCCATGGTGCATGGTGTTACTATTAGCCATAGTCTAGTTCTTGCGTCGGTTAGGGGTTGTTAGCTGCATGCGTTGTGTTTGTTAGAGCATCTCTAGTAGCTTGTCGAAATTTGATAGTCTATATCTACATATACATAATGGTGTAAAACTTTTAGACAACCTAAGTTTATCAGCGGATTGTCTATATACATGATGTCTATATTCTCTCTCATATATTTTAATAGTATATTATAGCAGCTATATTTTCTAAAAATCTTATGTTGGTCATTTCTGAGTTGTTCTCATTTATTTTTTTTCATCTGCAAGACTTACAAAGGAGAAAATAAACCTGCCGCTAAATTATTTTAGGTTCAGCACTTGCAACACCCTACATAATTTACGGGAAATAAACAATAGCAATAGGTTCAGCCCTGATGAGGCGGCGGTCCAGGCGCAACAGCATCCGTGACCAGCGCCGGCGCGGCCGCCTCCCTGCCGACGTCCTTCAATTGCTCCGAATTGGTGCATGGACGAGCTCATGAGCCAGCATTTTTTTCTTTGGACATTGTGCCTTGGTTGTCCAAATGTGGACGACGGGTAGCTAGTTTGGACATTGTCTAAATTTTAAACGACATAATAGACAAGCCATTGAAGACGTTTTTTGGCATGCATGTAGTAGTCTAAGGAGAGATGCTACACTGAAGGAAATTTTCTAGGAAACACTCTTACGAGGCTGAGGTGGAGACGCAAGAATTAACCATGGGCCGGTCCCCAAGGTTAAATGCAGGGGGTTGATTGATTGTCTTGGCAGCACGTCTTTCCGTAAGTTTCTTCTGTGACCCCAGCCCCGTATGTGTAGCATTTTTGTAGTCTAAGAGACGGCCGAGTCCGTGTAGCCGTTTCGTAAGGTTAGCTAGTGCCGTGCATGCATGGAGACGTGGGTCCGTGTGTGCATGCTTGTTTGTTGGCTTAGTGGCCGGTTCATCTTGCGTGTGTGCGTGAGTGCGCTGGTGTGTGTGCTAGCCTTGTATAAAAAGCTCTCTACTGTACTGTTCAGGTGTGTGTGTCTGGAGTTGTTGCTCAAGGGAAAGACCGTCGTTGCGGCAGGCGTATGTGCGCCGGTAAAGCACCACCGTGTCCTATATCTTCTCTTTCTTTTATCTTTGTTCATGTGTGTGAGAGAGAGCGAGAGGGAGCTGGGCACCGGCGCAAAGAGCAAGCTAGGGCTCGGCGCCAACAGTTCCCACCGTGGCCGCACAACGCAGAGGTCACGGAGACGGACGTCTACGGCTGCCGTAGAGTTCTCGTGTGCGTTGTTCCCAGCTTGAAGCCAAGCCATCTCCCGAGCTCCCTACGCATCCGCGCCTCGTACGACGACCGAGCGCTCTTCGACCACCGCGTCGATCGGGCACGGACCTGTTGGCTTTGATCTGACGGCTTAAACAAGCCAGATTAGATCTATTAGTCTAACAGGAAAAAAAGGGATAACGATAAGTGAAAGGGTCTATTTAACAACGTACGTGAGCCTCGATCAGAAGTAATGCGCCCTGATCGGGGGCGCCCAAAAACCAACTCAGGTTTTGGGTCCCCTGTCGCCAGCGCCATATAAAAGGATACGGGATAGAGCTGGCCACCTGCGCGATCACAGTTCACGTACGGTTTTCTCTCCTCCTGATATTCTCACCCCATCCGATCAGGGGGAGCGCTGCAGCGATAGGAAGACCTAAGCCAGCCGCCGCTGCCGTCCCCGGCCAGTCCCGGTGGCGTCCTGAAGGAATCAGGACGTCGAGGAGAACCTCTACTTCGACTACATCACCCCTGCATCACGCCTGCACCGAGCAGGCGATCATGTCCACTCCCGTGACATGTAAAGAAACCCTAAACCCTTCTTTGTTCATGTTGTGAGGTGATCTAGATGCAATTAGATTCTGCTAATGGCATCTCATAGATGCATAATTATTCCAACAATGGTATCAGTCGCCAATCTTGATTGCAATAGATCCCTTTATTGTTGATCAGTAGATCACTATCATGTTTAGATCAATGACATGTTTAGGATTCATGATCAAGATTGAAAGTTTCAGCCCCTGGTTAGCCCAAATATGCATGCTACTGTCTTGATGCCCCTCTGTAAATCATCATGTTATATACTAATTTGTCATGGATCTCTACTGCCTATTATGCCTAATCAGTTTACTTATGCTTCTGGAGAATTAATGCTCATAATTAAGTTTCTTCTAATTAGGATTGATTGTTTTTAAGTGTTGTTTCCGTTTTGGACATCAAGTTAGTAAGCAGAGGGATACACGTACATCAACAGTAGCAAACCCCTTGTTCAAGAACCCTAATTTTTTCCCCCATTTCGGTAGAACCCTAATTCTGAAATTAGGATTGCTTTTTCCCCACATCAAGCAACTAATGTACACGAATTGGAGAAGAAAATGAGAAGAAATCCTCACCTAATGCACCGCGTCGACGTCTATCCCCTCAGGGGCCCGCATGGCCAACAACATGCGAGGACGCCGATGCCGCGACGCCGCCGTCCCTCGGGTCGGCGCGCGGAACGCCACGCCGCTCCCTCCCAACGGAGAGACCGTGCGGTAGGACGCTGTGGGCGGCCGTGCCTCGACGTCGCCGTTCAGCAGCCCGCTGGCCCGCCGGGGTGCTCCTCCCCGCCCCGCTTGGACACAACCTGGGGTGCCATGCTCGACGGGAGAGCGCGCGGACTTAGTCCTGCGCCCCCTCCTTCGGCGAGCACCGCCGCCGCGTCGGTATGGACTGGGGTGGCCGGCGTTTTCATCGCCGCCGTCGACCTCGAAATGCAGCCAGCGGGATCGGGAATGAGATGCGGGGGAGAGGGGGAAACGACCTAGGGTTAGCCCAGGTCAGCTGTTTTGCTCCGGCCGCAAGCCGCGCGAGCCGTCAGATTTGATCGGACGGCTCACAGTGTCGCGGAGCTATGACCCGGGCCGGCGGGCGTTAATGGGCCATTTTTGGCCACGGGCTTCAGCCCAGGTTGCCTTAGCCCAGCGCGTTTTTTTTCTTTACGGTTTTCGCTGCTGGTTTTGGGCCGCTGTATAACCGTGGGTATTTTGGGCCATCGCGTTTTTCTGTGATTTCCAGTGCATGCAAGTTAATATCTTTTATGTTTTGCACTGTTTAAAACAGAAAATGCCTAAAAATATAATGAACACATTATTATTCTGGGTAAAATTGAACCAACGAGATATTTTGTTCAGAATTTATTATGTGTTTGCATGATGAATTTTTAGACATCAAAAAACATAATATTTTTCTTATGGTGATGTATAAATTGAGAATAAAATGACTCTGATTTTAATTCGGACCAACGTTGTTTTATTATTATGAGTCAGCACTTATGATATTTTAATTCCATGTTTTTTCTACCCAATGGTGTTTTGACATGGAGTTGAAATAAAATACATGGCATGTCTATTTTATTTTGCCAACGTAAAATTTCATATTCATGTCAATTACTCATAAAACTCTTTCATGTCCATTACAGCTTCCGCTGCGTTTACTGTCGAACCATTGACAGGTAGTAATTTCCCTCGTTGGAAGAACTCGATGGAATTATGCCTAGCCGTCCATCAGTTTGATTATGCTTTACGGGAGGATAAACCCGTGGCTCCAACTGCTGGTGTCACGGGGTATGCTGAACTAAAGAAAACTTATGATTCCAAGATGGAAATATGCGAAAAGTCAAATCACATTCACTACTAGAAAAAGGGCTATAGATGGGATTGACACTAATGGCGCACCAGAAAGTTGGTGCGCCATTAGTATATACTAATGGCGCACCACCTGCTGATACGCCATTAGAGTTGAAACTACTAATGGCGCACCAGGCAAAGGGTGCGCCATTAGTATCAATTTTTTTTTTGGAACTAGTGCGCCTCTCCAAACATACTAATGGCGCATCCAGATTGAGTGCGCCATTAGTACTTGTAACTACTAATGGCGCACCATGTTGGGGAACGTAGTAATTTCAAAAAATTTCCTACGATCACGCAAGACCATGGTGATGGCATAGCAACGAGAGGGGAGAGTGTCCGTCCACGCACCTCTTAGACCGAAAGCGAAGCGTTATAACAACGCTGTTGATGTAGTCGACGCGTCTTCACGATCCGACCGATCCAAGCACCGAACGACGGCACCTCCGAGTTCTGCACACGCTCAGCTCGATGACGATCCCGGACTCCGATCCAGCAAAGTGTCGGGATGAGTTCCGTCACGACGGCGCAGTGACGATGTTGATGCTCCACCGACGCGGGGCTTCGCCTAAGCTCGCGACGATATGACTTCTCCGCGCAGGGCTTCGCCTAAGCTCCGCGACGATATGACCGAAGTGGAATATGGTGGAAGGGGCACCACACACGGCTAAGGAAAGATCCGTAGATCAACTTGTGTGTTATGGGGTGCCCTTGCCCTCAGATATAAAGGAGCCAAGGGGGTGCGGCCAGCCTTGGGAGGCGCTGCCGAGGAGTCCTACTCCCACCGAGTAGGACTCCCCCTCTCCTAGTTGGATTAGGATTGGAGGAGGGGGGAAGAGGGAAGGGGGCGCCGCCCCCCCTCTCCTTGTCCTATTCGGACTATAGGGGGAGGGGGGCACGCAGCCCACCTGGCCGGCCCTTCCTCTTCTCTCTTATGGCCCATTAAGGCCCATAGACCTTCCGGGGGGTTCCGGTAACCTCCCGGTACTCCGGTAAATTCCCGATTTCACTCGGAACACTTCCGATGTCCAAATGTAGGCTTCCAATATATCAATCTTTATGTCTCGACCATTTCGAGACTCCTCGTCATGTCCGTGATCACATCCGGGACTCCGAACAACCTTCGGTGCATCAATACTTATAAACTCATAATGAACTGTCATCGAAACGTTAAGCGTGCGGACCCTACGGGTTCGAGAACTATGTAGACATGACCTAGAACCATTCTCGGTCAATAACCAATAGCGGAACCTGGATGCCCATATTGGTTCCTACATATTCCACGAAGATCTTTATCGGTCAAACCGCATAACGGCATACGTTGTTCCCTTTGTCATCGGTATGTTACTTACCCGAGATTCGATCGTCGGTATCCAATACCTAGTTCAATCTCGTTACCGGTAAGTCTCTTGACTCGTTCCGTAATACATCATCTCACAACTAACTCATTAGTTGTAATGCTTGCAAGGCTTAAGTGATGTGTATTACCGAGAAGGCCTAGAGATATCTCTCCGACAATCGGAGTGACAAAACCTAATCTCAAATACGCCAACCCAACAAGTACCTTTGGAGACACCTGTAGTACTCCTTTATAATCACCCGATTCGCTGTGACGCTTGGTAGTACCAAAGTGTTCCTCCGTAAACGGAGTTGCATAATCTCATAGTTATAGGAACATGTATGGGTCATGAAGAAAGCATTAACATACTAAACGATCAAGTGTTAAGCTAACGGAATGGGTCATGTCAATCAGATCATTCAACTAATGATGTGACCTTGTTAATCAAATAACAACTCCTTGTTCATGGTTAGGAAACATAACCATCTTTGATTAACAAGCTAGTCAAGTAGAGGCATACTAGTGACATACTGTTTGTCTATATATTCACACATGTATTATGTTTCCGGTTAATACAATTCTAGCACGAATAATAAACATTTATCATGGTATAAGGAAATAAATAATAACTTTATTATTGCCTCTAGGGCATATTTCCTTCAGTCTCCCACTTGCACTAGAGTCAATAATCTAGATTACATAGTAATGATTCTAACACCCATGGAGTCTTGGTGCTGATCATGTTTTGCTCGTGGAAGAGGCTTAGTCAATGGATTTGCAACATTCAGATCCGTATGTATTTTGCAAATCTCTATGTCTCCCACTTGGACTTGGTCCCGAATGGAATTGAAGCGTCTCTTGATATGCTTGGTCCTCTTGTGAAATCTGGATTCCTTTCCCAAGGCAATTGCACCAGTATTGTCACAGAAGATCTTCATCGGTCCCGATGCACTAGGTATGACACCTAGATCGGAAATGAACTCTTTCATCCAGACTCCTTCATTTGCTGCTTCAAGCAGCTATGTACTCCGCTTCACATGTAGATCCCGCCACGACGCTTTGTTTAGAACTGCACCAACCGACAGCTCCACCGCTTAATAAAAACACGATCCGGTTTGCGATTTAGAATCGTCCGGATCAGTGTCAAAGCTTGCATCGACGTAACCATTTACGACTAGCTCTTTGTCACCTCCATATACGAGAAACATATCCTTAGTCCTTTTCGTATTTCAGGATGTTCTTGACCGCTGTCCTGTGATCCACTCTGGATTACTTTGGTACCTTCCTGCTAAGCTTACAGCTAAGCATACGTCAGGTCTGGTACACAGCATTGCATACATGATAGAGCCTATGGCTGAAGCATAGGGAACATCTTTCATTTTCTCTCTATCTTCTGCTGTGGTCGGGCATTGAGTCGACTCAATCTTACACCTTGTAATACAGGTAAAAAACCTTTCTTTGCCTGATCCATTTTGAACTTTTCAAAACTTTATCAAGGTATGTGCTTTGTGAAAGTCCAATTAAGCGTCTTGATCTATCTCTATAGATCTTGATGCCCAATATGTAAGCAGCTTCACCGAGGTCTTTCATTGAAAAACTTTTATTCAAGTATCCTTTTATGCTATCCAGAAATTCTATATCATTTCCAATCAATAATATGTCGTCCACATATAATATTAGAAATGCTCTGAGCTCCCACTCACTTTCTTGTAAATACAGGCTTCTCCAAAAGTCTGCATAAACCCATATGCTTTGATCACACTATCAAAGCGTTTATTCCAACTCCGAGAGGCTTGCACCAGACCATAAATTGATCGCTGGAGCTTGCACACTTTGTTAGTACCCTTTGGATCGACAAAACCTTCTGGTTGCATCATATACAACTCTTCTTCTAGAAATCCATTCAAGAATGCAGTTTTTACATCCATTTGCCAAATTTCATAATCATAAAATGCGGCAATTGCTAACATGATTCGGACAGACTTAAGCATCGCTCTGGTGAGAAAGTCTCATCGTAGTCAACCCCTTGAACTTGTCGAAAACCTTTCGCAACAAGTCGAGCTTTGTAGACAGTTACATTACCATCGGCGTCAGTCTTCTTCTTAAAGATCCATTTGTTTTCAATGGCTTGCCGATCATCGGGCAAGTCAACCAAAGTCCATACTTTGTTCTCATACATGGATCCCATCTCAGATTTCATGGCTTCCAGCCATTTTGCGGAATCTGGGCTCACCATCGCTTCTTCATAGTTTGTAGGTTCGCCATGGTCAAGTAACATGACTTCCAGAATAGGATTACCGTACCACTCTGGTGCGTATTTTACTCTGGTTGACCTACGAGGTTCAGTAGCGACTTGATCTGAAGCTTCATGATCATCATCATTAGTTTCCTTACTAATTGGTGTAGTTGTCATAGGAACCATTTCTTGTGATGAACTACTTTCCAATAAGGGAGCAGATACAGTTATCTCATCAAGTTCTACTTTCCTCCCACTCACTTCTTTCGAGAGAAACTCCTTCTCTAGAAAGGATCCGAATTTAGCAACGAAAATCTTGCCTTCAGATCTGTGATAGAAGGTGTACCCAACAGTCTCCTTTGGGTATCCTATGAAGACACATTTTTCCGATTTGGGTTCGAGCTTATCTGGTTGAAGTTTCTTTACATAAGCATCGCAGCCCCAAACTTTAAGAAACGACAACTTTGGTTTCTTGCCAAACCACAGTTCATAAGGCGTCGTCTCAACGGATTTTGACGGTGTCCTATTTAACGTGAATGGGGCCGTCTCTAAAGCATAACCCCAAAACGATAGCGGTAAATCGGAAATAGACATCATAGATCGCACCATATCTAGTAAAGTACGATTACGACGTTCGGACACACCATTTCTCTGTGGTGTTCCGGGTGGCGTGAGTTGCGAAACTATTCCACATTGTTTCAAATGTAAACCAAACTCGTAACTCAAATATTCTCCTCCACGATCAGATCGTAGAAACTTTATTTTCTTGTTACGATGATTTTCCACTTCACTCTGAAATTCTTTGAACTTTTCAAATGTTTCAGATTTGTGTTTCATTAAGTAGATATACCCATATCTGCTCAAATCATCTGTGAAGGTGAGAAAATAACGATACCCGCCGCATGCCTCAACATTCATTGGACCACAAACATCAGTATGTATGATTTCCAACAAATCAGTTGCTCGCTCCATAGTTCCGGAGAACGGCGTTTTGGTCATCTTGCCCATGAGGCACGGTTCGCAAGTACCAAGTGATTCATAATCAAGTGATTCCAGAAGCCCATCAGTATGGAGTTTCTTCATGCGTTTTACACCGATATGACCTAAACGGCAGTGCCACAAATAAGTTGCACTATCATTATCAACTCTGCATCTTTTGGCTTCAACATTATGAATATGTGTATCACTACTGTCGAGATTCAACAAGAATAGACCATTCTTCAAGGGTGCATGACCATAAAAGATATTACTCATATAAATAGAACAACCATTATTCTCTGATTTAAATGAATAACCGCCTCGCATTAAACAAGATCCAGATATAATGTTCATGCTCAACGCTGGCACCAAATAACAATTATTTAGGTCTAAAACTAATCCCGAAGGTAGATGTAGAGGTAGCGTGCCGACCGCGATCACATTGACTTTGGAACCATTTCCCACGCGCATCGTCACCTCGTCCTTTGCGGTGCTCGTCTATTTCGTAGTCCCTGTTTGAGTTGCAAATATTAGCAATGTAACCAGTATCAAATACCTAGGTGCTACTACGAGCTCTAGTAAGGTACACATCAATAACATGTATATCACATATACCTTTGTTCACCTTGCCATCCTTTTTATCCGCCAAATACTTGGGGCAGTTCCGCTTCCGGTCGAGTCGCTTGCAGTAAAACACTCGATTTCAGGCTTAGGTCCAGACTTGGGTTTCTTCTCTTGATCAGCAACTTTCTTGCTGTTCTTTTGAAGTTTCCTTCTTCTTCCCTTTGCCCTTTTCTTGAAACTAGTGGTCTTGTTGACCATCAACACTTGATGCTCTTTCTTGATTTCTACCTCCATGCTTTTAGCATCGCGAAGAGCTCAGGAATTGTCTTAGTCATCCCTTGCATATTATAGTTCATCACGAAGCTCTTGTAGCTTGGTGGCGTGATTGGAGAATTCTGTCAATGACACTATCATCCGGAAGATTAACTCCCAGCTGAATTAAGTGATTGTTATACCCAGACATTTTGAGTATGTGCTCACCGATGAACTATTCTCCTCCATCTTGCAGCTATAGAACTTATTGGAGACTTCATATCTCTCAATCCGGGCATTTGCTTGAAATATTAACTTCAACTCCTGGAACATCTCATATGCTCCATGACGTTCAAAACGTCGTTGAAGACCCGGTTCTAAGCCGTAAAGCATGGCACACTGAACTATTGAGTAGTCATCAGCTTTGCTTTGCCGACGTTCACAACTTCGGCTCAAGATCTCGCAGACAGGCCTGTCACCCAGCGGTGCTTCCAGGCGTAATTTTTCTGTCCAGCAATGAGGATAATCCTCAAATTACGGACCCAGTCCGTGTAATTGCTACCATCATCTTTCAACTTTGCTTTCTCAAGGAACGCATTAAAATTCAACGGAACAACAGACGAGCCATCTATCTACAGAAACATAGACAAGCAAAATACTATCAGGTACTAAGTTCATGATAAATTTAAGTTTAATTAATCATATTAAAAAACTCCCACTTAGACAGACATCTCTCTAGTCATCTAAGTGATCACGTGATCCAAATCAACTAAACCATGTCCGATCATCACGTGAGACGGAGTAGTTTCAATGGTGAACATCACTATGTTGATCATATCTACTATATGATTCACGCTCGACCTTTCGGTCTCCGTGTTCCGAGGCCATATCTGTTATATGCTAGGCTCGTCAAGTTTAACCTGAGTATTCTGCGCGTGCAACTGTTTTGCACCCGTTGTAGATGGACGTAGAACTTATCACACCCGATCATCACGTGGTGTCTGGGTACTACGAACTTTGGCAATGGTGCATACTCAGGGAGAACACTTCTTGATAATTTTAGTGAGAGATCATCTTATAATGCTACCGTCAATCAAAGCAAGATAAGATGCATAAAGGATAAACATCACATGCAATCAATATAAGTGATATGATATGGTCATCATCATCTTGTGCTTGTGATCTCCATCGCCAAGCACCGCCATGATCACCATCGTCACCGGTAGCGACACCTTGATCTCCATCGTAGCATCGTTGTCGCCTCGCCAACTATTGCTTCTACGACTATCGCTACTCCTTAGTGATAAAGTAAAGCAATTACATGGCGTTGCATTTCATACAATAAAGCGACAACCATATGGCTCTCTGCCATTGCCGATAACTCGGTTACAAAACATGATCATCTCATACAATAAAATATAGCATCACGTCTTGACCACATCACATCACATCATGCCCTGCAAAAACAAGTTAGACGTCCTCTACTTTGTTGTTGCAAGTTTTACGTGGCTGCTACGGGCTGAGCAAGAACCGTTCTTACCTACGCATCAAAACCACAACGATACTTCGTCAAATAGACTCCGTTTTAACCTTCTCAAGGACCGGGCGTAGCCACACTCGATTCAACTAAAGTGAGAGAGACAGACACCCGCCGGTCACCTTTAAGCAACGAGTGCTCGGAGCGGTGAAACCAGTCTCGCGTAAGCGTACGCGTAATGTCGGTCCGGGCCGCTTCATCTCACAATACCGCTGAACCAAAGTATGACATGCTGGTAGGTAGTATGACTTGTATCGCCCACAACTCACTTGTGTTCTACTCGTGCATATGACATCAACGCATAAAACCAGGCTCTGATACCACTGTTGGGGAACGTAGTAATTTCAAAAAATTTCCTACGATCACGCAAGACCATGGTGATGGCATAGCAACGAGAGGGGAGAGTGTCCGTCCACGTACCCTCGTAGACCGAAAGCGGAAGAGTTATAACAACGCGATTGATTTAGTCGTACGTCTTCACGATCCGACCGATCCAAGCACCGAACGTACGGCACCTCCGAGTTCTGCACACGTTCAGCTCGATGACGATCCCCGGTCTCCGATCCAGCAAAGTGTCGGGGATGAGTTCCGTCAGTACGACGGCGTGGTGACGATGTTGATGCTCCACCGACGCAGGGCTTCGCCTAAGCTCCGCGACGATATGACTTCTCCGGCGCAGGGCTTCGCTTAAGCTCATGACGATATGACCAAGTGGAATATGGTGGAAGGGGCACCGCTGCGGCTAAGGAAAGATCCGTAGATCAACTTGTGTGTTATGGGGTGCCCTTGCCCCGTATATAAAGGAGCCAGGGGGGCGGCCAGCCTTGGGAGGCGCGCTGAGGAGTCCTACTCCCACCGAGTAGGACTCCCCCTCTCCTAGTTGGATTAGGATTGGAGGAGGGGAAGAGGGAAGGGGTGCCCCCTCTCCTTGTCCTATTCGGACTAGAGGGGAGGGGCGCGCAGCCCACCTGGCCGCCCTTCCTCTTCTCTCTTATGGCCCATTAAGGCCCATAGACCTTCCGGGGTTCCGGTAACCTCCGGTACTCCGCAAATTCGATTTCACTCGGAACACTTCCGATGTCCAAATGTAGGCTTCAATATATCAATCTTTATGTCTCGACCATTTCGAGACTCCTCGTCATGTCCATGATCACATCCGGGACTCAAAACCTTCGTGCATCAATACTTATAAACTCATAATGAATGTCATCAAACGTTAGCGTGCGGACCCTACGGGTTCGAGAACTATGTAGACATGACCTAGAACCATTCTCGGTCAATAACCAATAGCGGAACCTGGATGCCCATATTGGTTCCTACATATTCCACGAAGATCTTTATCGGTCAAACCGCATAACGGCATACGTTGTTCCTTTGTCATCGGTATGTTACTTACCCGAGATTCGATCGTCGGTATCCAATACCTAGTTCAATCTCGTTACCGGTAAGTCTCTTTACTCGTTCCGTAATACATTATCTCACAACTAACTCATTAGTTGTAATGCTTGCAAGGCTTAAGTGATGTGTATTACCGAGAAGGCCTAGAGATATCTCTCCGACAATCGGAGTGACAAAACCTAATCTCGAAATACGCCAACCCAACAAGTACCTTTGGAGACACCTGTAGTACTCCTTTATAATCACCCGATTCGTTGTGACGTTTGGTAGTACCAAAGTGTTCCTCCGTAAACGGAGTTGCATAATCTCATAGTTATAGGAACATGTATGGGTCATGAAGAAAGCATTAACATACTAAACGATCAAGTGTTAAGCTAACGGAATGGGTCATGTCAATCAGATCATTCAACTAATGATGTGACCTTGTTAATCAAATAACAACTCCTTGTTCATGGTTAGGAAACATAACCATCTTTGATTAACAAGCTAGTCAAGTAGAGGCATACTAGTGACATACTGTTTGTCTATATATTCACACATGTATTATGTTTCCGGTTAATACAATTCTAGCATGAATAATAAACATTTATCATGGTATAAGGAAATAAATAATAACTTTATTATTGCCTCTAGGGCATATTTCCTTCACACCAGGCAAAGGGTGCGCCATTAGTATCAATTTTTTTTTTCCAACTAGTGCGCCTGTCCAAACATACTAATGGCGCATCCAGACGAAGTGCGCCATTAGTAGTTATAACTACTAATGGCGCACCGTGCAAAGGGTAAGCCATTAGTATCAAAAAAAATTATTTTTTTTAACTAGTGCGCCTGTCCAAACATACTAATGGCGCATCGAGATGAAGTGCGCCATTAGTATTTTTTTTTTGCAAAACTACTAATGGCGCACCGCCAGTAGGTGCGCCATTAGTTACTTGGATTACTAATGGCGCATTTAGTGCTGGTGCGCCATTAGTAAGTGGGCGGCAACAAGATATTTTGGACAGCCTCTCCTACCCACACTCACTTTCTCCCCACTTCATTCTCTCCACCTCCTCCTTGTCTCGGGTGCCTCCTCTTTTTCACCTCATTTCCACCATAGATTCATTCAAATTAAGTGGTTAAATTACCTTGTTTTAATAGGTAAGTAAGGGGAAGCTATATTTATGTTGTTCTCCCTACAACAATGTGCACATGCACTTTTTACGGCCTAGCTAGATCTATGTATGTTCGTGGTGTTGCATATGTTTGTGGTGTTGCATATGTGTTTGTGTTTGGAGGTGTACGGTATTTGAAATGCGATAGTTGCCAATATTTTGCGGAATGTTGATTCATTTCGTTTAGCGAGAATTTTGGCATTAAGCATTCTTTTGGTCCTATTTTTAGGAAAGTCATGCCAAATTTTTGTTTGGTTCTAAAATATCGTTTTGCTCTACCCTTGACGACCATGGTCCGCACGATGACCGAAGGCATCGTGAATAGGTTTTTGAGGTCCGCGAAGGCCGAGATGCTTCAAAAGAACGAGACGGAGATAAGATGTCCGTGTCGAAGATGCAAGATGAAGAGCCTTATTGCGGACCCGGATTCGGGCAGGTGCGGGACCACCTGCTCTTGCGTGGTTTCATGGATGGCTATCGGTGGCAAGGTGATGAAGATGACTACGAAGTCGTCCATGGGGGCCGGGCAAGAAATGAGGAAGGGCAGCAAGACAACCACCACGGCTCGGGCGGGCGAGAAGATGAAGAATCCCCAGGAGATGATCACGACGGTGATGCTGTACACAGTCATCATGTTGAAGATGCAGGACATGATGATGAGGAAGATGCCGGAGCAAGCGACGGGCATGATCATGAAGATGATGATGCCGGCGGAGCAGATGACACTGGACCATCGATGGGCTGGGTGCAGGACCCTCATATTCAAGAGCTGCTTCTCAAGCAGACGGATAACGCCAGAGCTGCCGCCCGAGAGAAATCCAAGATGGATCAACTTGAGTTAGACGCGGTTACTCCATTGTATGAAGGATGCAGGCCCGAGGATACCCGCCTGAAAGTAACGCTCATGGCTCTGGAGATGAAGGTAAAACACAAAATGACCGACGCATGCAATTGACCTGTTCTTCGTTAGGATAAAAACCGACAACATGCTCAGGTTGTGTTCCATGAAATTTTACTGTATAAACCTTCTTCTCTTTATCATATGCCACACACAAAGTCTATGGTGAGAGTGAGGAAGGACTTTACTGATTGCCTTGGCCATTGCTGCATCTTCATCGATCAGAATAGTCCTTGGATGTTTCCCAGACATGGCTGTTAGAAATGTTCTAAAAAGCCAACAGAAACATTTCAACAGTTTCATCATAGAGAAGTGTAGCACCAAAGACCATAGTTTTCTTGTGATTATTCACCCCAACAATCAAACCAAAGGGACGCCCATCATCTAGTTTCATATATGTGGTGTCAAAGCATATAGCATCACCAAACATTGCATAGTTCGATATCATTTTGGAGTCGGCCCAGAAAATATTAATTATCAAATCATCCTCGTCAATTTGAATTGAATAGGAAAAATTGGCATCTTCTTTTACCTTCTTCTCCATGTATTCTAACACTCCCCCTGTGTCTCCTTTCTTTGCTTGCATAGTTCTCTTAGAGTACAAATGATTTTTCATATCTTCAGGTGCAAACCCAAGATTTGGAAGTCCACATGCTTCTTTGGCCATAAGATCAATAGTTGCTTTATTCGAAATGCCTACAGACTTTGCGACCTCAGTGTTTGCTATTTGTGCTTTTCTCACTTTTCTTTGGGATCTTAAGTATACGGCCATGTCTCCGGTAGCAAGATTATGGTTATGTGTGGCCTCAAATTCATACACATAATATAAGCCATTTTTGAGACTTATCTTCATATGGGCTTCACAACCACAACGTGTTTCAGGCCTACTGTAACTGAAAGAATCCTCTCTCTTATCTTCTGCATGGAATCCTGTCAATTAAAATAAGTATCTTAGTGATACCAATAGTAATATAACCAAAACAAAATACAAGCAGCCCATACCTTGACGGGAGCATGTAAATGTCCGTTGTTGTATCACGGTAGAATTCTTTACTTTATGTTGACTCCCTCTTCGGATGCTAAAACGAATAGCCTTTGCATACTTGTTATAAAAGGAGTAAGCTTCCTCTTCAGATAGAAATTGCATGCCAACCTTTCGTACCCTTCATCAATGCAATCTGTTGCATTGCTAGGAGCAGATTCATGATCATCCTATATGAATCAGTACGATTTAGTTGATAATATCAGAAATGTTATAGGAAGTTTTCTAATAACCTTTGCTGTACAGACATTATCATCACAAGATAGTTAATATTTTCTTTTGGTCCTCCTGGCAGAGTACGTGTTGCTGATGGAGCTCATTTGACTGAATTGGCTACTCCACATTTTGAGGGGCTGCAGTTGAATAATACAACTCCTTTTGGTAAGGATGTTAGGCACGATGGACATGGTTTGGTCAAGTGCAAATTGAAATGGGAATTGGGTAGGCAGTTAGGCATGATGGCTGGTTGTTGCTGCCCTGTTTATTTTAGAAAATTGGTTAAATTTGTTAAATTGGTTAAATTTTTTCATAAACCTGAACAAGTGGTTGAGCCTAAGACATGCTCTCTTATGCAAAATTGCTGAATGCCCATGGGTACAATGTAGGTCTCGCCGGAGCACCACCACCACCCGGACCTCGTCGCCTCCTCCCCTGCGTGTTGAGCACAAAGCAAACTATTCTTTCGCCATTTTCTTCAACATTTGTCAGTCAGATTTCCTCCCTGGCCATTTCAAACTATGATATACAAAATGAGTCTCAATGTAGTCTCCAGGTCTTTTACAACTCTTTAATATAATTTTGCGAGATTCCTCCCCGCTGGACTTGATTAAAATATATGAATATGATTAAAATATGATTACTGCTTTGCCAATAGATTACTGCTCCCTTCCTGCCTTCTTGTATGATTACTGCTTTGCCAATAGATTACTAGGTTGTTTCCTGATGTAGGGTTCAGTGTTATGGGGAGACTACAATAGAAGCACCACTTTGTGTGCAAACATAGAAAAAAAATCAACGACAGCCGTCAAATCTTGGGTGAATGTCTCTGATGGATCCTGTGTGAGCTGGTGGAGTGATTTGTTTTCTACATAAAGCTCTTTAGTCAGGCTGGTTTTCGTGAAATACACATGAAGCTTCACCAGCTCCTGTGGGTGTGGGATCCATGTGACATGTGACATTGCATCCATGTCCACCTGGGATAATGATATTGCAGGTACCCCGAGAGGCCCTTGAGTTTGCCGGAATGTCGATTAACTTCCGTTCCGGCAAATTGGGTACTCCATATGTCCTATTTTCAGCAAAGGTCATGCTGAAATTTTCCGTGAATTTTAGCATGACTTTGCTAAAAATAGGACATATGGGGTACTTGTGACTAATGCATGGGCAGGGTATCTTAGTAGTTAATTAAGTAGGATCAAGTGCCCCGGCGTACTTGTGACTAATGCATGGCTTTTAGGGTGCCTCGGTGTCGATAAAAACCAAAATGATGAAAGCTTAGGCTTTTAGGGTGCCTCGGCGTCGAAAAACCCTCAATGATAAAAGCTTAGATTTTAGGATGCCTCGGTGTCGACAAACCCTAAATGATGAGACCATGATCTTGTTCCTTGACAATAACCAACTTTTTGACCAAACTTTGTTTCTATTTAGAGAGAAACATGGCCCACAACGATGAGGCCGGGGGATCGGGCGGCAAGGCATTCTGGGAGCTGTCCCAGGAGATGGAGGAACAACCTCACTTGTATGAGGACGCCGCCTTCCCCACCGATCCTGAGACCACTGATGGTACCGCCGAGGATGACCCCACTGATGCCACCACTGATGGTGCCGCCGAGGATGCCACCATCGATGATGGCGGCGCATTTACGATGGCAGCCAACAGAAGAGGCAGCGGAAGGACCGGCGCCCGCCATGCTCCGCACCCTCAAGGAGGAAGTTCTTGAAGTGGACTCGACGGAATCCAACGGCGCCCGAGCGAATAGTCAAGGGTACTCGCTTCAGCTCGGGTGCATTCTCCGAGCACCGTCTCGATCAACACCGAGAACCCGAGGCATCCCGACCGAGGAATTTGCGCAGCCTCCTCTTCACGAAGCTGCACGAGCGATACAAGTTCCCGCTGCTTTTGAAAACACAAGCCTCAAAGGGAATAAAGTGAACAATGCTGCCCTCACGAAGATGAGCAAGGCCCTGTCTACTTGGAAAATAAATGTGAAGAGAATGATCGAGAAAGGTGAGAGTTATGAGAAGATCAAGGAGAAAAATCCTTCGATCACCGAAGATGACTACAACGACTTCAAGATCAATTGCTCGAGCACCGCAAATTCTGAATCAAGTCAGTGGGGGAAAGAAATGCGGGAGCTGAACTTAGGGGAACACACACTCGGTCCCGGCGGTTACAGAGTGGCGGAGCCTATATGGGACAAGGAGGACGCGGAGCGTGCCGAGCAAGGCCTACCGCCTCTTCGATAAATACGGTGACAAGCAGACCAGGAACTTTGTCGGGGCCGGTACAAGAAGGACCCGAAAACAAAGGAGCTTACCACGGATCCGAAGACTAGGGCGCTTGAGGTTGTTCTGGTAAGGAATACCATCCCCGGGGTAATTAGCTCCATATGATTGCATTCTAATTAATGAAGCCAAATTTCTAAATGGTTCACATTCCTTCCGCAGGCGACTGAAAGCAATAGCGCGGGGTCGACTAAGAGCAACCCTTGGGACACCACTCTCAATAGGGCGTTGAATGTAATGAAGAACAAGGATAAGCTCAGTAAGCCGACGTCAGCTGGTCGTGTGGCCGGCAAAGGCTTGTCCACAAAATGGGGGTCATACTATACTGCTGGTGTGCGGAAGGAGAAAAAGACCAGCTCGGAAAGCCAGGCGCGCGAGGTTCAATAACTCAAGGCACAGGTGGCGCGGATTCGGAGATTGTCCAAGAGCAAGTGCAACAACAACTCGGAGCGACGATCACCGCCATTGTGCCTACCTTGATCCAGGGGTTGAGTGCGTGGATTGCGGGCGGCCAACAGAGGCCGCCCCCGATTCCTAGCTTCACGGCCAGCAACTCGCAGAATGCGATGGCGGGCCATTGGTGTCTCCGGCGGGGCGGCATTGGTGTCTCCGACGCCAGACGGAGCTCAATGCACCGGGTGTACGCCGGCCGGCACCTCTGCAGCAAGCGGCCCCTCCGTCAACTGCACGCTCGCCGTTGGCGGTGCCTCGACATTAGCCGAGCTCGACGCCATCATCACGGTAACTAATTAAGCCCCTCTCGGTTGAGGACTTCATCTCCTTGCCTTTGACTGGGCATCCCTGACGCCCTACATGTTTTCGCAGGGCGCCGCCGACGTTCCGTGCACTCTCCTGCACTTCGTGAACAACGAGTTGGTCGATGTCGCCAAGGGCAAAATCGTTCAACTGGGCAACCCCTTGTTCCACGGTACCCAGATGCCACCCAACTTGTTTAGGGTTCAACTGGTTCGGGTGCTGCCAGGCTGCGACGAGTTGTTACCTCCGATTCAACCCGTCGGGGCCTACGATGATGACGTGATGACCCTCAGCGCCTGCCTGAGCTGGCCCCTGTTTTGGCCGAAGAGCCAGATTCATTTCGGGGCGGGGGACACCACCCCTAAGACAACACCGCCAGTCGTGCCGGCGCCAAGTCGGCCCCATGGCAAGACCGCCGCAACGGTGCCGGACAACCCTATGCCACTGGATCCAAACATGCATATGGCATAGGATCAGAACGACGACGACGACGATACATTTGCCAACGTCGATCAGTATTTTGCCGATCATGGGTACGGTGGCGACTTCATGGGGCCTCCTTCTCAAGAACCCAACCCAACAAAAGACGTGCGCGATCTAGCTGGTACCGCGGAGAAGCCAAGTTGCAACAGGCGTCGTCTGCCGTTCAGCTCTCAGGAGACGCCTCCAGCTGCCGACTTCACCGAGCCTCAGATAGGCGAGGTGCGAAATATTATCAGCCCCAACACACTCAAGAAGGCGGTCTGTGAGCAGAACTCGGTCCCATTACAGGAGAAGAAGAAGGCACGCAAAAGAAAGACTAACAAGGGTGCGGGCCAGCCGGCACCGAGTACGATCCGTGCTCAGGACGGGCCACCTTCACCTGAGGATATCTCGAGGAGGGTGCATGTGGCGGGTAGGGCGATGCTACCGACAAATATGCTCAATGCTGCAACCGGTGCTATGCGGAGTCTGCATGACAGTGTTCTTTCTTTGGAGAAGCGGCGTCTCAGAGAGAAGGATGTGGCATACCCGATTTTCGTGGCCAAGGTGCCAGAGGGCAAGGGCTTTGTGGATAACTCCATCGGGCGTACGATCGTCCTGCGGTTTGATGACATCCACGCTATGTTGAACCTTCATCCGCTCCACTACACCTTCGTTCGGCTATTTTCACTGAGTATGGAGATGCGGATCATTCGCGACAAGACCCCGGACATCGTGATAGTCGACCCCTTCTACATGCGTGCCAAGATCTTGGGCAGCGCTGGGACCGCAAGTCGCGAGTTCTTACCCGAAGGTGTCATTCGGCAAACCAAGATAAGGATAACTTCCTCGTGCCTTACTTTCCGAGTAAGTCCTCCCTCAACCGCCCGTAAAATATGAATTCTTAGATTTGATCGTTTTCTTTTAACATTCCGTGTTTTCTGCAGTGACACACATTGCACGCTCATCCTCCTAAGCCCCAAATATTCCATGGCCACGATTTCGACCGGACCGTCGATCGAACGTAGACTACACAAATGTCAAGAAGGTTCTTGATGATGTTCTCCCAGCTCGCCCAATCTGGAGGCACCTTCACCAGGCCTATTCGTAAATCACGGCAAGCACGTGTTCTCCCACAATCGATGTTCTGCTGCGTCAAGCAGCCGACCGCCGTCGAAGGGTGCCTACTCGCCATCCATCACATGCGGCGATCGTGCGGGACCATCATCAACTTCGCTACCGAGTAAACTCCAAGATTGGGCCACGAGCGTGTCGGCAATCCAGGATGCGGACATCGGACAAGAATTCTTTCGCATCCAAATGGAGTTTGCGGAAATCATCCATCAAGATGTCCTTCGTACCTCGGGCAGTTCTACCTCGAAATCAACCATCCAACGGTGACATCGACACAATGCTACAAATGCAGGATGACAACGCCCGTTCTTTCATGACTCCCACGATAGACGGCGGCTTCATCCACGCTCCGGTCCCTTGAGTCGAGTTGTCTAGTTCTGAAACATCGATTGGCTCATGTTGTAATTAAACTTTAATGAACTTGTAGTATGTCTCTTTGGTTTGAGAGTCGCTCAACTTAGATGTAATCGATGCTATTAATGTCTTGCTTTTCTCTTCCGATCGTTCTGTTGCATACTTATATATTGCTTTTGTATTGTCTGTGAATTGGTACTAACGTTTCGTTTGGCTAGTGCATAGCGATGCCGTCGTATGTCGTGTACAAGGGTAAGGTTCCCGGAGTCTACGACGACTGGGAGGAGTGTCGGAGACAGGTTCACCGATTCAGCGGTAACAGTTACAAAGGGTACACCACTAGGGCCGAGGCCGAATCTAGATACGCCCGCTATCTAGCGGGAGAGGGGAGGGAGCGTTGGAGGAACCGGATGAAGACGAGTTTCATCGTGATGATGCTCATCGTGTTGACCGCAGCTCTCTTCTATGTGATGGTAGTTTAGATGATCGATATCGACTTGTAATGTGAAGAAAAACTCGCTACTCGCGGTCTGGAGACTTGTAATATAATGTTCTATCTTTTTTTCGGTCTTTTCAATTCGGAGACTAATACGATGAATTGTATTCAGAGACTAATATGATGAATTGTATTGAGAGACTAATCTTCTATTGTATTCGATGAATCTGTTGTTGTTGTGTGCTGTCTATATTTTGTCCAATTATACATTTTGTAACCTGTGCAAAAAACAGAAAATTAAAAAAACCTAATATTCATACTAATGGCGCATCACATCACAGTGCGCCATTAGTATGCCAAAGGATACTAATGGCGCATCATTAAACAGTGCGCCATTAGTATGCCGAAGTTACTAATGGCGCATCTTGTTGATGTGCGCCATTAGTATGCCAAAGCACCTGGGTATACATGGCCCCCTGGGAGGCATACTAATGGCGCATCCAGTGGTGCCCATTAGTACACCAGATACTAATGGCGCTCCGGTGGTGCGCCATTAGTAAAATATACTAATGGCGTGGCACTAATGGCGCACCACTAATGCGCCATTAATGGCCAAATTAGGTGCGCCATTAGTAGGCCTTTTCCTAGTAGTGATTGCTATGCTTGTGATGAGATCATCCATCTCACCTGACATAATTGGGGCACTACCCAAGAAAGATACTCCTAAGGAATTCATGGCAGCCCTGGAGGAGCAATTCAAAGGCTCCGACAAGGTTTATGCACATGAACTTTTTCATAAGCTCCTTGGGAAGTATAATAATGATGGCGGATCCAGCTATATGGTGAGGTTTGGCAGCCGCCATACCTAAAATTTGGCAAAAGTATTGCATATATATATACTGTATGTATGAAGCTTTGAGCTGAGTCAATGGATTTTTGGTCAGTTTCGTCAATTTGGAGGATGAATACTCGTAGGGGGCAGGCAACTCCTGGCCTCGAATGTATTTCGCCAGGTAGTTGTGTTGTTACCTACGTGTTTCTGCCTCATTAGATGCCTGATTGCCGCTGAAGGAGAGAATTAAGCAATAGGTGACTTGCATCACATAAGCCCATAACCCACAAGCCCATGTTCTAAACCAGGACACCATTGGCAGTCAATTGCAAATCAATTCACATGTCCTCCAGTGGATTGGTCATGCTAAAAAAATGTACTAGTTTATTGGAGATACACGAGCTGTTTCGTTCAAGCACGGTTGATCAGGAATCGCCTTGCAGCCGCCCCTCAAGCTTGTCTCTAGCTGTGTGATGAGCAGTGCCAACTCCGCGAAACCCAGAGCCTCACCGCTTTCCGTCTCTCCGGTGAAGAAACTAGATATCGGACTCAAATCGTCTGAGGTATTACAATATACAACTAGGAGCAACGGCTACTCCTCCAAACTCATGACAATATATGTCTTGTTGTGATATTTGTCCCTACTACCGACTGACCGACCGACCCCTAGTCGGCTAACCCCTAAGGCATGCAACAGAGGCAGCGATTACAGAGCAACCACGCGATATTTAGTCAGCGTGGTGGGTATGGCAGCGATCACCGTCAAGAGAGGCAGCAAGCAGGAACGTCACATAGTTATATGTTACTACATTGTTTTTTCCCCTCACAAACTCTTCCACACCTAAAAAATATTCCTGGCTCCGCCACTGAGTATAATAATGATGGTGATGTCAGGGCTCACATTTTAAAGATGGTGAATGCTTGTAACAAATTGAAGGCATTACAATGTGAGCTCAATGACAATCTCCTTGTCATCATGATCTTGGACTCCCTCCCTGAAGAGTTTGATCAATTTAAGATTAACTATAACTCCCTTACAGAGAAATGGACAATCGCGGAGATATCTCCAAGAATTGTTGAGGAAGAAGAGAGGATTAAGAGGCAAGGAAAGGACCAAGCCTTTTTGGTTGGCTCCTCCAAGAGAAAACATGATGGAGCAAGCTCTTCTAAGCAACAGCCACAAAAGAAGTTCTTTAAGAAACATTCATCAAACTCATATAAAGCAAAGGAGAAGGTGGACGATAAGCCTAAAGAAAACAAGTGCAAGCATGAGGGTCATTATCAGAAAGACTGTCCAGAATTTCTCAAATGGTTGATGAAGAAAGGTACTGATGAAATTACTTTCGTTGATGAAATATTATATGTTGATTACTCTACTACCTCTTGGTGGATTGATTCAGGTGCAACTTCTCACGTTGCCAATTCTATGCAGGACTCAAATATAATCCAAACCATGGCAAGGGGGGCAAGAAGACTTAAGGTGGCAAATGGAGTCGAAGTTGATGTTGAAGCCATAGGGTCAATCACCTTAGAACTCCACACTGGCTTCCATCTTCACTTAAATAATGTTCTTTATGTCCCTACCTTAAGTAGGAATTTGATTTATGTCTCTTGCCTAGATGATAACATGTTTGAGAGCAAGTTTGGGAACAAACAATTTGTTTTGAATTATTGTAATAAGAACGTAGGCCTCGGGGTCAGACGAGGCCAATTATATATGTTATCATTGAATGATTCTATCCTGCATGTGAGTGATGTATGTAATATTGAGAAAAAAATGGAAGGGTACGAGTACCTCTTCAAAATTGTGGCATCGTCGTTTAGGCCACATTTCGAGGGGGAGAATTGAAAGACTTACTAAAAATAACGTACTCCTTCCATTAGACTTCTCTGATGCAGACAAATGCATTGAATATGTATAAAAGGTAAATACGCAAAAACGATTAAGAAAGGAGCGGTAAGAGCCACGGGTGTCCTTGAACTCATACACACTGACATATGTGGACCCCTTAATGTTAAGTCTATGGATGGTTTTGATTCGTTCATTACCTTCACAGACGACTTCTCTCGATACGGATATATTTATCCTATACGTGATCGATCGGAAGCTTTGGACAAATTCAAAGTGTTCAAAGCCGAAGTTCAGAACCAACTAAACACTAAAATAAAAGTTGTACGATCAGATCGCGGGGGAGATTATTATGGTAAGCATGCTCCTTATAGGCAAATTCCAGGACCTTTTGCCAAGTTCCTCTCTGAGAATGGAATTGTTGCCCAGTATTCAATGCCTGGTGAACCTCAACAAAATGGCGTGGCTGAACGCCGAAACCGCACACTTATGGACATGGTGCGAAGCATGCTCAGTCATGCAAGTTTACCAGTCAGCGTATGGGTGGAGGCATTAAAGACGGCCGCACATGTGCTAAATCTCGCTCCTACTAAAGCAGCACCGAACACACCTTACGAGATGTGGGCAGGAAAGAAACCGAGCTTGAATTACTTGCGTGTATGGGGCTGTCCCGCTGAGGCTAGAATTTTCAATCCACAACTTAAGAAATTAGATCCAAAGACAGTTAGTTGTTTCTTCATTGGATACCCTCATAGGGGAAAGGGATATCGTTACTATTGTCCGGGTCACACCACCAAGTATGTGGAGACTCGACAAGCAGTATTTTCTGAGGATAACGAAGCCACCGAAATAAGGGAGATCAATCTTGAGGAGAAACGGGTATGTGTTCCATCCCCGACTATCCGAGAGATTGTTTTGCCACTACAAAGTGTACTGACGTCTCAAGCTAATCCTCAATCTAGTACTTCAGGTCCTGAGGCTGATGGTGATCACGAGACTAATGTCAATCCAGAAGGTGAAGAGGATCACCAGTCGCATAATGAAGATGACCCTCAGAACAATGATGCTCCTCTACCACCTCCTCCTGTGGGCAGGCCACGTCGTGAGAGAAAGAAAGCCATATCAAATGATTATATCACATACTTGCTTGAGGATATGAATGATCTGGGAAAGGTGGAGGATCCAACCTCTTATAAGGAAGCCATTAAAAGCGAAAATTCGTCCAAGTGGTTGGTTGCCATGGAAGACGAGTTGAAGTCTATGGGCTCAAACGACGTTTGGGACTTAGTAGAAGTTCCTGATGGAGCTAAGAAAGTAGGCTGCAAGTGGGTCTACAAAACCAAGTATGATTCCAAAGGGAATGTCGAACGGTTCAAGGCAAGGCTAGTGGCAAAAGGGTATACACAGAGAGAAGGCATTGATTATAAGCAAACCTTCTCTCCTGTGTCAACCAAGGATTCTTTTAGAATCATAATGGCTTTAGTAGCTCATTACGATCTAGAACTACACCAAATGGATGTTAAAACGGCATTTCTAAATGGTGACTTAAAAGAAAACGTTTACATGACTCAGCTAGAAAACGTTTACAACCGGTCATGCGCCCTCCTTCCTTCGGCTATAAGAAATCACGTCCGATGTTCCGCCATGTTTCAGAGCTCAGTTCGTTTCATGAGAGAGAGAGAGAGAGAGAGAGAGAGAGAGAGAGCAGGCGCCGGGGCCATGGTGCATGGTGTTACTATTGGCCATAGTCTAGATCTTGCGTCGGTTAGGGGTTGTTAGCTGCATGCGTTGTGTTTGTTAGAGCATCTTTTAGACAACCTAAGTTTATCAGCGGATTGTCTATATACATGATGTCTATATTCTCCCTCATATATTTTAATAGTATATTATAGCAGCTATATTTTCTAAAAGCCTTATGTTGGTCATTTCTGAGTTGTTCTCATTTATTATTTTCATCTGCAAGACTTACAAAGGAGAAAATACACAAGCCGCGAAATTATTTTAGGTTCAGCACTTGCAACACCCTACATAATTTACGGGAAATAAACAATAGCAATAGGTTCAGCCCTGATGAGGCGGCGGTCCAGGCGCAACAGCATCCGTGACCAGCGCCGGCGCGGCCGCCTCCCTGCCGACGTCCTTCAATTGCTCCGAATTGGTGCATGGACGAGCTCATGAGCCAGCATTTTTTTGTTTGGACATTGTGGCTTGGTTGTCCAAATGTGGACGACGGGTAGCTAGTTTGGACATTGTCTAAATTTTAAACGACGTAATAGACAAGCCACTGAAGACGTTTTTTGGCATGCATGTAGTAGTCTAAGGAGAGATGCTCCACTTACGAAAATTTTCTACGAAAAACTCTTACGGGGCTGAGGTGGAGACGCAAGAATTAACCATGGGCCGGTCCCCAAGGTTAAATGCAGGGGGTTGATTGATTGTATTGGCAGCACGTCTTTCCGTAAGTTTCTTCTGTGACCCCAGCCCCGTAAGTGTAGCATTTTTCTAGTCTAAGAGACGGCCGAGTCCGTGTAGCCGTTTCGTAAGGTTAGCTAGTGCCGTGCATGCATGGAGACGTGGGTCCGTGTGTGCATGCTGGTTAGTTGGCTTAGTGGCCGGTTCATCTTGCGTGTGTGCGTGAGTACGCTGGTGTGTGTGCTAGCCTTGTATAAAAAGCTCTCTACTGTACTGCTCAGGTGTGTGTGTCTGGAGTTGTTGCTCGAGGAAAAGACCGTCGTTGCGGCAGGCGTATGTGCGCCGGAAAAGCACCACCGTGTCCTATATCTTCTCTTTCTTTTATCTTTGTTCGTGTGAGAGAGAGAGAGAGAGCGAGAGGGAGCTGGGCACCGGCGCAAAGAGCAAGCTAGGGCTCGGCGCCAACAGTTCCCACCGTGGCCGCACAACGCAGAGGTCACGGAGACGGACGTCTACGGCTGCCGTAGAGTTCTCGTGTGCGTTGTTCCCAGCTTGAAGCCAAGCCATCTCCCAAGCTCCCTACGCATCCGCGCCTCGTTCGACGACCGAACGCCCTTTGACCACCGCGTCGATCGGGGACGGACCCTGCTGTCTTCCGAAACTACAAGGCCTGCCGCGACTTCATCCATTGCATGCATGCTCGCTGACCGGCCTGTCACTGGCGAGGACGACCTCGCACCGGGTAAGTAGGGTACCATCTTCACCCGCAAAGGGACTTCACTGATGTCATCGGTCGCAAGATCGATAGCCTTGAGGTTGTCGTCCTGTGCTGCTTCGACGTTGACATCCACCAGCCGTTGTTACTGGCATGTCAAGTTTACAGCCATCCACAGGACTTAATCCGCGCCTGCAAAGAGGTGGTACCCTGCTTGGTGTGCGCGATTGGCTGGAGTTGGAGCCTGGTGATGAGGACATCGTCATGCTGCCGCGCTTCCACACCCATGCCTTCCACATCCGGTGCATCAAACCGTGGTTCTATCAAGAGTCAAAGTGCCCAATTCGCCTGTGTGAGGTGATGCATTACTTCGGCTTTAGATTTTGAGATTCGATAGCTAATGGTGCTTGACTCATACATCTTGGATGTAAAGATGTTGATAGATTACATAGCCGATGAATAAATTCAGAGATTCTGTAGCTGAAGATGGTTTCAATTAATGAGCAGCAGTCCATAGATCTCGCAGTCCTAAGATGAGGGTTTCATGTATAACATATCCGAAAATTAACAATTGAGTTGGCCTCGATATGTATGAGTGGAGGACTTGCCAAAAAATTTAAGTGATGATTTTCTTATCAACAATTGGAGTTTATTGTTTCAATTCTTTTTAAGAGTATCCAGTAGGACATGTATAGACGATACACACACCTATAATGCCATGCAAGGATATCAAATATTTCATCGTCAAGCATCTCTTTTCTTGTTTTGTTCCTCACGTTATATGTAGTATGATTCGAAATGTTTGGGAGATGGAGGTGATCTTGAAATGAGGTATTTGCTTCTCCGCCTTTGCTCTTCTGGGAGTACTTGTTTCAGAGCCTCACTTGAATTGAGTGAATCCTTCAGCTTTGGGTTCATTAGCTCGGCTTGAATCATGGCTTCTTTGCTGGTACTCACCCCATCCTCTAGAGTGCCAGCCAACGGATAAAATACATAAGGAATAGTGGGAGGCGTTGCAGGTCGGGGTGTCGTAGCCACCAATGCACTTGGACTGGCTTGTACAATATCGGTCAGCGCTCGGACACTTGCATCCGACTGAATTTCCAGAAATTTTGGTACCATGTCATGATCGGTGTCCATATCCACTGGATTTCTCCTTGGACTTGGAGCATCAACGTCCATTTGAACACACTCTTCAGCATCATCCACAGTAATCACTTCTGCAGTGGCTACAAACAATGCAAAGCAACAGTTCATCAGTCCTTGCTCTGTCTTTTCTACACTGATGATTTTACAAGAAATAGAATACCTTTCGAACTGACAACAACAACGTCAGGTTGTCCTTTGGCTTTACTTGCAGTCTGCTTGGTATCTTGGCTGTTATGACTTGTAGAAGTAGCAACCTGCATGGGAAGACGATTTAAGATGGTTATAATGTCCGAATGATCAAAGCAAGATTCAGCTACAATACTTACTTGGAGACAACTGGCACCACATTCTTTATGTTACAGCTAGGTTGGGCTGACAACAACAGCTGGTCAAAGGGCATTGGGAGATCTCCAGCAGACAAGTAGACAGAAGCCAAATCAGGTCCTGTTGCAACATCGCCCTGGGACACTGCTGCAATATTGCTAGCAGACAGGTTCATATCAGATCAAGGCATGGGAGGTCCAGACAGAACTGCGGCAGATGTGGGGATGGACCAGGAGCTGATTAGTGAGAGTGGAGGCCCAGAATCAGAGTGGGATACTATAGAAAATCTTAAAGATCTGATCAAGCCCTCTAAATACCCACAGGCATGCAATATTCCCTTATAATAAAACCATGAAATCTGAGTGGCTAGTGAATCCTAGGAAAACATGTCCGTTTCCAAGAAGCAATCATGTAATACAAACATGGCGCATTGGAGTGGCGATTGGCCTGAGATGGAATAACACTTCTCGCCCGCTATCGTTTCCCTCTCTCTGTTCTCTGCTCGTCAGATATTTTCTTCACCATGAGCAGCATTCAGCAGCGCCAGAGATCTTTCCATCGAGTCCGTTGGCAAGAACTCCGGCAACCGGTCTTCTCCCTTCTCCCCCGTGGGCAACGACGCTGGTGAACTCCCTCCACCGTGAATACGTTACCAGTGTCCCTACCAAACACGTCGTGGGTATAGCCGTTAACTGGCAGGAGAATGGAGATTTAGTAATTGGTGCTCAGCTTGGTCGTCGTTGCCCTTGTCGCATCCGCGGCCTCCGACCAAGTCCTAGCCGCGGCTGCCCGCGAGGGGCATGGAGGAGAACCCAGGCGGGCCGGCAGAGGAGAACTCAAGCGCGGAGGAGAACCCAGGCAGGCCAGCGGAGAAGAACTCAGGCGCGGAGAACCCAGGCGGGGCGGAGCCATAACGCCCTGCAAGGACACATATATTGAGGTAATAAATATTTGGGATTCCAAAACAACCACAGTTGAAAGAATAAACTTGAATTGTGAACATTTTGGATCCCTAATTTGCTACTCTATTCGTCTTAACATTGTTATTTTATTTTATTTTTGCCTTTCTAGTGGTCCTTTAACAATTTTTTCATAACAAGTAAATCTGACATTATATGATTTTTCTAAGAATGTGTCACACACTTTTTGATTACATGATTTGGTAACGCCTGAATTTTTAATTACAAGAATATTTTATAAACCATTGAACACGTTTGAATCACATGACCATCTTACTAAAACATATTGACTATCTATTACTTTTTTATTACCTCGATTTCTAGTAATGTTTTTCTAATGACAAAACATTGTGAAAATTGATTTAACACTTTTTAAATTACATGAATTTCTTTGAAAAAAATGTGAGAAACACTTTTGTAGTTACATGAATATTTTCTAATATATGAATTGGTCCTCTTCAGCAATGAGGTCTATGAACTTATCATCTTAGTAATCTAGCTAATACTCATATTACTAAATCTTGCTCTGATCTTATAAGCTGAAGTACCCCGTCATCTCACAACGATAACATGGGAACGCCAGTACATGAAGCCCTCAGGCAGTAAAAAAAATCAAAGTACAGTTCTCTTTGAGCTGCTTGCGGTCTTTACCGACATTAATTAGCGAGCAAATATAAAAGTATTCAAACTCATTAATTAGGGAGTACATGGCTCTTGTCCACAACCGCCAACAAAACACACAGCAGAAAAGCAACGCGGAAGCAAAGCAACGAGGAGAAAAATCTTCTTTTTTTGAGCAAATAAAGAGAGAGGAGAGATTCAACAACACGAATGAACAAACGAATCTATTATCTTTCAGATCCACAAGTGAAAAAATCCACTGCACATCAATCAAGCACAAAATTCTCGGTCGGGTGTTTGTCTGTCTGCCTTTCTACTCGCTCGCTTCTTATGTTTCTCTCCGGTAGAGGAGAGAGTGGTAATGGACGAAGGAGGAGGAGAAGGTGAGATTTAGAAGGGAAAAATTTGTTTGCCACTCTATATTTTGCCAATTTTTGTTATGCAGATTTTGACATTTCACTTAGTTTTTGCACAACTCTTTCAGCGGCCAGAGGCAGTTGGCCCACTTCCCGTTCCTAGTAGAAGGCCGTCAATAACATCCCTTCGCTGTACAGTCGTCATGCGTGCGTGCCTTCCTTCGTTCGCTTATACTAATAAATGTTGTCTGATAGTCCACCATGGTGTATGTGAGATAGCTGCAGAGCTCATTTTATTTCGTTGGAGAGAGAGAGAGAGAGAGAGAGAGAGAGCAGGTGCCAGGACCATGGTGTTGCTACCGTGGCCGTGACGGAGGTCATAGATACGCAAGTCGGCTATGGCAGAGTTTTCCTCCGTATCGCCCCCCTCCTCAAGTCGAGCGATATCCCGACCTCCCTGTGCATCCACGACTACGTGGTTGTGTCCCACAGGAGGCGCGGGGATAGTGATCCCTTCTCACTCACAAGCTATGTAGATCATCCATGCCTCGTTCGACCGACGATGTCGAGGCGCCCTTCGAGCATAGTGTGTTGCTACGTAAAATGTTTGGAGATGAAGCATGATATTTTGCATCAGTTCTAGTGTTTCAAATCTTGCCTTCTCCTGGCATACATCTCTTTACCCATGAGCCAAGGATACATATATTGAGGTAATAAATATTTGGGATTCCTAAACCAGTACAGTTGAAAGAATAAACTTCTGATGTAAAAATTTTTTTATCCCTAACATGCTGCACTATATGTCAAAACGTTGTTTTTTTGCATTCCTAGTATTAATTCAACTTTTAATTCTTTTACTATCCAGTAAATCTGAAATTATATGATCTTTTTAAGAATTTGTCGGACACTTTTTTTGCTCACATGATTTTGTAATGTATGAAATTTATTAATTACAACAATATCTAAAAAACCATTGAACACTTTTTAATCACATGAGACCATCCTACTGAAAATTGTCTTCTTTTGAACCATAATTAAACATGCATTAATGTGTGACCGCTTTTAAACCACAAATGAATACAAACCAAATTGTGTCTTCTTTGAGACCACTAATTAACCAGTAATATTATGGACTTCTTCTGACTCACTCTTTACTATAAATTAAATCTAGGCTTGCTTTGACTGAATATGCGTGTGTCAATGTCTTTGAAATAGTATCAGTATTGTGAATACCTGCAAAAGAAGAAGAAATAGTATTGTCAATTCGCAGACAAAAATTTCTTGAAAAACTGAGTCCCATTGGGTACGAACAATTATTGCTAGTTTCAGTTTGATGCCATGTTAAGGTATACTATATGGTAACTTGGCGAAGAGTTTTGCTAATCTTACAGTATGTAATAGAATTGCATCGGTCTTGTATCTTATGTTTCGTCTATCATAAATCTCAAATGCATCTTTTGTCTACAGAGATGCGCATCTATTTGTTGGCACCAAAACCAATTGGATTGATAGATGCCCTAATAGGTCATAATAATCCTTATTAGTACAATGGTCGGCACACTTGGAAAGTGTTACTGCACAATACTATTATACGAAACACAGATACTAAATAGCTTGTTGGTCCATGCAAAGCTGCACAAATGTGAAATGTGTTACTAGATATAATGCGTTCATTCATAAGCATTTTTTTATATATGATTTGCGTGTCTTTCCTTATGTCGGTATGAAAAGATGCATGCAACTAATTCATGAAATGTATACCTTTTGAATGCTTAAATCTTTCACATAATCACTAATAGATCTACACTGATACATAAACAGATGGCATGTTTTGGCCAAACACACAAACTTTAATCCTTAAATGTCCAAATGTTTGGTTATTTTGCTGTTTCTTTTGGCAAAAATGACCTTATTTTTTTGCTTTAAACTGTTAGTGAAAGTCATTCAAGTTTGTGGGTATTAGACATAATTTTTATTTTCTTTTTACCTGGGCTAATATTTATGTGCGGTTGAATATTATTGTCTGGTTTAATGACTTATTGTCAAGAACCTTGGTGAACTTTCATTGAAAATGAGAACCTTGGTTAGCTCACTTTAAATGAAGTAGGTAGTTGCCTTGGATTCTTGGCAGACTTACTCCGACAACCTTGAAGTTCTATGGGACTATGAAAGCTCTCACGGGGAAAGTGATTACGGTGATAGATGGTCCACGATGAGGAGATTCTGGATGGGCTACGGGAAGCTCTGGCAAAGATAACTTCATTGTCCAAAAAGAAGAAAGGGGAGTGGCAATCTATGGAGAACTTCAACTATGAGATGCGTGGACCAGATCGAAAAGTGTATGGGTTACGAAAGAAAGCCCGCCGGCATGATAAAATATCAGAACAAAGACCCTCATCTTCAACACTATCTATGAACCATGTACTTCCAGGTTCTTAGCCAGAATCTAAAGTAGAAAGATCGACCAATGAAGATCACACGAAGTACATTATGGATCTCTCCCGCAGTGTGGACGTGATGTACCACTTATGAGAAATAATGAGGGAAAGCTCGAGGATCTCAAGAAACAGGTCATGGTGCTTCCACAAGCCGTCAACAACTCTACACTGCCACCACCATCGAAGGATCAAGCATAATTTGTGGCATTCGGCACCTCCAATCTTCATGGAGGTTTGCCTTGGTATAGTGTACATGCATATTATTTATATTCCACATGATGTCTTTCTTTAGAAGCATATTTATTTTCTGAAATTCGAATTTTGCAAGTGTGCTATCATCTTCCTAGAAAAAGTATATGAATTTATCCATTGAGTGGAACATTGTGATGATATATGTGATGTTTTCGACATCAGGTTAATCCTTGTTGCTTAACATCTTACGCTGCTAATTCTTTTGGCTCGTCTCTGGTTAGTAGGTCAAGTCCTTTCTAACATTCACTACTAGAAAAAAATTTCCTTTGCCCAGTTCCAAGCTTTGAGTCGAGCTCCCACCCACGGGGCACAGCAAAACAATTGTTTGCCGAGTACACTACCTGGAAATAGAGTGTGCTCGAAACAACCCAACGTCCGTCGAGAGCTGTTAACAAAATACTCAGCA
This sequence comes from Aegilops longissima, assembly GCA_021605205.1. Taxonomy (NCBI): domain Eukaryota; kingdom Viridiplantae; phylum Streptophyta; class Magnoliopsida; order Poales; family Poaceae; genus Aegilops; species Aegilops longissima. The sequence continues at coordinate 722,614,323 of CM038678.1, read as the reverse complement.
AATAAAAAATACTCGGCAAATACACCTTCTGCCTACATTTTGAGTCGTGGAACTAGGAATCTAGGAGCCCCATGGCACTATCGTTCAGGGTTGACCGCTCCGTCATATTGGGGGCATGTCTGCAAAGAGTTTCCCGTGGAAAAATCGGCAAAGATTTTCAAAAATGAGTTTTTTTTCGTGCAACTGTTCTGCCGAGTTTTACATCTGCAAAGAGATTTCCATGGAAAACTTCGCAAATGTGGCATGTTTTGCTGTGTTTTACGGCTCTCATCAGACATTTGGTGAGTTCATGTACTCGCAAGTTCGGCAAACCACATGGTTGAAGTTCACAGTGGGCATCCAAGCGCCACAGCTGCCAAGTGCTGCACTCTGCAAAAGCTATAACATGTGCCTTTTAGAGTTGAATTTCTACTAATTCACATAGTTCAACGAAGTACTGAAAAGAGGCAAGTACCACACAAGTTTAACTAGAGGTGGTAATAACATGATCCTGCCATGGATGCCTACTAATTAGACTCTTCGGTATGCGAACTCAGGGTCATAGTGTGGATTAGGTCATTAGTAGAAGAAGGGCCTAATGTTCAGCTCATTAGTCCCGGTTTGTATTTGAGACGGCACTAATGTGACCATTAGTGTCGGTTCAAACGGCTAGGCGGGCCTCTCCCATTAGTATCGGTTCGTTGCAAACCTTTAGCACCAGTTCGTACCACGAACCGGTGCTAAAGAGAGTGGTGGCAGGATGTTGTCAGTCTGGGGCCCCTCCAACTCCTTTAGTGCCGGTTCGTGCCACGAACCGGTACTAAAGGTCGTCCTATATAAACCCTTCATCCACCTGCGGTCGAGCTCGCTCTGTTTTTCCCCTTTCCCCTCTCATCTCTGTTCTTCCCCTCTTCCTCGAGCTCATCACACATTTTGCCCAAATTTTGTCAAGATTTGAAGGCCCCCATCCATTCAAGTGATCACAAAGGTAAGCAACTTTGTCCTTTCCATCTCTCATTGCACTACTAGGGAAAAGGCTAGCAGCAGCGCGGGTTTTAGGTGTATCATAGTGCGGGGAGTGGCGCTACAGCTAACACATAGCAGTAGCGCATGCTCACCAGCGCTACTGCTACACAAGTGCAGCAGCAGCGCGCTTAGTGAAAGCTCGCTAGTACTAGTACCTCTAGCGCGCTTTGCCTGGACGCGCTGCTGCTATCGCGGCACTGTTGCTAACTTTTATACACTCGCTACTGCTAATTTTAGTAGTTTTTTGTTTTTTTTCCAGCATATTTGTTCTGTATTTGAACAGGCTTTATAGAAGAATCTTTAGCACACACAAATGTCATCATGATACACATACAAATGCCCGTGAGACCACAAATGTAATCATAGCATATACATACAAATAGTCTCATCATAATCATCGGCCAACACAAAGTGGTATCTTGTCATCATCTCGAAAATAGCGATACATCTCGAGTACTTGCAACTACAACAACGTCATCCATCTAAACAAAGGTATACGCAAGATCTATCACTATGAGTGAGAGCGGAACTACGCAGTCGTCTCTCGCGCTAGCGTGAACCTCAAGTAACTAGCTTCTCCTTCTTGTCTGCTTTTGAAGCCTTTATGGCTGGCGCCTGTGAACCCATTCACTTGCGCCTGACACTCATGCCACTCGTTGTACACCCCCGGAACCTTCCCTTTGTACACGACATAGCAATTCCATCTCGCCATCAAGAAACTAGGTACCTGTTAGAGATGCATGTTCATGAAGAGGATGCAACAAAATATACTAGAGCAACACCGAAAAAGAAAGGGTTAGCAACTAGATGCAACATACAGTACGCAAATGAATTAACTAGAGGTACGCAGGTTATTGTACGCAAACTAACAAAGTAGCGTTACGCAAGTTCGGCAGGGACCGTGGACATCACAAAGTTTCATCGCTACAAAAAGTATACAAGTTCAACAGACACATATCATCATCATCGGCATCATAAATCACTAGAAGTTCCATCCTTCCATATCATCGAGGATGAACCCTAGCTTCTTGAACGGCGTGAGGTCTAGAAGTTGCATGCCTATGCGAGTTCGGACGTCAGCTCGCGATATAGGGCCGTGGTGGAACATCCCCTTCTCATCGACGACTTCTTTCATGATGATCGTCGCAATGTCGCTTTGGATGCGAAAGAAGTCATCTCTAAGTTTTTAATCCGCTTCTCCATGAGATTCTAGCCACTTGTAGATATGATCATCATTTCTGCTTCTCAAGCGAAGCTTTTGGTGATCCATGTTGAACTGAATCATGACATGGACGATGTAGAATCCATCCTTCTTGCTTGGTTTTGGGACATGGATGCAGGAGAATTTAGTTTTATGCGCGAAACCCATCTTCTTGTTCCTTTGTTTCCTGATCTGCACGTGGCCCCCTCTAATGCTGAAGCCTTGGAGAGCATCATCTAGAATATTCATTATGTGGGTGTAGTCATTTTTCTCGTAGTCTCTGGAAGGGTCAAAATACACGGCGTGGGTGACTTGCGGGTAAAGAACGATAAGGCCCGCGCGCCCGTTGCTGCGGGGAAAAGACACCTCAAATTATTCCCCATATGAGAGAGAAGGAATGATTGAAATGTACGAAAGGGTTGTCCGGAACTGACTTACTTTGGATGATAAGGCACGAGGACAATTTCCCGGTCCTTATTCTGTACCATGATGTTTTGGAGGTACTCCCTAGCAGTTTCACGCTCAAAGTCGCCGAGACTCAAGAAAGACTCATGCATGTAGTACGGATCCGCCACACAGATTTGTGAGACTTCTTCACTCTTCATGACGGAGCTCATATGTAGCGCAAAAAGGCGGACGATTGTAAAATCAAGCTGCCTTGTCAGAAACATCTCAAAGATATGGTCAAACCGCAGGAAGAACACCTCCGTGGGAGGTGTCTCGATGTAGCACTTCCCCTCAAGGCACACGAGCCGCGTATGTCGGATATCCTGGATCCTTTGAGGCTAGTAGGCTTTTCTCAGTCGACATCACATGGTCGTGCTGTCTCCTGAGATCCCCTGATAGTGCCTCTAGCGGTTTCGGCGGTAGCATCGGCTCGCCCGTGAGATGTAACATGACCGCACCTTTCACGGGTACACGCTCTTCAGAATGCATCGTCTGGCTGGTTTGTGCTCTGGCTTGTTTGGAGGCAGCTATCTTCCTCGATCTCTTCCTCTCCTTTTTCTTGGGCACACTTTCCAGACCCTTCCTTAACCCCTGCCCCAGTGTTCCCGGGCTAAGTACTGTACGACCCTCGCGCCCGGCTAGTTGAGCCTGTGTTTAGGCGACATCTTCAGGCGTGTCCTGTGAGGATTTCATGAAGAGAGACTTTTTGCAATCCCTGCTACGACCCTGCCCGGGCATATCATCCATATCCTCATTAGCAAGCTGATAGCCCAATTCGTCATATGGTTAAATCATCATATCTATGTCACAGTCATACGCGTTTGTATTGAGGAAATCCATAGGGTCGACCCCCGTCTCATCATCCATTCTCTGTTCTACAGGACAAGTTACATCAGCCAGTACTATTGCACCCCCTTCATCATGCCGTCCGCCGCTCTCACCCGGCACTACAGGAGCTGGTAATTGCGTAGGCAGGGTGGTGGTCTCCACACATGCTTGTTGATGTGTGGTTATTGGTGTGCTCTCGGTCGGCTCCAGACGAATAAGATTCTTCGGCCATAGCAGTACCCAACCCTTGCAGCTTCCAATCCGCGGCGGGGTCTCGTCGTCCGCTCCCACATGCTGTACTGGAGGAGGCAAATCCTCGTGCCCCGATTTCACACTGGTCAAGCTAACCCTGAAGTGCCCAGCGGGGATCGGCTGGTTGTGGAACGTGGGTTGCGAGGGGTCCATTATCATCCCCTTTCCCACGTCCACCTTCTGGCCTTTGATCAAGTAGAGTATGGTGCACGGGGTTTCTTTCGCCTGCAAACACATATGTCTGTGGCGTAAAACAACCGAAAGGAAACAAAAATGGAATATTATATATGTGTGTGTGTGTGTGTGTGTGTGTGTGTGTGTGTGTGTGTGTGTGTGTGGTGCGACATGTAATTACCATGACGGCGTCGAGCTCAGCCAAAGACGAAGGCCCACCTAGCGCGCCAGAGGCTGAGGACGGGTTGCTATGAGAGGGAGTGGCTGCGAGAGGAGGCCCGGTTGCGTGAGCAAGTGATGCTGCGATGGTGTTGTTGTTCATGGAGTTGCTCCCGATGAAACTGGGCAACGGGAAATCATGTACCGTCTTGTCTGGATTTTCCTTCGTCCAGTTGATGATAACTGGAACAAAGTTAGTAGCAAAATCATTTCTGCTTGCAGTTACAGCTGCATCGACTGCCTGCTGTAGCAACTCATATTTGTCCTCGGCGGCTTTTTTCGCGTCCTCAGCTGCTTTTTTCTCGACCGCAAACTTCACCTTCGCGTCGATGTCCGCCTGACTAAACTTCTTTTTCTGCATCTTGGCCTCCGGGGCCTCGTTGTAAAACACCTTCCACGTGGCGCCGTCTCCAGCGCCGTGCACACGACCGTATTGCGGCCGCTGGCCCAAAGGGAGTCCCTTAAGTTCGTTCAAGGCCCGGTTGAGAGGGGTGTCCCACTTGGGCCTCATCGGAGAAGTAGGGCTTTCGGCTGCAAGCTGGTGTTGCTTCTCCAGTAGTCTAATCAATTTCCTCGTGATCTTGTCCGTGTAAAAAACCTTTTTCTCCTTGTCCCACTTGTAGCGGGCCTTGATGAAGTCACGCTCCAAGGGGTTGGTGAACTTCGCGAAGGGGTCTTGGAGACTCGCGGCTTCACGTTCCGCGTCCTCCTTATCCCATATGGGCCTTTTACCGAGGTAGCCACGACTTCCGAGGCGATGCTTCCCCGTGTTCCTTTGCTGAAGGCTCTTGAATTTCGCAGCCTTAGCCTTGGCTGCCTCGGTAGCGCAAGTGTCCTTGAACTTTTCGAACTCCTCTTCCGTAAGTGTCGGATTTTCCTCCAGAATCTTGGATAGTGGTTCATCAGCCTCAATAGCTCGTTTCACCCTCCCTTTCCAGGAGGCCAAATAATTGTTGAACATGCCCATGGCGTGATTGTTAATCTTTTTCGTCTTCGGATCATCCCACGGTTGTTCTATGTTATCATCCCAGTCGGGGAACTTGAATCTCTTGTGCAACTTCGTTAGGAGAAACTGCGTCAAATGTTCTTTACTCCTTAAGTCATCGCCGTTGATGCTCGCGCATTCCCATAGGATGCATCCTACTTTGTTCCCATAGCACTTGCGAGGTTCTTTCGGCTCTAACGGCTTAAACTTGCCAGGTGCCATTTTTGTGATCACAAGTCGTCCAATCCCTAGTTTGTTAGGTTTTCGTATCCTCTGCTTCTTATGCTTCCTCATTTCGGTAGTGGCATCGGGGCTGGTACCTTCCCCGCCGGTATCTTCCGCGCCGGTACCTTCCCCACCGGTCTCGGCGCCGCCATCGCTGTCGGTGTCGATGTCGGCGTCAGTACCATCATCAAGGCCGACCTGCAAACCTTGCTTAGCAGTCAAATAGTCAAGGTACTCTTGTTCACCCTCATAATCCATCTCGTCTGCATCTTGGTCAGTGACGGTGTCCTAGACTAGGGGGTACTCACCACGTCATCTCCCGATCTATTAGATTGGGCCGAGGACCCCCATGGCCGCATACTCATGGGCCAGTTCGTACAGCTGCCGCATACAAGGAAGATTCCACAAGAACTGGCGATCGATCAAGACAAGGACTCCTCCCCCACCGGCGTATTCGGATAGGACTCTTGTTATCCTAGGCCTCTGGTGCATTATATAAACCAGGGCCAGGCTAGTCGATATAGATATACAACAATCATACCATAGGCTAGCTTCTAGGTTTAGCCTCTACGATCTCGTGGTAGATCAACTCTTGTACTACTCATATCATCAAGATCAATCAAGCAGGAAGTAGGGTATTACCTCCATCGAGAGGGCCCGAACCTGGGTAAACATCGTGTCCCGTGCCTCCTGTTACCATCCGCCTTAGATGCACAGTTCGGGACCCCCTACCCGAGATCCGCCGGTTTTGACACCGACATTGGTGCTTTCATTGAGAGTTCCACTGTTTGTACGGCAAAAGGTCGATGGCTCGCTTGCAGATCAACTGCGACTTCGGCATCTTCGTCACCAGCTCGACTGGCCACCTTGGTTCGACCAAGGACTGCGCCCTACCTCCGATCGTCATGTTCGAATGAGGTCCTTCATCAACATCAACTCCGAGCTCTATCAATATCATGGAGGAATCATCCAGGGAGCCCGGCGGCTCAACGCCAACATTGCCCTCGGGCGACCGTGCTGTTTTTCTGAATAGAGAACTTGTGTCCGCCGCCACCGCCTCCTCAATTGTTGTTTTAACGATTGCTTCGGTGGAATTGTGCGGAATTGAGTCTACAACAACCCGGGAAAATTTCGTCGAGTTTCGATGGAGGAATCTCTGTCAATCCGCGATATACTGGAGCCCTGTCAAATCTGGACGAGAATCTAGACGAGTTTAGGGCGTGGTGTCCAGCTTCTAGCTCGGACGTCCTTTGGAAGATCCAACTGTTGATCGGCTGCCAAATTCCTATATCTACCACCCCTCAAAATTTCAGCTCGACCCGACCGTCCAAACTCCGGGAACCTTCCGATTAGTGCATCACTTTTCGGATCTGTTTTCTCTTGAAACGAATCCGACCCGAGTTCGCTTTTTATGAACTGGGTTTCGGACATCCTTTTTGAAGGAAGTTTTGTATGGGGTATTGTGTTTTGTTCCCGACACTACAACAAAACAGACTTTAAGTAACACAATCATGTAACAGATTGAAAAATGTGTGACAAGCGAAATTTCTGTAACACATCATTTTTTGTCGAACGACAAGTAGTAACACATACAATATAAGGCCCCAAAATGTGTTACACGGATATTGCAATAGTAACATATAGATATGTGTTGGTCGAATGTGTTACATAGATTTTGACATGGTAACATATACCTATGTGTTAGTGAAATGTGTTACATAGCTTTTCAGTAGTACCATATAATATGCGTTAGTGAAATGTGTTACGTAATTCAAAGTAACCATAATCATGGTTGATACATAGTAGTACAAGCTCTATTAAAGTGGGAACTAGAAAAATTAAAACCAACTGCATAGATCACAAATAGTTGACACATAGGGCCCATGTGTCAACATGATTTTTTTAAATATGTTATTGTTTTGGTAAACAGTGTTTTCATTCAATATAGTATGAAAAAATAATATAGTTTGGTTGGTTAATACCAAACTATTTTCGGTATGGTTGCATTGAATATCATATTAACCAGATTGTTATGCGAATTTTAGGATGACTTAGCGACCATAAATGCGAAATGCTTGAAATGGTCATGTGAATTTGACGTCAATACTTGCAAGAGTGGAAGACCAACATCAAACAAGAGCTTAAATTTGAACATAGTTTTACTAACCGGACCGGTGGTCTCACCGGAAAAAAAAGGGAACCAAGGCCTCATCCAGGTTTTAAGGTGTGACAGTCTTCTACCGAAAAACTAGTCAATTATAATAGAAAATCATTTTTAACGAAATCAAAAAAATAAATCATGTGAAACTCGGAATCAGACCATTGACCTTGAGCCGCCGCATGCCCAACAGCCCAATACCAACTAGGCTTGCAATTTGTGATCAAGAGGGGACAAAAAGACACGTTTTTCTGCCTGTTTGATTAACTATAAATCACCAAAAAGACATGTTGAATCAGACACGCAAAGGTTGGTGTGATGGTCGAATCCTCTACTCTATGCTAGTGCTTATTTGCCTGTTTGATTGACTATAAACTCACCAAAAATACATGTTGAATTACACACGCAAAGGTCGGTTCACAACAACAAAGAAGAAAATGTTGAATAAGCCATCCAGGTTTAATTTCAAACATAGTTTACAAGATAGTAAATCTGACATAATTCTGACATAATACTTCTTCAACAAAAATGTATCTATTTTCAATGACAATCTGTCATACATGAAGCTTAAGTCCGCTAAAATTTTCTGAAATTTTCCAAGCTTCATTTTGAAGAGTGAAAACTATGAAAAGATACAAAGGTCCGCTAGAAGAACACATTACTTCATCCATCAGTTTAGAACAATCCTTCTAATCTCCAGTTGCAAAATTTCCTGAAAAAGAAGATTCACTTAAGCGCATGAGCAGAAGTTCATAACAAATGAAAAGAGTCAAGTTAAACTCAATACATATATGGACACTTGGTGCTTTATGGTAGAACATGAGATTTCTTAGTTGGTGCTAAGTTCATATTTGCCATGTACTGATAACATGTATGATCCAGCACAGATACACCTAACTGGACAAACTAGACATAAACACTAGAGGGCCAGCAAAAATTGCATCGTGCATCAAATATACCAGGAAAACAATGTGCATCTCTAGGAAAGGAAGCATGGACGAAATGATTTGACCTTTGGATGAAATTTTGCATAATATACTGCCACATCTATTATATACTGCGAGGATGATATAAGCATGCATTAAATATACTGCCACATCTCTTAGCAATGAATTATTTCACTCGTGGATGAGATTTTGCGTAATATTCTCAACCAAGTAAGTGTCAGGACAGTAAGGATGAAGTACTAACAGTTATCATAATCCACAATGGCAGCATCAATGGAAATATAGAATGAGAAACTGAAAAGCAATAAAGAAAAACAAAAGTTGGGTTTATATGTTGATTGGAAGACCTCATTCCATCGAATTTTATGAAGGGTGTAAGCTCAGCCAACGATCTGCAAGAACATACAATGGTTCTTAATGTCCTACAAACTCAGGTTTGACTTCAGGTAAAACAAATAGTGTATATATAATCATGAAAATGTCGCTCGACCACGACAACGAGGAGTTGGTAAGGGAAGTTTCTGATTGCTAGACAATTGGTGAGGCTTGCACTAAGTGACGCATATTAGATTTTGGGTTTCAGGTTCTATTGTTGGAGGTCCACGGAAAACATATTCCACTAACTGACGCATATTAAATTTTGTTCCTTCAAACTGTGATCGTGACCTTTTGTTACTTCTTGTGTGTGTTGGAGCTTCACCTTGTTTGTTAGCAGAGATGAATGATGTTGTTTCCCCATGGCAACCCCAAACAGTATATCCAGGTGAAAATCCGCTACAAACCAAGTGATCATACACGTCCTCCCGTTTCCATAAAGATGCATTGACATGTACTCCCTCCGGCCGAAAATACTTATCATCAAAACCGATAAAAAGAGATGAACTAATATACGTCTAGATACATCCCCTTTTATTCATTTTGATGACAAGTATTTCCGGACGGAGGGAGTATGACGCATGTGCAACGGATCTTGGCATCAGAACTTTTTCCGATGTATGCAAAGTCAAGAAAACCATCTACACCAGCCAAGTATTCCTCACTGGGTCTAGGAGAAAGCAATAGCTCCTTTATAGATTCTAAATCCATCGATACACTGTAACAAAAAGAAATGTAGTTACTGCGCTGAGTGACAAGGGACAAAACTAACATGTCTTCCTATAATGCCTTAAACAGACTCGGTTCATGGAGTGTCAATAGCAGCTCTGGTATATATCTGTTGGTTCTAATACACAAATGATCCAAACTATCACTATTGCAACAACAGAAGATAGATTGGTCAGATGGTCTACCGGTAGTTGTTTACTTCTACAGAGTAATCAGCAACTACAGATATGCTAGCAATTAGGAAGCGCAAGATCTAGATATACGCAACTAGCAAACATCAGCTCAAATTGGACAATCAAGACGATGTGGACAGCAACATCATTCATCATATACACTAATAATCTCTAGTCTAATCTAACTAGTTACTAAGCTCTCTTGAATTCTAGCCACCTGGTGCATCGTGGATTTGGAAGGCGCTCGTGGGCCCATTTGATGGTTAATTTTGCTGGGATATGGGCGATTGTGTATTTGATTTGCTCAGATTGGGTTTTCTCCTTCCCTTCTACAGAAAGGCAGCCCTCAAAAAGGAATTAGAAGTAGCACTCACTTATGTGAGTTTTAGTATTAGGGATACTTCTACATATTTACATTTGAATCATTATCATTTTTTGCTGCTCTATGATTCTTTTATATGGGCAGTAGTGATTCATTTTTTGCTGCTCTATCGAGAGATTTTGCAAATAAAGTCGAAATTCATATTTGCAAATTTTACCAACAACTAGACCACATATAACATGGGAAACTTATTTTCTTTTATTTTTTTGACATTTTCATCATTTTCTTTTATTTTTTTTAAAACTGAAAAGGCGATCCGGGGGGGGGGGGGGTAGAGTTTGAAAATGGGACCTTTAGTACCGGTTCGTGCCACGAACCAGTACTAATGCCTCAAACCCCATTAGTACCGGTTGGTGGCACGAACCGGGACTAAAGGTCTAACCCTTTAGTCCCGGTTGGTGCCACGAACAGGGACTAATGGGCATCGCACCCTTTAGTCCCGGTTCGTGGCACCAACCGGGACTAAAAGGTCCAAACGAACCGGGAGAAATGGCCCATGTGGCCCCTGGGCGCACGAACTGGGACTAATGCCCCCATTAGTCCCGGTTCTAGACTGAACCGGGACTAATGGGCTAACCCGGGGTGGACCAAAGCCCTCTTTTCTACTAGTGTACTCACATTGTTCATTCGTAGGCAGATTCCACCTCGCCTGTTACCGCATCTTTCCGTTTCTTGGTGAACGGCCAGATAAAAGGGGGTCGAGACCCCCAGGTTCTACCGCACCTTTCCGTCTCATCAAGGGTGAATGGCCAGATAAAAGGGGGTCGGGACCCCCGGGTGCTACCACACCTTTCCATTTCTTGGTATCTGTGTAAGGTTACAAAGAGCAAAGTGAGCAGTTGGTAGTAGCCATACAAGAATTTAACCACTGTTGCATTATTGATTGTGGGAAAAACTGTTGGGGAACGTTGCAGAAAATTAAAAATTTTCCTACGGTTTCACCAAGATCCATCTATGAGTTCATCTAAGCAACGAGTCATGGGAGATGCATCTACATACCACTTTGTAGATCGCGAGCGGAAGCGTTCAAAAGAACGGGGTTGAGGTAGTTGTACACGTCGTGATCCAATCACCGGAGATCCTAGCGCCGACCGCACGGCACCTCCGCGTTCAACACACGTACGGTCAGCGTGACGTCTCCTCCTTCTTGATCCAGCAAGGGGGAAGGAGAGGTTGATGAAGATCCAGCAACACGACGGCGTGGTGGTGGATGCAGCAGGATCCGCAGGCTTCGCCAAGCGTCTGCGGGGAGGAGGAGGTGTAGCAAGGGGAAGGAGGTGCCAAGATGCGGGTATGGCTGCCCTTCCTCCCTCCACTATATATAGGGGCTAGGGGCGATGCCCCTGGAGATCCCATCTAGATGGGGGCGGCGGCCCGGGCAACGGCCCCTTAGGGTTTCCAACCAGGGGCGATGCCCCTCGGGGCAACGCCCCTAGGGTTTCCAACCGGGCGCGATGCCCCTGGGCAACGGTCCCCTAGGGTTTCAACCCTAGGCGCCTTGGGCCCTTGGGTGGGGCGCACCAGCCCATCGGGCTGGTTCCCACGCCACTTCAGCCCATGGGGCCCTCCGGATAGGTGGCCCCACTCGGTGGACCCTCGGACCCTTCCGGTGGTCCCAGACAATACCGTGACCCCAAAACTTTCCGGTGGCGAAACTGACTTCCTATATATAAATCTTTACCTCCGGACCATTCCGAACTCCTCGTGACGTCCGGGATCTCATCCGGACTCAACAACTTTCGGGTTACTGCATACTAATATCTCTACAACCCTAAGCGCCACCGAACCTTATGTGTAGACCCTACGGGTTCGGAGATATCGAACATGACCGAGATGCCTCTCCGGTCAATAACCAACAGCGGATCTGGACACCCATGTTGGCTCCCACATACTCTCGATGATCTCATCGGATGAACCACGATGTCGAGGATTCAATCAAACCCCGTATACAATTCCCTTTGTCAATCGGTACGTTACTTGCCCGAGACTCGATCGTCGGTATCCCAATACCTTGTTCAGTCTCGTTACCGGCAAGTCACTTTACTCGTACCGTAATGCATGATCCGTGACTAACCACTTAGTCACTTTGAGCTCATTATGATGATGCATTACCGAGTGGGCCCAGAGATACCTCTCCGTCATACGGAGTGACAAATCCCAGTCTCGATCCGTGTCAACCCAACAGACACTTTCGGAGATACCTGTAGTGCACCTTTATAGTCACCCGATTCGTTGTGACGTTTGGTACACCAAAGCACTCTTACGGTATCCGGAGTTACACGATCTCATGGTCTAAGGAAGAGATACTTGACATTGGAAAAGCTCTAGCAAAATGAACTACACGATCTTGTGCTATGCTTAGGATTGGGTCTTGTCCATCACATCATTCTCCTAATGATGTGATCCGTTGTCAATGACATCCAATGTCCATAGTCGAAAACCATGACTATCTGTTGACCAACGAGCTAGTCAACTAGAGGCTCACTAGGGACATGTTATGGTCTATGTATTCACACGTGTATCACGATTTCCGGATAATACAGTTATAGCATGAATAAAAGACAATCATCATGAACAAAGAAATATAATAATAACACTTTTATTATTGCCTCTAGGGCATATTTCCAACAGTCTCCCACTTGCACTAGAGTCAATAATCTAGTTATATTGTGATGAATCGAACACCCATAGAGTTCTGGTGTTGATCATGTTTTGCTCATGAGAGAGAGTTTAGTCAACGGATCTGCGACATTCAGATCCGTATGTACTTTGCAAATTTCTATGTCTCCATCCTGAACGTTTTCACGGATGGAGTTGAAGCGACGCTTGATGTGCCTGGTTTTCTTGTGAAACCTGGGCTCCTTGGCAAGTGCAATAGCTCCAGTGTTGTCACAGAAGAGTTTGATCGGCCCCGACGCATTGGGTATGACTCCTAGGTCGGTGATGAACTCCTTCACCCAAATTGCTTCATATGCTGCCTCCGAGGCTGCCATGTACTCCGCTTCACATGTAGATCCCGCCACGACGCTCTGCTTGCAGCTGCACTAGCTTACTGCTCCACCATTCAACATATACACGTATCCGGTTTGTGACTTAGAGTCATCCAGATCTGTGTCGAAGCTAGCGTCGACGTAACCCGTTACGACGAGCTCTTCGTCACCTCCATAAACGAGAAACATGTCCTTTGTCCTTTTCAGGTACTTCAGGATATTCTTGACCGCTGTCCAGGTGTTCCTTGCGGGATTACTTTGGTACCTTCCTACCAAACTTACGGCAAGGTTTACATCAGGTCTGGTACACAGCATGGCATACATAATAGATCCTATGGCTGAGGCATAGGGATGACACTCATCTCTTCTTTATCTTTTGCGTGGTCGGGCATTGAGCTGAGCTCAATCTCACACCTTGCAATACAGGCAAGAACCCTTCTTGGACTGATCCATTTTGAACTTCTTCAAAATCTTATCAAGGTATGTGCTTTGTGAAAGACCTATGAGGCGCCTCGATCTATCTCTATAGATCTTGATGCCTAATATATAAGCAGCTTCTCCAAGGTCCTTCATTGAAAAACACTTATTCAAGTAGGCCTTAATGTTGTCCAAGAATTCTATATCATTTCCCATCAGAAGTATGTCATCTACATATAATATGAGAAATGCTACAGAGCTCCCACTCACTTTCTTGTAAACGCAGGCTTCTCCATAAGTCTGCATAAACCCAAACGCTTTGATCATCTCATCAAAGCGAATGTTCCAACTCCGAGATGCTTGCACCAGCCCGTAAATGGATCGTTGGAGCTTGCATACTTTGTTAGCGTTCTTAGGATTGACAAAACCCTCCGGCTGCATCATATACAGCTCTTCCTTAAGATATCCGTTAAGGAACGCTGTTTTGACGTCCATCTGCCATATCTCATAATCATAGTATGCGGCAATTGCTAACATGATTCGGAAGGACTTAAGCTTCGCTACGGGAGAGAAAGTCTCATCGTAGTCAATCCCTTGAACTTGCCGATAACCCTTAGTGACAAGTCGAGCTTTATAGATGGTGACATTACCATCCGCGTCCGTCTTCCTCTTAAAGATCCATTTGTTTTCTATCGCTCGCGATCATCGGGCAAGTCACCAAAGTCCACCTTTGGTTTCATACATGGATTCTATCTCGGACTTCATGGCTTCTAGCCATTTGTTGGAATCTGGGCCGCCATCGCTTCTTCATAGTTCAAGGTTCATTGTTGTCTAACAACATGATTTCCAAGACAGGTTGCCGTACCACTGCAGTGCGGAACGTGTCCTAGTGGACCCACGAAGTTCAGTAGCAACTTGATCCAAGTACCTTGATCATCATCATGAATTTCCTCTTCGCTTGGTGTAGGCATCACAGAACATTTTCCGAGCTGCACTACTATCCTGTTCAAGAGGTAGTACTTCATCGAGTTCTACTTTCCTCCCACTTACTTCTTTCGAGAGAAACTCTTTTCCGTAAAGGATCCGTTCTTGGCAACAAAGATCTTGCCCTCGGATCTTAAGTAGAAGGTATACCCTACGGTTTCCTTAGGGTATCCTATGAAGACGATTTTTCCGACTTGGGTTCGAGCTTTTCAGGTTGAAGTTTCTTGACATAAGCATCGCATCCCCAAACTTTTAGAAACGATAGCTTAGGTTTCTTCCCAAACCATAATTCATACGGTGTCGTCTCAACGGACTTAGACGGTGCCCTATTTAAAGTGAATGTAGCTGTCTCTAGAGCGTATCCCCAAAATGATAGCGTAAATCAGTAAGAGACATCATAGACCGCACCATATCCAATAGAGTGCGACACGACGCTCGGACACACCGTTACGCTGAGGTGTTCCAGCGGCGTTAGTTGTGAAACGATTCCACATTTTCTTAAGTGTGTACCAAATTCGTGACTTAAATATTCTCCTCCACGATCCGATCGCAAGAATTTTATCTTTCGGTCACGTTGATTCTCTACTTCATTCTGAAATTCCTTGAACTTTTCAAAAGTC
This sequence comes from Aegilops longissima, assembly GCA_021605205.1. Lineage (NCBI taxonomy): Eukaryota > Viridiplantae > Streptophyta > Magnoliopsida > Poales > Poaceae > Aegilops > Aegilops longissima. The sequence goes on along the minus strand of CM038678.1, from coordinate 722,599,212 downwards.
TCAGACTTGTGTTTCATCAAGTAGACATACCTATATCTACTCAAGTCATCTGTGAGAGTGAGAACATAACGATATCCTCCGCGAGCCTCAACGCTCATTGGACCTCACACATCGGTATGTATGATTTCCAACAAGTTTGTTGCTCGCTCCATTGTTCCAGAGAATGGAGTCTTGGTCATCTTGCCCATGAGGCATGGTTCGCATGTGTCAAATGATTCATAATCAAGAGACTCCAAAAGTCCATCAGCATGGAGCTTCTTCATGTGCTTGACACCAATGTGACCAAGGCGGCAAGTGCCACAAGTATGTGGGACTATCGTTATCAACTTTACATCTTTTGGTATTCACGCTATGAACATGTGTAATACTACGCCGAGATTCATTAAGAATAAACCATTGACCATCGGAGCATGACCATAAAACATATCTCTCATATAAATAGGACAACCATTATTCTCGGATTTAAATGAGTAGCCATCTCGCATTAAACGAGATCCAGATACAATATTCATGCTCAAACTTGGCACCAAATAACAATTATTAAGGTTTATAACTAATCCGTGGGTAAATGAAGAGGTAGCGTGCGACGGCGATCACATCAACTCGAACCATTCCCGACGCGATCGTCATCTCGCCCTTCGCCAGCCTCCGCTTATTCCGCAGCTCCTCTGTGAGTTACAAATATGAGCAACGGCACCGTATCAAATACCCAGGAGTTACTACGAGTAATGGTAAGGTACACATCAATTACATGTATATCAAATATACCTTTGGTGTTGCCGGCCTTCTTGTCCGCTAAGTATTTGGGGCAGTTCCGCTTCGAAGGACCCTTCCCTTGCAATAAAAGCACTCAGTCTCGGGCTTGGGTCCATTCTTCGACTTCTTCCCGCAACTTGCTTACGGGCGCGGCAACCTCCTTGCCGTCCTTCTTGAAGTTCTTCTTGCCCTTGCCCTTCTTAAACTTAGTGGTCTTATTGACCATCAACACTTGATGTTCTTTCTTGATTTCAACCTCGGCTGACTTCAAAGATAGAGAATACTTCAGAATGGTCTTTACCATCCCCTGCATATTGTAGTTCATCACAAAGCTCTTGTAGCTTGGTGGAAGCGATCGGAGGATTCTGTCAATGACCGCCTCATCGTGGAGGTTAATATTCAGTGGGTCATACGATTGTGCAACCCAGATATCTTGAGAATGTGCTCACTGACAGAACTGTTTTCCTCCATCTTACAACTATAGAACTTGTCGGAGATGTCATATCTCTCGACCCGGGCGTGAGCTTGAAAAACAAGTTTCAGCTCCTCGAACATCTCATATGCTCCGTGATGCTCAAAACGCTTTTGGAGCCCCGGTTCTAAGCTGTAAAGCATGCCGCACTGAACGAGGGAGTAATCATCAGCACGAGACTGCCAAGCATTCATAATGTCTTGGTTCTCTGGGACGGGAGCGTCACCTAGCGGTCCTTCTAGGACATATTGTTTCTGGTAGCTATGAGGATGATCTCAAGTTCGGACCCAGTCCGTATAGTTGCTTGTCGTCATCTTTCAGCTTAGTTTTCTAGGAACGCGTTGAAGTTCAAGTTGACATGAGCGTTGGCCATTTGATCTACAAGACATATCATTCAAAAGTTTTAGACTAAGTTCATGATAATTAAGTTCATCTAATCAAATTATTACAATGAACTCCCACTCAGATTAGACATCCCTCTAGTCATCTAAGTGATACACGATCCGAGTCGACTAGGCCATGTCCGATCATCACGTGAGACGGACTAGTCATCGTCGGTGAACATTCTCATGTTGATCGTATCTTCTATACGACTCGTGTTCGACCTTTCGGTCTCCGTGTTCCGAGGCCATGTCTGTACATGCTAGGCTCGTCAAGTTAACCCTAAGTGTTTTGCGTGTGTAAATCTGTCTTACACCCGCTGTATGTGAACGTAAGAATCCATCACACCCGATCATCACGTGGTGCTTAGAAGCGACGAACTTTAGCAACGGTGCAGTTAGGGAGAACACTTCTTGAAATTGTTGTAAGGATCATCTTTTTACTACCGTCGCTCTAAGTAAACAAGATGTATAAACATAATAAACATCACATGCAATTATATAGTAGTGACATGATATGGCCAATATCATAAAACTCCATTGATCTCCATCTTCGGGCTCCATGATCATCTTGTCACCGCATGACACCATGATCTCCATCATCATGATCTCCATCATTGTGCCTCCATGAAGTTGTCACGCCAACGACTACTTCTACTTCTATGGCTAACGCGTTTAGCAATAAAGTAAAGTAAATTACATAGCGTTCTTGAATGACACGCAGGTCATAAAAATAAAGACAACTCCTATGGCTCCTGCCGGTTGTCATACTCATCGACATGCAAGTCGTGATTCCTATTACAAGAACATGATCTCATACATCACAATATGTCATTCATCATTCATCACAACTTGGCCATATCACATCACATGTCAATTGCTGCAAAAACAAGTTAGACGTCCACTAATTGTTGTTGCATCTTTTACGTGGCTGCAATTGGGTTCTAGCAAGAACGTTTTCTTACCTAGGAATAACCACAACGTGATCTTGTCAACTTCTATTTACCCTTCATAAGGACCCTTTTCATCGAATCCGCTCCAACTAAAGTAGGAGAGACAAACACCCGCCAGCCACCTTATGCAACTAGTGCATGTTAGTCGGTGGAACCGGTCTCACGTAAGCGTACGTGTAAGGTTGGTCCGGGCCGCTTCATCCCACAATACCGCGGAAGCAAGATAACATTAGTAGCGGCAAGTAAGTTGACAAGATCCACGCCCACAACTAAATTGTGTTCTACTCGTGCAAAGAGAACTACGATAGACCTAGCTCATGATGCCACTGTTGGGGAACGCTGCAGAAAATTAAAATTTTTCCTACGGTTTCACCAAGATCCATCTATGAGTTCATCTAAGCAACGAGTCATGGAGATGCATCTACATACCACTTTGTAGATCGCGAGCGGAAACGCTCAAAAGGACGGGTTGAGGTAGTTGTACACGCCGTGATCCAATCACCGGAGATCCTAGCGCCGAACGGACGGCACCTCCGCTTCAACACACGTGGGTCAGCGTGGCGCCTCCTCCTTCTTGATCCAGCAAGGGGAAGGAGAGGTTGATGAAGATCCAGCAGCACGACGGCGTGGTGGTGGATGCAGCAGGATCCGCAGGGCTTTGCCAAGCGCCTGCATGGGAGGAGGAGGTGTAGCAAGGGGAAGGAGGTGCCAAGATGCGGGTATGGCTGCCTTCCTCCCTCCACTATATATAGGGGCTAGGGGCGATGCCCCTTGGAGATCCCATCTAGATGGGGGGCGGCCCCCGGGCAACGGCCCCCTTAGAGTTTCCAACCAGGGGGGAGCATGCCCCTTCGGGGGGGCAACGGCCCCCTAGGGTTTCCAACCGGGGCGATGCCCCTGGGCAACGGTCCCCTAGGGTTTCCAACCCTAGGCGCCTTGGGCCCTTGGGTGGGCGCACCAGCCCATCAGGCTGGTTCCCACGCCACTTCAGCCCATGGGGCCCTCCGGGATAGGTGGCCCCACCGGTGGACCCTCGACCCTTCCGTGGTCCCAGACAATACCGTGACCCCAAAACTTTCCTGGGTCAAACTGGACTTCCTATATATAAATCTTTACCTCCGGACCATTCCGAACTCCTCGTGACGTCCGGATCTCATCCGGACTCAACAACTTTCGAGTTACTGCATACTAATATCTCTACAACCCTAGCGCCACCGAACCTTATGTGTAGACCCTACGGGTTCGGAGATATGCGATATGACCGAGATGCCTCTCCGTCAATAACCAACAGCGGATCTGGATACCCATGTTGGCTCCCACATACTCCTCGATGATCTCATCGGATGAACCACGATGTCGAGGATTCAATCAAACCCGTATACAATTCCCTTTGTCAATCGGTACGTTACTTTCCGAGACTCGATCGTCGGTATCCCAATACCTTGTTCAGTCTCGTTACGCAAGTCACTTTACTCGCATCAGAATGCATGATCCCGTGACTAACCACTTAGTCACTTTGAGCTCATTATGATGATGCATTACCGAGTGGGCCCAGAGATACCTCTCCGTCATACGGAGTGACAAATCCCAGTCTCGATCCGTGTCAACCCAACACACACTTTCGGAGATACCTGTAGTGCACCTTTATAGTCACCCGATACGCCAGGACGCTTGGTACACCCAAAGCACTCTTACGGTATCCGGAGTTACACGATCTCATGGTCTAAGGAAGAGATACTTGACATTGGAAAAGCTCTAGCAAAACGAACTACACGATCTTGTGCTATGCTTAGGATTGGGTCTTGTCCATCACATCATTCTCCTAATGATGTGATCCCGTTGTCAATGACATCCAATGTCCATAGTCAGGAAACCATGACTATCTGTTGACCAACGAGCTAGTCAACTAGAGGCTCACTAGGGACATGTTATGGTCTATGTATTCACACGTGTATCACGATTTCCGGATAATACAGTTATAGCATGAATAAAAGACAATCATCATGAACAAAGAAATATAATAATAACACTTTTATTATTGCCTCTAGGGCATATTTCCAACAAAAACTGCAGAAGATATGAGCAAATATCACTTATCCCGAATTCATCTAGATAATACTAGTAATTACTAGCGTGTCAGCCTAGACAGCAAACCATTTGCTCTTATCTATATCAGATTTGTTAATTAGATGGGTAACATGGATTACTAAGAAGTTGTCAGGAATTTAGATATCATGTTATATCAGATAGAAGAATTCATATTTGGATCGGAGTAAGTAACTGTTAATTTCTCATAATGCCTACCTTACTTATAGATGGGTCATCAAAGTCCAGATTACAAATCCCTCCGCTCGTCTCACTATTAGCGTCTTTGTCTGAGCATCTGTTTCAAAGCATTTGCCAGTAGAGAAAATAAAAGAAATTGTTTACTACTGTATTTCTACACTTAAATGCTTTCAACCTGGTAAAGCTGATTGTAGTTTTTGAATCTATAGGAATGTGGCCAAAGATATATAGTTATAGGAACCGAACTAAGTAGTGACCACTAATGCTATGTAGTATAGTGATACATCATTTGAAGCCAACACCATTGAATTTGGGTGCAATAAGATAAGGTAGTACATACTATCTACAAATGGCAGGTCCATATTACTATTTTGAAATAACTGACAGGAGCAGCATTACTTATCTGATGACCTGCTTTCGAGTCAAACGACTAGTCAATGAGTCCTAACTAGAAGTCCACTCAAATACCTCGACTAGACGATCGGCATGGCACGACTCGTCAACTCGAAAACCTTGATGTGATGTGGATATTTATTTGAAGGAATGGTGATAAAAGCTCAGCTTCTAGTAAAAAATTAGCAACTGTGGGTCTCTCGCCCGCTCACCTCGCTGGGCAAGAAAATCCTTGCCAACAGATTGTAGCCAAAAATGGCTTGCTCACACAATCGAGGAAAAAAACATGAAACTGCGGGTAACAAGATGAGTTGCCGGGGAACCAAACCCTCGCTTTTTGCTTTATGAGGCAAGGCAAGCGCTTGCCCGTAATCCAAACGCAAAGAACCTTTGCTAGATTTACATGTCATGCCGATAGGCATAGCTTTGTTTTTCTTTTACCCATTTAGTTTTGCGGTCCCCGGCAAAGACCCACTCAGAGTGAGAAGTTCACAACCTTTGGGGACAACAACAAATTCAATAGGTTTAGTTTTGCTGGTCCCCACAAAGAGCCACTCGAGAGAGAAGTTCAGAATTCAATGTGCACTCAATACAAAGTTCGAACGCTGGGTAGTTGACGATAAAATTATGTACTAAGCTACATCATGGTCAACAAAAATCTTAAGATTCTTCTAAAATAGGTTTAGTTTGACAACAGCCTAGAAATTCAACAATAGAGCAAGAATACTAGTAGGAAAATATTGTTCATGATCTGATGGAAAACTCAATGAAAACACAAGATTAGGAGCACACCAGGGGTGCTTAAGTAGTAGGCAACGAACGGCAGACTTAAGAGCACTTAATAGTCTTGGCAACAAACAGAATTATTTTGTTTTCTCTACTGAATAAATTAATCTTATATTTACTAATTGAAGGCACTAATCAAGGCACCACGTTAATCCTCAAGACTAATCATATTAGCCATATCTCTGTATTAAGTATCCATAGCCGTCGGATGAGATACTTAAGAGTCCTGACCAACTGTCCCACCTGATTTAGGTTATCTCTCCCTTCCCGTGGAAAAAAGGCATCTCCTTCACGTAAAAAAGGGGCACCACTACTGGAATCGCACCCTATGCCGACGGCCCGGGCCGTCGGCATAGCCCTCGACTAGTCGTCGGGACAGGCCTATGCCGACGGCCCCGTCGGCATAGGGCCGCGGCAACATATCCGTCGGCGAGCCCGTATGACCGCTCGGATAGAATGGCCGCTCGGCATAGACCCTATCCCGACGGTGGTCAGACATCTATGCCGACGGCACCGACCGTCGGTAACGCCATCCCTAACGGCGGTTGCCGTCAATCGCCGAAAGCAACGGCGGCTCGCCACGTGGCGTGTCTATGCCGACGGCCCGCCGCCGCTTCGCTTATACTATGCCGACGGCGAGGCCGCCGGCATAGACATGCCACGCGGCGAGAAGCCGCTTTCTCCTGCTGCTTGCCTATGCCGACGGCCCCGCCGCCGCTTTAGCCGGGAACCTCATACATGCGGGTGGTGTGGTGGCATGTCCGAAGAGGCGCACGCTCTCGGTGTGGCCCTCACGGACGGGCGGCGATGACACGGTAGTAGACGCTCGCGAAACGATGCGGCGTGAATATTATTAAATACTCGAGCGCGATAAAATCATGAGTTTTTACATGACGTGGGCACATGTGCTATAGGACCGATGGTAATTTTCATAATTTTTCGTGATGGAGAAGTATCTCAACACTTCCCTCTACGCGGATTGCTCTTCGCTGCCTCTGACGTGGGCGGCGGCCTCGGGCCAGTATACCGTCAAATCTTGCGAGGCGGCCTCTCACAAGTCCGGAAGTGTTGTGGCGGTTGCAAATGCCCGACGCTGCCTCCGGTGTCCCCCCCCCCCCACGGACGGCGCCACCACAAGACTGGAGGGGGGAAACGACGCCGGGTCTACACGGAGTGGATGTAGCTGTGGGTTTGGCCCAGATGTTGCTCTAAAGTGTTCAGATGGGCTGACCTAACATGACCGGTGGATAGGCCCACCGTCAAATCCCGTCCGTGGAAGTCAAAGGGTAGATCCGTGGTCAACCGCCTCCGAGGTTAGGCAGACGAGGGCCCTGGGGTAGCAATGCCACCGGAGCGCCCCACCGCCCCTCATACATGCAGGGTGGTGTGGTGGCATGTCCAAGAGGCGGCACGCGCCTCCGGGGTGTCAAGGCGGCGGCGCCATCCGTGAGGGGGGCCACACCCCGAGCCCCAAGACAAAGCGTGACGCATGCATGAACACTTTCACATATGCATCGGGACCCGTGCGATGTTTTAGTGACATAGCTACTCCCGAATCGCCCCACCAACCAGAATTCCTTCCGTGTCGACTGCTTCTCCGTGACACGGCGATAGCGATGTTCGTAACGGGGCAATCGATATACCATCGGGTATGTTTTTTAGATAAGGCATAATTATCATATACAAAAACAAAATTAAAATAAAGTAAAAATAAAAAACAGAGTAAAATAAAATAAAAAATAAAGTAATTAACGTGTGCGACGGCCAGGCCGTCGATATCTGCGGCACACACGGAGGTTGTCCCACGGATCGCTGACGTGGCGTGGCACACGGATCGCCGACGTGGCGAGGGGCCTATGCCGACGGCTTGGCCGTAGTCATACCTCTGCCATGATATGCCGACGGCCGCCGTTATCGCCTGTCGGCGAGGGTCAACGCCAAAATGGTCAGCGCTGACCGGGCAGGTGGGCCACGGTATGCCGACGGCCTTCGCTATGCCGACGGGCCCGTAGAGGCGAACTCAGCGGTCCCGACGGCCTTGTCTATGCCGACGGCCCGCCGGCATAAGTTGATGTATGCCGACGGCATTTATAAGCCTACGGCCTTTCCGTGGCCGTCGGCATAGGTCCACAGATGCCGACGGGGGCCGTCGGCATAGATTTGGCCGTCGGCAACCACAGTTTTTCTGGTAGTGCACCTCCCTCACGTATTGCTTCTTACATCGAGCCTACCCAGCAAGGCTCCTGCATATCATGCACAAATCCCTAGGGTTGCTACTCCATCGGGTCCTCCTCCCTCCCTCCTCCATCCCATCTCCGTTCTTTATGTAGACAATACTTCCGGCGAGTGTCACCTCGGCTCTACCTCATAGAGGCTGAACTCTCCTGCAAGATACTGAATATAGTTTCTTTCTGATCCTCTACGCACGCATCACCTCCCTGTCGTCCTCAGCATATCGTGGATCAACATAAAAAGAAGGCCACGATCCAATTCATCTCTCAATGATCATGTATTGGGCAGCTGTTCAAACTCCACAGATTTCAGATGTTGACCATACCGCAATCATGTTTTTCGTTTTGGTAAGATCTTTTCTATAATGATTGATCAAGAGGAACCGATGTACCGACGGCAGTTTCAGAGAGAGATTATGATTATTGTGGTCGGAGAACTATGGTTGTAGTTTCTCCCATACATCCTCTAAGATTCCCTATCCCGATCCGGTCTGCCAGCTGATCACAAGTATTACGGAGTAGTTTGTCCCCACTTTCCTATCTCCAACCCGCCGCTCATCCTACATACCTCGGCCTCGTGCTCAGGACACTTGATCTCAAGCGTTGCCTCTTCTTCTCTCTCCGGCCACAGGCTGCTCACTCTCCTGATAGCCTCTTCCATGCACGTTGGTCAAATCTCAGGAAACCATCTAACCCAGCATTAATTAGCCGGCATCATTTGTCCAGGTATTGGTGATCACGACCCATTGTTAGGAACATGGTCGTATTCCTGTCATATAAAGAACTTTAATGCATAGGTGTAGCCATGCTTTAGTTTTTACTCTTTTTCAGTTAGGGCGCTATGCGTACATTACGGGCACAATCAATGGATATTATCCATTAGATACTTATGGTTACATATATAGTCTGTACACAGGCCAGGTTTTGGAAGTATTCCTAGCCTGATGTCGAAGGTTATGGCCAATTCGACGATGGTATGAACGCCGGTTAGGAATAAGTTGTTCTCTAACTGTTCCGTCGTCGGAGTTGTGCTGCCCGTTTGAATTTTTTTTCCTCCATGCTTTGTTTGTTGTTTAACAGTTACTACTTCACTGCAATACTGCTTAATTACTGATCCATGTTTCCCTCCCTGCAGGATTTGAATGTAATCTTAGTGTAGCATGCATGTTGATTGTGCTCCTCTAAAATATGTTTGTCGTCTCTGCTGGTAATAGTATTTCTTAAAAAGTAAATCTTGGGAATAAATATAGATCCATTCACGAACGGTAAATAAATTGGTTCATACTGATAGAGTGATTAGATTTAATTATCTGAATATGACATTCCAAGATTTCCTGTTGTACAAAGATATCATGTCTTTGATTTGTACAGAAGATTTCTCTGCTACTCTATCAGCAGCTGGGATTTACTATTGCTAATCCCCGTAAAAGAAGTATTGAAAGGTTCATGCCTACACATACATCTACGTGAGTTCTGGGGCAGAACGTCTTCTTTCTGTTCTCTGACCAACAAGTGCTTTCTTTCTAATTTGCAAATAGAATAACACAAGGGATAGGAATCCCCCGCTTCTTCCTCCTAATCAAGTGTTCTCTTTCCTGTGCCACAATGAAATTATGTTTTTGCCAACTCCACCATTTTTGTGTGTCGCATGTTCTGTACAAAGTTGGAATCAATAAAAAGCAACACTAAGCATTACGGGAAGGATGATTCGAGTGGCCCGCGATGCGTCATGAGACGGTAGTGTAGCTTTTCCTCTTGAATTTCCATAATGCTTGATGCAGAGGGAAAGCCAATGTTTGGTTGGGAACTACAGAAGAAATTTCTAACATACACGCTCTCAGACTCCTGGCACCAGCGCAACACTAAGTATTGCAACAAAAAGGAGTCCAATGGCCAGCAGGGCGTCTCACCTGGTGTACAGAAAAGGGCCAGTGCCACACATGTTTTATTAGTCCCACTTCTTTTAATTGATGATTCTCATATGTTGAAATTTCTGTTATTTATAATTAATCCTCCTCATGTCCTGATAGCCAAGTATTTCCTGATGTCTTCGGCTGAAAACTGGACTGATCGTGACTTTGTTCCAGTTTTGCTAATGTGTAGCTGGGTTTTCTACTGCTGTAAGCTGTGAAGTACTGACAATGGTATTTATATTGCTCTAAATAGAACATACAAGTTATGCTATTTTGCTGGCTGTCTCTTTTTTTTTCTTGGTAGGTTTGCTGATCAGAATTTATTCCTCTTTGTAATATATGAGAATTCATGAACAATATTAGTTGAAAGCAAGAACTTTTCTGTATTTTCCTACTTTTTATATCATTTAATTCATGGCTATGCCCTGTAGTGTTCCGCGAATGGATTTGTACTCATGCACATTTAACTTACCATCGATGCCTGGAGCAGAATTTGGTTACGTGTACTTACGGTCTATGGATGTCCACCACGGAATCTATGAAAAGTAGTATACATAGCCTTCAGATTCATATAACTTGCACTTCTCTCTCTTTCATGTATTTTCTTGGGTAATCTGATATGTAGACTCAACAAAATAAGTAACCACTTATTTGTGTAGATTCACCACATTCGCCTCAGATGACGAGTTTCTCATGTTGAGATTATCTTCGTAACATCATCACCGTTTTAGTAACGAGATGGAGTCCTGATTTTGCATCTACCCCTTATTGTCCTTCATTACTATTTAGAAACTCCTTTGAGATAGCTAACACTGTATTTCTTTTTCATCATTATTATTTTTAGAGCTTGCGAATACATATATTTGGCATTTCACTGTCGGTTATTTTTTGTTGTACAGTCTTACCTTTTCTCAACTATATCAGGTTAGTGTTATCAAAATATGATACTTCAAATGGACCTTTTTTGTCCACGTAACTTCTCTTTGGCCACAAATGTTTGTCATTTTTTCCTTTGATTACATTACACCTAAACAAATTGAGAACCGTAATGAAATGTGGCCATGCTTCTTATTAAGCAACCGTTATATCTTAGTTATTTGTCACTGAAGTGAACTATAAAATGATCATTCAAACATGTGAATCCTACTAATCATGGTAGTTAAGATGTTAAAGGGACATGCTTTTCTTGCAACTCATCAGTACATAATTATATTTTAATATCCTACTCAATCCGTGTAGATCCATAAGCATTCTATTTTTGCCAATCAAATTTCCGAAGTATTCTGATAAAGCAAGTCGTTAGATTCAATATTCGCATTCTCTCTACTTGCAACAATAAGAGATTATAAGTGTGTCTACATACACTACTTGATCTTATATTAATATTCATATATATACTTATATACTGATTTCACCATATTAAACTTTTTAAGAAATAGTTCCCAACTAAGTTGTGAAAACTAATTCATATTCTTAATATCTACATGCGCCTCAAAAAAGCTAGCCCGTGCTGGTGCACGGGTTGATGACTAGTGAAGAATAATGATGTTCATTAAATATGTTAGGCTGCATATTGTACAATCTATATAAAAGGAGTTCCATATAAAGAGCTCCATATTAGTTGACGTCATCGATGGGAGGCCATGAAGGATTCATAAATGAAACAAACATCTGTTTACATTCAGCCACCAATAACAGATATCAAGTGACAACAGCAATTAGTATTACCTAAAAGCAAATATATAAGGGACTAGGTCATTCATACAACTAGGCATTATCCATTGGATTGCTTGTCGCTTACAAAAGATGTAAAGCTAACGAACATTGTTCAAAGCCACAAAAGGGCATGCACCATGAAAAGCACGTTTTGGAATGCTGCCACGGAACTAGACCATTAGGCACACGCACGCACACCCAACAACTAGTTTTCACAATGGCATTTGCGCCACCATGTTAAATGCATCAAGCAGCAAGGACTTTCAGCAATCATCCACCAACCAAATCCGCGAAACAGGGAATATAAGGTAAACCACACTGAAATCTCCAGAATTGCACATAAGATATGCTTCCCTGCTATCCATATCATACGACAGATTCACCTCCTTCCAGTCAGTAACAAAAATCAAATTACGATTCAGATGAATTGCAAACATCTCATACTTAAAGGTCTTGTCCTCTTCGTCACAATCCTCTGTCGCATATTCCCTTCCAAACTTTTGGGGAACATCAATAGTATGCTTTAGGGTCCACACTTCAGTAGCATAATCCTCAAGTACCCTCACAAAGAGTTGGTAATAATAAGGAACCATATACCAAGCATGCAATTTCCCCTAAGAGTATCCAATTGAGCTATAACTAGACCTAGCTTCTTCCTTTACTTCCGGGAGAGCAATTTCCCCACAAACATCCCCTTTGAGTCCACTGCAGCTATAATAGGTTCCTCGATCACCAAATGCATAAAATGCATCATGCCATTCACGAAGGCACATTCTGCCGTAAAAGGAGGATACTCTCTGGTATCCCCCCACTCACGGCTGTTCTGAGTCCATCGCCCGGTTTTGGACGAGTATATCGCCACATCATCGTGCAACTCTTCCAGGGGTGTTAACACCACAAAGCGGAATGGAACGGCCGCGTCAAAAAAAGCCAGGAAGGTTTGTGCCAGTTTGACATCTGCAGGTTCATCATCCTCTTCATCCTGGCATACTATAGGAGGCAACACGATCCACTGCCTGTCATAGGATTGCACACGATATAATTGCATTCCTCGTCTTCTTGTGATTCCCAGCATTTGCAGATGAGAAGGCTGCTGCAGCATTGTTTGAGCTTGACCCTAGCGTAGCTCCCGCAAAGGAAAGGGAGCGAAGCGTCGACCAAAGGGGCGTCTCCCGGCCCTGGACAGATTGTTGAGACAGAAACCGCCGTCTAAGTGGCGGGTGTGAAGAATCCGTAATTCTAGGGGTTGGACTTCACAATCCGGAAAGGGCAATAGAGCCGCGGTGCGTGCCTGGATCTGGATGGGCTTTACCACTTCTTCGAAAATTTTGCCCAAAGGTTGTGTATATCAGGAAAAAATGTTTTTCTAACAAATTGCCTTTATATGGATGCTGATCATTATCTGTCCAATTTTCTGTAGGGCATATGTAAAAGCCATATCGAAATGCCCGCGTATACCTACTTCCATTTTAGAGACACACAAAGGCATCGCTTTCTTCACCTTTTTCCAACTAATTTTGTCATCTATTTTCAAGATTCAAGAATAAAACAACGGTAGATGTAGCGTGCCAAACAATTCACAGTAAATTATACTACATATATAGCTTATCCTGGAGCGGGCCGATGGGAAGAAAATGCCAGCAAGCGCACCGCCCTACCAATCAAACTCTAGAAAAACGGTTACTTGGTCCAATAGTTCGTAAAAAAACGCTCCAAGTTCCTCGTATAAAGGGGGTTGCAACTCCCCTGGTACTTTGCCAATACCACATGACCCATAATTTCACTCCATCGCCTTCACATCTCATGTCACCCGGCCTGCTCATCCCATCCAATTCTCTCTTGTGCCACCAAATGGCCGAGCGTCCCCAGCGACCACTAGGGCACTAGGCCGCCATCATCAGTCATAGTGGGCCATCGCATCAGCTGACGCCGCTCGCCCTTCATATTCCTTCGTCTGACGTCCCATGAGAGCATTGAACCTGCATCGGCGCATCGTCACAAGCATTACCACCCGTGCTCAGCGTGGCGGTTAAATCCATGAGTAATCCGAAAGGGAAAATTCAATTCCATGAGTTTAAATGGGACTGATAGTGGGTACCACACCTTACCTACAATGTTGCTACGCTGATTAAACAAACGGCCACAAATAGGATCAGCAAGGGCAACCCAACAACCAGGTTGATAGGAAGTCCGTCCACACCCCACAGCAAATGAACTCAACTATTAGAAATGACTAATCCCACTCGGAACCACTTGAGTACTGGGAAACCATGCGAACCAATATGGATCTCCAACAGTGTATGAGCGTGGAGCGCCAGTGCAGTGCCCGTGAACAGCCCCAACCGGATGACCCAGCTGGGATGAGGCACGGCTGGTGGTGTTCCGTCCAATGAGACGGCGGACCTGATCCAGTTTGACGATTCCTCTCGAAGTTCATCGGGACGTGCTCCCCGCAGATCACCTCTGCATTGCCAATGCGAATGCCAATGCCAATACCGGCGCATCGATGGAGGAGCGGCCCGCTTCATCGAGCCACGGAAGATTGCCCCGAGGTGCATTGAGTCGAGGTACGCCGCCACGGCGGCGCTTCCAGACGACGGCGAGGACCTCCCCGGTTCGTGCAGTGCCGGGCACCGTGCTCGACGTGTCCAAGAGGAAGAACATCGCAGCCTACATCAGCCACATCAGGTTCGCGCCGAACACCTTAGTGTAGCTCGTGGTCCGTGGCGACGAAGACCAGTCTTGCCCCCACCTGATGGTCTCCGCTATGGAGACCAACCCGCCGATGAGCGAGCTGAGCATCAATTACGACGTCGATCAGTGATCGATCGGCAACATTTCCTGTATGTTTACCCTCATTTCCAATTGTCATGAACGTTTCGCCTTCATTTTCAGTGGTCATGAACCTTTCTGTCATTGTTATTGATTGTATCATTGGATGGACGCAGCGCTAAGACACCTTAAACTGAACTGTTTGCTTGTATTTCTTATGCCTGGTTTGCCGTGTTTGCACTTTGCAGTCGGCAAGTTATAGCCTGAAACCATATTTGCATGAGTTGAGTCTGGGATCGACATCATAACCAGGGATGTGAGTGTGTAGTTGAGAATTTCATTCGGTTTAGTTTTCTGTAGTCGTTGCAAAGGTTCATGAAGAAGTACGTGTCAAGGACGGCCTCTACAATGTCGTCTCCGCCACCTACGGCCCCGACGTCTGCCAGTTCAAGCGCATGCGTCTGCCCGGCCAGGAAGCGGTCGGCAGCAACATCTGGCGCTCCGCTAGAGACCTCATCAACCTACTCGACGCCGAGATCCACCCGCCCAGCTACATCATCCTGGACATGACCAACGGCAAGGAGGCGATTCCCGTCCCCGTCCGCAACACGGTGGACCATGATGTCTATCCCCTCGAGAGAGCGGGCGCCGGGAGCATGGTGCTGCCACCGTGCCTGCACACCGCGTCTACGCAAGGAAAAAAATAGCGCGCTATTTGAAATAGCGCAGCCTTCAAAAAAATGCTATGAACGAAATAGCATGCTAATACCGCGCTATTTTGCAAAATAGCGTTTCACAAAACATTATTCAGATTTCAGCATATAGCATACAAATGACAGATATATCAACACAAATGACATATTTCAGCAGCTAAAACCAAGGCTAAAACATTGTTCAGATAACAAAGCATGATCCAGATATAGGCATATAGCACTATTCTGAGTTCATACATTCAGATTTCAGACAAACAAAGTAGACAGATAAATAAACAGCCAACAAGCAAGGTCCATAATAGCAGAAATAAGGACTTAGGACTTTAGGAGCCAGCCAACAACGATGCAGAAGCTCAGTCAGAATCAGACGAACTTGCTGCCATGGCATCATCATCCGAATCAGAAGAAGAACCCACAGATTGCAGCTCATCATCACGAAAACTGGGAGCAACTTCTTCCTAGGCTTGACGAGCTTTATTTCTTTTTGATGCAGCAGCTCTTGCTCTTGGTTGTGGTATTGGTTCTTCTTCAGGTTCATCTGCCGCGACCCGAGGAGGCGGCCGGCCGTGGCTGGAGGAGACAGACGAAGCACCGGCGGCCGCCGCTGGCACCGTCGCCTCGTTCGATTCGGGAAGGGCTCGCTCGGTAGGTTGGTTAGGGTTCGCTCGACTGGAAGAGAAGATATGCTTGGTTACTGGACCAGAAAGCCCAAAAGTATAGTGTGCTGATGAAAAATTCGTCTGAAAAAAAAAACCGTCGAAAAAATAGCGCCGATACGCGCTATAGCGCGCAATCGCCATATATAGCGCGAATAGCGCCGTAGCGAGTGAAATCTGCATAGTGTAGCGTTTAGTTTCCAGAAACGCTATAGCGCGCTATTAAAAATAGCGCACTATTTTTTTCCTTGATGCTGGACTTGGAGCTAGGTGACGCTCAGAGTAACTTCGCATCTTTTGCTCCTCGCCATACCCCTGGGAGAAGGTTGATGTGCCTACTACGTTGCTACGGAAAACGTTTGAGATGAAGCATGATATTTTGCATCAACTCTAGTGTTTCAAATCTTGCCGTCTCTAGGCATATATTTCTTTACCCGTGAACCATGGATTTCTTTACCCATGAGCCAAGGATACATATATTGAGATAATAAATATTTGGGATGCCTAAACCACTAAAGTTGAAAGAATAAACTTCTAATTAATGTAAACATTTTCTATCCCTAACATGCTGTTCTATTTGTTGCAACGCTTTTCCTTTTGCAATTCTTGTATTCCTTCATATTTTAATGTTTTAATAACAAATAAATCTGTAATTATATGATTTATTAAGAATGTCTCACACTTTTTTAATTACATGATTTTTGTAATGCATGAATTTTTTTAATTACATGAATATTTAAAATATCATTGAACACTTTTTAATAATCACAAGACCATCTTAACAAAAATATATTGACTAAATTATTACATATGGTTAGCTATATAGGTAGCGCATGTGAGAACGGCGACACAACGCATAGCACCAACGCATTGGGCGCTAACTAAATGTTTTGTTCTGTGAAATTTTTTTTGACAGAAAGACTGTAAGGGAGCCCCTTACATCATAATTGGTGCAACAAACCCAAATTGCAAGTACCATGTCTTGAACCTGGGTGGGTAGGAAGGCATCAGCCCCTCCCAGCACTAGGCTATGCCTTAGTCTGCTCTGTGAAATACTTTCATAAAGAGTTTAATTACTATTTGAATTTGTTTCACTTTTTGGTTATATTTTCCATTTTGCCCTGCACATCAGTTTATGATGCCCTAGGGCAGCAAATTAAAGCGCCTAGTTGTCTCTAAACTGTATCCATTCTTCACTGACATTAATTATAGGGAGCTAAAAGGAAAGTCTTGAAGCTCGTCGTTTACAACCGGTCACAAACAGTGGGTCCACTTTCCGTTTTCACTAGGCGACCCGCAGTAGCATCCCGTCAGTTTACAGCCTCTCATGCGCCCTCCTTCCTTTGGCTATAAGAAATCGCGTCCGACAATCCGCCATGATGCAGAGCTCAATTAGTTTCATGAGAGAGAGAGAGAGAGAGCAGGCGCCGGGGCCATGGTGCATGGCGTTACTGTTAGCCATAGTCTTGATCTTGCGTGGGTTAGGGTTACTGTTAACTGTTGGCTGGTGATGGTGCATGGTGTTACTGTTAGCTGCATGCGTTGTGTTTGTTTGTACCTACCTACATGCATGGAAGGAGACGGCCGAGTCCGTGTGGCCGTTTCGTAAGTTTAACTAGGGCGGTGCATGCATGGAGACGTGGGTCCGTGTGTGCATGCTAGTTAGTGGGCTTAGTGGCTGGTTGATCTTGCGTGTGTGCGTGAGTGTGCTGGCGTGTGTGCTAGCCTGGTATAAAAAGCCCTGTACTGTACTGTAGTGGAAAAGATCGCCTTACGGCAGGCGTATGCACACCGGAAAAGCACCACCGTGTCCTATATCTCCTCTTTCTTTTATCTTTGTTCATGCGAGAGGGAGAGAGCGAGAGGGAGGTCACGGAGACTGATGTCTACCAGCGCAAAGAGCAAGCTAGGGCTCGGCGCCAACAGTTCCCACCGTGGCCGCACACCGCGGGAGGTCACGGAGACTGATGTCTACGGCTGCCGTAGAGTTCTCCTGCGCGTTGTTCCCCGCCTGAAGCTAAGCCATCTCCCGAGCACCCTACGCATCCATGCCTCGTTCGACGACCGAGCGCCCTGTTGGAGTAATCCAAACATACGGGAGTTTCCATGTTAAAGTCGTGTAGCTAGCACGTGCAAGTGCAAGTGCAACTTGTGTCCGGCCAGAATTACCAAGCATGATCAAGCTGGCCGGGTGATTAGTTTTGGAAAGAGTGGCCTATGTGTGATGATATAGGAAAGGTTTAGCGTGTACCGATGGTGGAGTCGGTTCATATCTAGGTCATGTACGGGTAGGTTTAGGATTGGTGTTTTGAGTCGGCTACTAGTCTGTCCAGAGTTTAGGTTGATGCATATATATATGCAGAGTTGCGTGTGAGTTTTGTAACCGAGAAAAGAGGAGAAAAAATATAGAAAAAATAAGGGCACGACAAGAACCCTTGGCTATCAAATTTTTGTGCGCGTGTGTTCGTGCAATTTGATGTGATCGATCCTGAGGGCGAAATTCCAACAATTGGTATCAGAGCAAGGTCGAGGTGAAGCTGCGCTTGCCCCGGGGTGGCGACCCTGCTAGCGCCTCGGGGCGGGCGATACAGTCGCTGGTGTAGCGTCAAGGAGGAACAGGCAATACAGTCGCTGGTGTAGCGACGAGGAGGAGCGGGCGATATTCTCGTTGGGTGGTGCAGCGAAGGGGAGAAGCGGGCAATTGTCGTTCGAGCGGCGACAAGGAGGATCGGATAGTTGTCTTTGGGCGGAGCAACGACAAGAAGGCGGCGAGGACGCTATCGCAAGCGAGGCGACGGGTGATTGTCGTTCGACAAAACGACCTGGATGAGGTTGACGGGAGCGGTAGTGCCAAGGTGCAGTGCTAAAAGATCTCGTCAAGATCGTTGTTCGGGGGAGCGAGGAAGAGGCGACAAAATTGCGAGCTGTCTTCAAGGTGTGCACATGAGTTCTTGTAAGGTGCGTCCAAGAGCTTAGGTGTGTGAGTCTTCTGCTGCAGTTGAGATGCGTCACTGGCGGAGGAGAATTGCGAGCGAGAGCGGGCGGAGAAAGGAATTTGTGCCTTGCGTTTCCGTTCGTGGTGGTGGAGCTCCAGCGAGTTCATATACGATGGAGATGAGTTGCACGTATATGATGACTTTTGTTGCTGCTGGACAGGAGATGTCGTTTGGTAAGTTGTGTCACCAACGACAAAGGGAAAAAGATGTGACGGGTGAATAGACGTGTCTCCCCGTGTGCAAAAAAAAAAAAAAAACCGATGTGAAGATGAAGATCAACGTGAAGATGGGCGCGTATCAGTTAAGTTGAGTTCCTGCATGAGGCTATACGTTTAGTCTGCATGTAGCACGTTAAGTTGTTGTGGCCGCGTGGCTGGTAGTCCGGGTAATCGTTGGTTTCAGTTTTCAAGTCGGCACGAAAGTATGATGGTGATGATCTGGTGGCCATCGTTGCAAGAAGAGAGAAGCTGTGGTCCGGTAAGTCGCGTCACCGGAGGCAATTGATGGGACAAGATGAAGAGGTGATCGTCTGCGTGTCTCATCGTGTAAAAAAAGTCGGATGTTTGGATTAGAGGGTGAATGTTGGAGTAATCCAAACATACGGAAGTTTCCATGTTAAAGTCGTGTAGCTAGCACGTGCAAGTGCAAGTGCAAGTTGTGTCCGGCCAGAATTACCAAGCATGATCAAGCTGGCCGGGTGATTAGTTTTGGAAAGAGTGGCCTATGTGTGATGATATAGGAAAGGTTTAGCGTGTAACGATGGTGGAGTCGGTTCGTGTCCAGGTCATATACGGGTAGGTTTAGGATTGGTGTTTCGAGTCGGCTACTAGTCTGTCCAACGTTTAGGTTGATGCATATATATGCGCAGCGTTGCGTGTGAGTTTTGTAACCGAGAAAAGAGGAGAGAAGAAATAAAGAGAAAATAAGGGCTCGACAAGGACCATTTTTGTGCGCGTGTGTTCGTGTAATTTGATGTGATCGATCCTGAGGGCGAAATTCTAACACGCCCTTCGACCACCGCGTCGATCGGGCACGGACCCTACCGTCTACCGAAACTACGAGGCCTGCCGCGACCTCATCCATGGCATGCATGCTCGCTGACGGGCCTATCACCGGCGAGGACGACCTCGCACCCGGTACCTGGGGTACCATCTTCACTGGCAAAGGGACTTCACAGATGTCATCGGCCGCACAATCGATAGCCTTCAATGCGTCGTCCTGTGCTGCTTTGACGTTGACATCCACCTGCCGTTTTTACTGGTATGTCAAGTTTTCGACCATCCACAGGTACCCTGCTTGGTGTGCGCGATTGGCTGGAGTTGGAGCCTGGTGACGAGGAGATCGTCATTCTGCCCCGCTTCCACACCCACGCCTTTCCACATCCCGTGCACCAAACTGTGGTTCTATCAAGAGTGAAAGTGTCCAATTCGCCCGCATGAGGTGATGCATTACTTTGGCTTTAGATTCTGAGATTCGATAGCTGATGGTGCTTGACTCATACATCTCGGACGCAAAGATGTTGATAGATTACATAGCCGATGAATAAATTCAGATATTCTGTAGCTGAAGATGGTTTCAATTAATGAGCGGCCGTTCATAGATCTCGCAGTCCTAAGATGAGGGTTTCATGTATAACATACCCGAATATTAACAATTGAGTTGTCCTCGATATGTATGAGTGGAGGATTGTCACAACATTTCCGTGATGATTTTTTATCAACAATTTCAGGTTATTGTTTTAATTCTTTTTAAGAGTATCCAGCAGGACATGTATAGACGATACACACACCTATAACGCCCTGCAAGGATATCAAATATTTCATCGTCAAGAATCTCTTTACTTGTTTTGTTCCTCACGTTATATGTAGTATGATTTGAATTTTTTGGGAGAGGGAGGTGATCTTGAAATGAGGTATTTGCTTCTCCACCTTTGCTCTTATGGGAGTACTTGTTTTGGAAGTCTACACTTTGAAAATAGAAATGACTTTCAGCTAACGACACATACATACATAACATGTCAAAACACATGTGCTTAAAAGTTCATCTCTCTTCAAGTTTTTTGTACTCGATGTAAGAAATCATCTTGATAAGTCCCATATAGGGGTTAACATAATACTAAAATAATATACAGCATGTACCAAACTAGCAATAGGACGACTAAAAATGTGCGGTCATGTTCTCCACAGGTATATTGGGAAATCACGTACTTTAAAGATAAACATTTTTGTACTGGGACAGAATGCTACAACAATGATTCTTAACCAATGAACTAAATTATTACTATTAACAAGGTGTATTATGCACCGCATATAAGCAAAATGAAACATCGAGGAAGTTATTTGCTTCCCAAATAAACAATAGTTTCCATGGTAGAAGAAATTCCTTTGTAATGAAGTTGCAAACTAGCAACTTTTTGGGTTACAACTTCCAAAGTTTTATTAGGTCCTCCTCTGCACTAGGAAATGTATCCTATGGAACAGCACAAAAACTTCATAAGCATATCCTACAGGTTAATAATGTAGCAACCTTTCTAAAAGGCACTAACAAACATAAGCACCACAGTAAACTAATAATTCGTAATTGACCTGAAGAATAAGACCAATGAACTTAAATAAGATCATGGAATTATTTGTAACCATCCCTTTAAGTTGACCTAGACCTAGTTCAACATGGAATTATGAAAACAACCCCTAAACCAATCTTTTCAGAAGTAATATTACTTTTGTATACAGGATCACAACTACTGAATCTTAGAAGCTGCCAAAAAAGGAGAAGAATTATGAGCTGTGATTACATTATTATAAACAATTTTAGTTATTTAGTCATAACACAACTTAGTGTTTAATGCTAGGTGGTCTTTCCGCTTCCCTAGATGTGGCACCGCTTGTAGAATAGAGGCATGAGAGATCTATGAATATATACAATATACATACTGATTATAGGCAACACATGCATTAAAATAACAGTAAATAGGCTCTATGCACTACAAGGTTAATCTATGCAAGCACTAGTTCAACAGCGGGAGCGACTAATGAACAAACAATCACCTGTGTTTATAGATATGAAACACTAACTGAAAATGTATAAAACGCCAAAGAAGGTGAAATGGAGGCACTAATATATTCAATAAGCTAATACATAAGGAACTATATGACGACACTTGAGTTTGAGTCGGATAATATTATCGATCTTTAAAGATCTGATCAAGCCCTCTGAAAACCCAAGTGAAATCTGAGTGGCTAGTGATTAGTGAATATCCTAGGATACCTTCTCCATTTCAAAGAAGCAAACATGTAATACAATCAGGAATCATTTCGGACTTGAGGAAGTATTTTAAAAGCTTCTCCATTTGCAAGAAGCTGATCTATCCTACCAAAGATCGAACCAAAACACCCATAGATGACCAGGAGAGATCCATAGAGAAGATTATGAGGAGTGACACTCACTTGTCACCATCGTGATGAGAAGATTGTGTGCTCATCTTGGTTGTTGTGGCCCGGCATGGGGTGCCTGGTATGAAAAGTTTACATCCCGTGATAGCTTTCTCCTTCTCCTACTTCTCGTTCTTCTTTTTCTCTTTCTCTAGTTCCACACGGAGAGTTTCTACTTCTTCCTACAATGCCAGGTGCTTGGATTCCAGTTCACACTATGGATTCAAAGGGATTGACCAAAATTTCAAAGACAAAGAATAATCTAGTAATGTAGACTCTAACTGATTGTCAATAATCAGCCGGAGTCATGAATTTAAGATATGGGTTCTAGATTTATGAAGAAGGAAATAAACTAACCGTATAGACTCTGATTGCTTGCAATCAATCAGAGCCTCAGAGGCAACACCTAGTATGTGCAATCGAACGTGCCCTCACCGGAGGAAAACAAATCAAGCGCTACTCGATGACAAGTCAAAAGGTTGAACGTGCGAATGAAAATGGTCGGCACTTACGGTGGTACTTTCTTGGGGATGAGATTTCAGAGCGTCACTTGAATTGAGTTAATCCTTCAGCTTGGGGTTCATTAGCTCGGCTTGAGTCATGGCCTCTTCTCTGGTACTAACTCCATCCTCTATAGTGCTGGCCAACGGATACAATACATAAGGAATAGTGGGAGGCGTTGAAGCTCGGGGATTCGTAACCGCCAATGCACTTGGACTGGCTTGTACAATATCGGTATGCGCTCGGACACTTGCATCCGACTGAATTTCCAGAAATTTTGGTACCATGTCATGATCGGTGTCCATATCCACAGGATTTCTCCTTGGAGTAGGAGCGTAAATGTCCATTTGAACATACTCTTCAGCATCATCCACAGTAATCACGTCTTCAGTGGCTACAAACAATGCAAAGCAACAGTTCGTCAGTCCTTGCTCTGTCTTTTCTACTTTGATGATTTTACCAGAAATATAATACCTTTCGAACTAACAACAACAACGTCAGGTTGTCCTTTGGCTTTACTTGCAGTCTGCTTGGTAGCTTGGCTGTAGAAGTAGCAACCCTGCATCGGAAGAGGATATAAGATGGTTATAATGTCCAAATGATCAAAGCAAGATTCAGCTACAATACTTACTTGGAGACAACTGCACCACATTCTTTATGTTACAGCTAGGATGGGCTGCCAACAACAGCTGGTCGAGGGCGTTGGGAGATCTCCAGCAGACAAGTAGATGAAGCCAAATCAGGTCCTATTGCAACATCACCATGGGACACGGCAAGAATATTGCTAGCAGACAGGTTCATATCGACCAAGGCATGGGAGGTCCAGATGTAACTGCAGCAGATGTGGGGATGGACCAGAGCTGATGGTGAGAGGAGGCCGAGAATCAGAGTGGGATACTACAGCAAATCTTAAAGATCTGATCAAGCCCTCTAAATACCCACGGGCATGCAGTATGCCCTTATAATAACACCATGAAATCTGAGTGACTAGTGAATCCTAGGAAAACATGTCTGAGGGAGTCCTGGATTAGGGGGTGTCCGGATAGCCGGACTACCATCATCAGCCGAACTATCATTTGCCGGACTATCATCATCGACCGGACTCCAAGACTATGAAGATACAAGATTGAAGACTTCACCCCGTGTCCGGATGGGACTTTCCTTGGCGTGGAAGGCAAGCTTGGCGATACGGATATGTAGATCTCCTACCATTGTAACCGACTCTATGTAACCCTAGCCCTCTCCGGTGTCTATATAAACCGGATGGCTCTAGTCCGTAGAACTACAATCACAACAACCCTTACAATCATACCATAGGCTAGCTTCTAGGGTTTAGCCTCCTTGATCTCGTGGTAGATCCACTCTTGTAAACATCCACAATATCAATATCAATCAAGCAGGACGTAGGGTTTTACCTCCATCAAGAGGGCCCAACACGGGTAAACATCGTGTCCCTTGTCTCCTGTTACCATCCGCCTAGACGCACAGTTCGGGACCCCCTACCCGAGATCCGCCGGTTTTGACACCGACATTGGTGCTTTCATTGAGAGTTCCTCTGTGTCGTCACCGATAGGCTTGATGGCCTCTTCAATCAACAACGACGCAGTCCTGGGTGAGACCTTTCTCCCCGGACAGATCTTCATATTCGGCGGCTTCGCACTGCGGGCCAACTCACTTGGCCATCTAGAGCAGATCGAAAGCTACGCCCCTGGCCGTCAGGTCAGGTTTGGAAGCTTAAACTTCACGGCCGATATCCGCGGGGACTTGATCCTCGATGGATCTGAGCCACAACCGAAGCGTGCCGCTGCTGTCACGATGGGCATGACCTAACTCGCCACGGACAGCACCTTGAGGTCGCACCGGATCCGCCCGACTCATAGTCCGGAGCCGATCGTCAATCGAGGACGGATGGCTAGACACCGCCGGGAGCCGCAATTTCTACGGCGATGGAGCCAACACTTACCTTGTCCCACATAAAGCCCATGACTCGAGGTGCGGACTCCTGCCGACTCGAACCTCCTGCGCCCGCCAGATTGAATCCGATTACGCCGATCATGGAATTCACCGCTGCGGACATCTTTCAGCACTCTCTTCGGTGATATCATAAATTCATCAAGCATCTCTCGTTATCCGAGAGCCTGGCGAACTACGGCCGGGACAGGTGGGACGCGGACGACGAAGAAATTCAGATCCCACCCACCACCCACTTCAGAGCCACCGCCGATTTATTTAACCGACGTACTCGACTATGACTCCGAAGACATCGACGGTATGGACAACGATGCCGGAGACTACCAAGAACCAGTGCCTACAGGACACTGAAAACCACCTCATCATACGACATATACATGGTGGACACCCCAAAAGATGGGGACGGCGAAGAAGCAGCGGAGGCCGATTCCTTAAAGAAACAGCCCAAGCGCCGACGTCAGCGGCGCCGCTCTAAATCCCGCCACGGCAAGAATGGAGATTCCGCACAGGAGATAATAACACCCCAGAAAGTGCCGAAGACAACTCCTCCAAAGACGATCCAACGCAGGAGGGGGCAGAAGCAAGCCCTCGGGAGAGGGCGCGGCGAAGAGGTCGAGAATGACAATTACTTACCTCCTCCGGAGACGAGGCAAGCCTCGGCGACGATTTAATTCGTCGTGCTGAGGATCCCGTCGAACAAGAGCGCTTGAGACGCAGGGCTAATGGCCACGGCAAACAGCCTAAAGAAAAGCAACAACAGCTTCAAGCTGATCAAGACCCATTGGCCGACAGATGGACCGAGATCCTCGCGGCCGAAGAGTATGAACTCGAACGCCCCTCCAAAAGTTACCGAAAACGCAAGTTGCTCCCCCGATTAGAGGAGGCAGCATCACCAGCGCACGATATGGCAGACCGACCACCTCGTGGCCGCGATAGAGAGGTGTGCAAGCCCTCCACCAAAACTGTACCCCAGCATCGCTCTAAAAGCAGGAAGCCACGGGGAACGCGCGGACTTGAGAGATATATTGAGGACAAGGCAAGACAATCCAGATCTATCTATGGATCACGTGGGCGCCCCAAGACCCACGCATTTAATACCGCCGCACCGGATACAACTACTCGCCGGGCCGAACACAGCAGATAACGCCTCTCGAGCTACATCGCGATATTGCTCAATACAGAGGCGCCAGACACCCACTATGCTTCACCGACGAAGTAATGGATCATCAAATCCTCAAGGGTTCAAACCCGTTAATATCGAATCCTACGATGGCACAACAGACCCGCGGTCTGGATTGAGGATTATCTCCTCCATATACACATGGCCCGCGCGGCGATCTTCACGCCATCAAATATCTCCCGCTCAAGCTTAAAGGACCAGCTCGGCATTGGCTTAACGGCCTGCCCGCAGAGTCAATTGATGTTGGGAAGACCTGAAGCTGCATTCCTCGACAACTTCCGTGGCACGTATAAAGCGACCACCGGACGCAGATGACCTAAGCCACATAATCCAGCAGCCGCATTTAATCGCCAGCAATTCTCGACACGGTTCTTAACAAAGAAAAATCAAATCGCCGACCGTCCGGATGCGAGGCACTCGCTGCCTTCAAACATAACATCCACGACGATGGCTGGCCCGGCACCTAGGACAGAGAAGCCAAAATCCATGGCAGCCCTCACATCCCTCATGACCCGCTTCGTGCGGGAGAGGATAGCTGGCTCGCTTCGCGATAACAACCTCAAAGAAAAACGCTGGCAGTCCGGATACCAAGGACCGCAATGGCAGGTTGCGTCGAAACAAAACAAACGCCGCGTTAACGGCGACAACAATGAGGATACGACAGTCAACGCCGGATTCGAGGCTCCAAACCCGTCAACGGAAGAAGCCATTCAAAAGAACCACTCGGGCCGGTCCAATTTGGACCGAATACTCGACCGCTCTTGTCAAATACATGGAACTCCGAAAAGCCAGCTAACCATACCAACAGAGATTGTTGGGTATTCAAGCAGGCAGGCAAATTAATCGCCAAAACAGTGACAAGGGGCTACACAGCGATGACGAGGAAGAAACCCGCCACCGAACAACAGAGGACAAAAGGATTCCCCCTCAAGTTCGGACGGTAAACATGATATACGCAACGATATTCCCAAGAGGGAGCGGAAGTGCACTAAGGGACGACACGCGATAGAGCCATCGCCCCAAAATTCAACCCATGGTCCTCTTGCCCGATCACTTTCGATCGAAGAGACCATCCGACCAGATCCGCCATGGCGGATTCGCGCATTGGTTTTAGACCTAATCGTTGATGGATTTCACCTCACGGAGTCCTGATGGACGGCGGCAGTAGCTGAACCTCCTTTATCGGATACAAAGGCGCAAGATGGGCATAGACCCTTCAAGGATTAAACCTACAACGACGACCTTCAAAGGCGCCATACCAGGTGTCGAGGCCAATTGTACAGGCTCGCCACATCGAAGTGGTCTTCGAGTCCCGGATAATTTCGAAGCGAGGAGTTAATTTTCGACATAGTCCCGTTCCGCAGCGGCTATCACGCTCAGCTCGGACGAACCGCGTTTGCAAAATTCAACGCGGTGCCGCATTATGCATACCTTAAGCTCCAGATGCCAGGCCCTCGTGGAGTCATCACGGTCAATGGAAACACGGAACGCTCCCTCCAAACGGAGGAACATACAGCGGCTCTCGCGGCAGAAGTACAGAGCAGCCTTTTAAGGCAATTATCGAGTCCGGCCGTTAAACGACCGGACACGACCAAACGCGCCCGGAGCAAAATCAACCAAGACCACCTGGCACGTTCCGTGCACACGTAGCAATGCGGCCCCAACCCCAGCCCTCGCAAAATTGCAAGACAAACTCTCCGCGTACATAATTACGCCCTGGAGATACCATGGGCATAGGGGGAAGGGCACAACCACAACAGACCCAGAGTACGATTCGACCACACCAGGGGCTCCCAAGTGTGTCGCTCTTTTTTGTTTTATTTTTCTCTTTTTTATACAGAACTCAATCCGACGGAGAACCTGCCGAACTCATGATGCAACAGCCAGGGAAGGACAAAGGTCGCGACGAACACTCAGGTGGTCTCCATCACGAGCATTAAATTTGTTAAAATACAACATTCCGCGGCCTACCCCTGGAGGGAGACACCTTTAATTCGTCCAATCCCTTGCTTTCCGCACTATTTGTATCATTCCGCACTGATAGCATATCTTCTCGAATAAAATGCAGCACTTTTTGCCTATAATTGCATTACTTTATATATATATGTTCATTTTACGACATGTTGCACCCGTGCATCTTGGTACGGCCAAACACACCAGGGGCTTATGTCCTCCGCTTTATGGTGTGATAAAGTCCGCACACTTTCACAAGTGCGGCACCCAACTTATAGCATTATATGAATCAGCTCGAATCGTGCCTTGGGTCAATAGTTGGGTTTGCCCGGCTCCCATGTTCGCACCTTACGCCCGTTCTATCGGCTAAAGTAGCACTGGAGAACCACTGCGATTGCGCCCGGTTGAGCCGGGTTAACGCCTCGAGGAGAAAGCTAAAACTGACCGGCATGATAAGGCGAGACTGGTCGCTGTTCGAGAGGTCCTTTCGGTCCTTAAAGACCTCGCCGCTTGAGCGAAGTTCGGATTATGTCCGATGAAGGCGTGAGAGCGCCCCAATTCGGTCTTCCGAATACTAGGGGCTTCACCAAATTTAAAATTATAGAATTCTATGGCTAAGTGAGAGTGTTCAAGCACTATAAGTCTGGTTGCCTTGTTCGTTGTGTTGAGCGCCCCTAGATGGACCCAAAATGGGAACAAGAGTGCTCAAGTTTATCCCAACACCCCAGCACTGTGGCATGGGGGCTGAAGCCGACGACTTGCCATCTCTCAGATTTAATAAACGGCCGCACAGAAGGTAATATTTTAAATTAAACAAGCATTGCTTAGCGCATATGAACAAGGTTTTCAGCGCATAGGATAACACATTGCGAATTCACTCAAAAATTACATCCCCGGGGCACTCATCCGCAATCTTGCGGGCACCCTTGAGGACAGCCTTATAGTCAATTTCGGGCGTACGATGCTCCTTGCCCGCTTGTGGCGCGTCAGTGATTAGCTTCTTCGCATCCAGCTTGCCCCAATGCACCTTTGCGCGGGCAAGGGCCCGACGAGCACCTTCAATACAGGCGGAGCGCTTGATAACCTCCACCCAGGGGCACGCATCCACCAGCCGTCGAGACGAGGCCGAATTAGCTCCTGTGCATGGCCTCTCCAGCCACAGCGGACTATGAGGCCCTTCATGGCCTGCTCGCCACCTTAGAAGCTCGACCAGCTGCTTCAGCTGGTCGCTAGGGGCACTGGATGGCCGGCCTCGAAGATATCGAGACCGAAGACCTTCTCCGCTGAGCTCCCTCCTCGGCTCGGTAGAATGCGGCGGCATCGACACGCCATGCAGGCAGATCTGCAAACGCCTCGAGAGCTCCGACCGGTAAGTAACACGTAATTTACATTCACATTCTTGCTTTGCATGAAAATGCCTTACCCGCCGCTATCTTCCTCATCAACTCAACCTCCTGAAGGGACTTATGGGCCTCGGCCTTGGCGGTTTTGGCACTTTCGAGAGCCGAGGCAAGCTCGGACTCTCGAGTCTTTGAGTCACGCTCCAAACTCTCATGCTTTTCCATGAGAGCCTGGAGCTCTTGCTGAACCACCGCCAGCCGCGCCTCCTGCTTTTCTCGCTCCCCCGTGCCGTGGCGCAGATTATGCGTCGGCGCGGACACGGCCTCCTTCAGGGCCGCCACCTCGTTCGTGGCCCCTGCAGTACCCATGTTATCCTTGTTATTTTTTATCGCAACCTAAATCCTTTTCTGTAAGGTACAAATTCAAAGTGGTGTTACTCACCTTCTTTGTCTTGGAGCTGCTTCCTGGCGCGGCCGAGCTCTTGCCCGGACCGCTCGAGCTCCTGCTTCAACGACCTCCCTCCGCGGTCAAGGGCAGAGGTCAGCAGCGCAGCCTGCAACCCATATTGACATAATTTTTAGCAACCCTGCGTATATCTTTTTAAGATCCTCATCCGCTTTTCTTTCCAACACCGAACCGAGCATCGGGGCTACTGTCTATGCGGTATTACATTGCATATTTTTAACTTCTTACCTCAAAGCCCGATAGAAGGTTATTGCAGAGCTGGTCAGCCCGCCTTTGGCGAAGCTGCACTTTTCAATCACCGCACTCATAATAGTGCGGTGTTCTTCCTCGATGGAAGCGCTCTGCAGCGCCTCAACAAATTGCCCGGCGCCCGGTTGGGCGGAAGCCGCCCGGCGTCACGGTCTTGCCCTTCGATCGAAGGGGCCGCCTGCCGGACTCCGGAACCACTGCGGGTTCTGTTTTGGAGTCCGGCGCAAAGTCCGGGAGGACGCTTTGTGGCGCCTCCGGAGCCTCCCCCCGACGGGTCCTTCTTGGGTTCCCACCTCGGCGTCCTCGGTGACGCGAGGGGTGGAGGCGGTCGGGATGGAGTCTACATCCGACGGAGCCAACGACCCGCTCGAAGAAGCGGGGAGATCATCACTGGCCGGACTACAGGCAGTATGCAGCATTAGAATGACACTATGTGACGCAGAAAAAGAAATTATAAATCATTCAGGAATCCGGATACTTACGATCTCGCCGGAGGCCTGGCCCTTGAAGGCTATTCTTCCTCGCCAACATTGATGTTGGCAGAGCTGTCCGGGGGAATAGTCCTTCCCCTCTTGGACCCTCCGGCCTCCCCTATTGGGGAAGCCTTCCACTTCCTCTCTCCCTCCTCTGGGAGAGATTCCTCTTCCTCCTCCTCATTTTCGGGAGAGGAGTCCGCCCGGAGTCGTCGGACACCTGAAAACAGGCACTCTTTCGAGCACCCGTGGCCTCCTTCTTGGCCTTCT
Organism: Aegilops longissima; assembly: GCA_021605205.1. Classification (NCBI taxonomy): domain Eukaryota; kingdom Viridiplantae; phylum Streptophyta; class Magnoliopsida; order Poales; family Poaceae; genus Aegilops; species Aegilops longissima. The sequence goes on along the minus strand of CM038678.1, from coordinate 722,568,355 downwards.
TCTCCGGCACCACGTGCGGTGCCGGAACCAGCAGCCTCGCTAGACGAGCGTCTCTGGTCTTCGGCATAGGAGCCGGACAGTAATCTGCTCCGCCTTCCTCATCCAGTCTGTCAAAGGAAAAGGGAAATTAAAACCGCATAGAGTCAAACTATGAAAACAAGTGTCCCGTAAAGGGTAGAATCACTTACCTCGTCACCGGGCGCTGGAAAATCCGCGATCTTCGATCGCGGATGCGGGTCTTCGCCGCCTTGAACAGCACCTTCCAGCGCCTTCAGACGTTGTGTCAAGAGCTTGTTCAGCGCTGGTGCTGTTCCGGATCGAACTCCCATAGATTGAATGCCCGCTCTTGGCATGGGAGAATCCGCGACGAGCATGACTTGGACCACGTTAACCAGCCTGAGCTTCTTCACCAGCTTCTTGATACAGGCTTGGAGTCCCGTCAGCTCCTTCAAACTACCCCACAACAAGCCCTTCTCTTTCCAGGAGGTGAGCTGCGTGGGGATACCAGATCTAAACTCGGGGGCCGCCGCCCATTTAGGGTCACGCGGCTCGGTGATGTAGAACCACCCCGATTGCCACCCCTTGACGGATTCCACAAAGGCCCCTTCGAACCAAAGGACGTTGGGCATCTTGCCCAACATGGCGCCTCCGCACTCCGCTTGAATGCCCTTCACTACCTTCGGCTTGACATTGAAGGTCTTGAGCCACAAGCCGAAGTGGGGCTGGATGCAGAGGAAGGCCTCGCATACCCATTTATAAACGCCGAGATGTTGAGGATGAAGTTCGCGCCAGATCATGGAAATCCAGCCCGTAGTAGAACATGAGCCCCGGACAAAGGGTTGAAGTGGAAAGCCCAGTCCAGCGGAGGAAGTGGGAAAGAAAGACAACCTCTCATGGGGCCTGGGGGTGGGGATAAGCTGCCCTCGTCGGGCAGCCGGTGCGCTGATGTCGCCGGAGAGGTATCCGCGCCAGCGCAGTTTGGCGATTGCTCCTCCTTAACGGTGGAGGCCAACCATTTACCTCCCGCCCGGACATGGTCGGAGAAGGTTGAGACGAGATGCGCGAACTTGGGCGTTGGAGCTCGAAAAGCAGAGATGGATAAGCAAAGGAGGAAGAAGGCGAGGTGAGAAGGTGAATCCTTATCCCTTATATGGGCGGGCGAAGTCTTACGCGTCCCCACCGCCCTGGTAAAACTCGCTTATCTCCCAAGCGTCACCATCAATGACACGTTGGGTTACCCACGCCGTATTGATGAGAATCCCGGATTAAGGGAAACACGATCTCTGCTCGACAAGACGTGCCAAGAAACCGCCGCTAAATGCGCTGAGGTGGTAAAGTAAAAAACAATTCGAGTAATGGCTTGGTAGTGGTGTGACGTCATGCCACGGAAAACGTCAGCAGATGGAACTTGTGTATATATTATTATTCTCTCTACGGTGGAATGTGGAATTTATTTTGCAGAGCCGGACACTATCCTGGTGTTCACAATCTTCTATCATTTGGAGGAGGAACCCGCCTTGCAATGCCGAGCAATATACATGCCGGACTTATCGTCATTGAAGCCTGGTTCAGGGAGCTCCGAGGAGTCCTGATTAGGGGTGTCCGGATAGCGAACTACCATCATCAGCCGAACTATCATTTGCCGGACTATCATCATCGACCGGACTCCAAGACTATGAAGATACAAGATTGAAGACTTCACCCCGTGTCCGGATGGGACTTTCCTTGGCTTGGAAGGCAAGCTTGGCGATACGGATATGTAGATCTCCTACCATTGTAACCGACTCTATGTAACCCTAGCCCTTTCCGGTGTCTATATAAACCGGATGGCTCTAGTCCGTAGGACTACAATCACAACAACCCTTACAATCATACCATAGGCTAGCTTCTAGGTTTTAGCCTCCTTGATCTCGTGGTAGATCCACTCTTGTAAACATCCACAATATCAATATCAATCAAGAAGGACGTAGGGTTTTACCTCCATCAAGAGGGCCCGAACCTGGGTAAACATCGTGTCCCTTGTCTCCTGTTACCATCCGCCTAGACGCACAGTTCGGGACCCCCTACCCGAGATCCGCCGGTTTTGACACCGACAATGTCCGTTTCCAAGAAGCAATCGTGTAATACAAATAGGGCGCATCGGAGCGGCGACTGGCCTGAGATGGAATAACACTTCTCGCCCGCTATCGATTCCCTCTCTCTATTCTCTGCTCGTCAGATATTTTCTTCACCATGAGCAGCATTCAGCAGCGCCAGAGATCTCTTCCGCCGACTCCGTCGGCAAGAACTCCGGCAGCCGGTCTTCTCCCTTCTCCCCCGTGGGCAACGACACCGGCAAACTCCCTCCACCGTGAATATGTTACCAGTGTCCCAACCAAACGCATCGTAGGTATAGCCATTAACTGGCAGGAGAATGGAGATTTAGTAATTGGTGCTCACCTTGGTCATCGTTTCCCTTGTCGCTTCCGCGGCCGCCGACCAAGTCTTGGCCGCGGCTGCCCTGGAGGGGCGTGAAGGAAAACCCAGGCGGGCCGGCGGAGGAGAACTCAGGCGCGGAGGAGAACCCAGGCAGGCCAGCGGAGGAGAACTCAGGCGCGGAGAACCCAGGCGGGGTGGCGCCATAACGCCCTGCAAGGATACATATATTGAGGTAATAAATATTTGGGATTCCGAAACAACCACACTTGAAAGAATGAACTTCAAATGTGAACATTTTGGATCTCTAACTTGATGCTATATTTGTCTTAACATTGTTATTTTATTTTATTTTTACCTTTCTAGTGCTCCTTTAACTTTTTTTCATAACAAGTAAATTTGAAATTATATGATGTTTCTAAGTAAATTTGACACTTTTTAATTACATGATTTGGTAATGCATGAATTTTTTAATTACTATAATATTTTGAAACCATTGAACACGCTTTTACTCACATGACCATCTTACTAAAATATATTGACTATCTATTACTTGATTTCACTTTCAAAAACTCAAACATGTTTTAAAATGCATTCAACACTTTTTTTCATTTACATCAAAATTTCCATAAATGTATCATACTGTTTTTATTATATCGATTTCTAGTTATGTTTTTTCTAATGACAAAAATTATGAAAATTGACGAACAATTTTTAGATTACATGAATTTCTTTGAGAAAATGGGAGAAACACTTTTGTAGTTGCATGAATATTTTCTAATCTATGAATTGCTCCTCTTAGCAATGAGGTCTATGAACTTATCATGATAGTAATCTAGCTAATATTCATAGTACTAAATCTTGCTCTGATCTTATAAGCTGAAGTACCTCATCATCTTACAAAGATAACATGGGAACGTCAGTACATGAAGCCCTCATGCAGTAATAAAAATCCAAGTACATTTCTCTTTGAGGTGTTTGCGGTCTTTACTGACCTTAATTTGCGAGCTAATATAAAAATATTCAATCTCATTAATCAGGGAGTACATGGCTCTTGTCCACAACCACCAACAAAACGTACAGCGGAAAAGCAACGCGGAAGCAAAGCAACGAGGAGAAAATTCTTATCGTTCGCTGCTCTCAGCCGGGTGGCCGCCAGGTCCGACCCCGTCGCCGCCGCCCCGAGGATCCCTCTAACATCCGAGCTCCTCGCCATCCTGCATGGCGATCTCGAGCCCTCCCCCGACGAGCACTCCTACATGGCCCTCCATCTCCGCCTTTCGCAGCAGCATCTCGACTCCATCTCCGCCTGCCACCACCCCCCCCCCCGCCACACCACCGCAATGTCCACAGTCTTCCCTGCCCCCGCCGCCGTCCAGGGGGCCCTCTCACGTGTCACCGCCCCTTCCTCCGCCCAGAGTGCATGCCAATTCGGCAATGGAGATGGAACGACTGCGGGTCATATCCGCGGAGGAGGATATGCTCCACTATCGCCCGCTGGTGCGCCGCACGCGACTCACCTTTGAGGCGCTCTTTGGCCGCTACCAGCGCACCACACTGACCGCAACGCCGAGCACAACCCTGGGAGGTGCAAGCGCAACTGGGCCCTCGGCGCCATGATCACAGGGGGGGCTCTGTCGGGCGTCTTCGTCGGCAACGCATTCAACTACCGCGTCGAGCTCCTCGTCCTCGGCCCCACAACCAAACGTGGGCCGACATCAGCTATGTGCCCACGCCTCGTTCGACGATGACCTTGCGGTCTTATTAAACTACGAGGCCTGCCACGACCTCATCCACGGGATGCGCGCCGATAGGCCTGTCCCCGAGAACTGGGGCTATGAGGGGGGGGGGGGGCCATCATCACCCGCAAATGGACTTCGCTGATGAGATCGTCCCCAAGATCGATAGCCTTGAGGGTGTCGTCCCATGCTTCAACATCGACATCAACCTGTCGTAGTTACTGGTATCTCTGGTTTTTAGCCATCCACAGGCGGACGCTGTTGTAGGAGCTCTGGCGGTACCCGGCCTGGCGTGCGCGATTCGCCAGTTGGAGTTGGAGCCTGGTGACAAGGAGATGGTGATGCTGTCATGCCTCCACGCTAATGCCTTCCATATCCCGTGCATCAAAGCGTGGTTCTATCAGGAGTCAAAGTGCCAAATTTGTCGGCGTGAGGTGATGGATTACTTTGGCTTTAGATTCTGAGATTAGATAGCTGAAGGTGCTTGACTCATACATCTCGAATGCAAAGATGTTGATAGATTACAGAATAGACGAATAAATTTCTTCCCCGCAAAAAAGAAACAAAGAATAAATTCCGATGTAATTAATATTTGGGAGGTGGGACTGGTTTTTCAGCACCCGGGTGTCTAGGCACCTGGTTTATCAGCACCTTCCGTGAAGCAACTAGCCCATAGAGATTTTCACCAGGTCCTGTACGAGAAGTTTGATTAGAAGGCCTAGAAGAGCTACCCGTGGAGTCTGGCAATATATAAAACGAATATGTGCCTATATTCACACTGTTCATTCAGAGGCAGATTCCCCTCAGATGTTACCGCATCTTTCCGCTTTCCTGGTGAACGGCCAGATAAAAGGGGTCAGGACCCTGGTGCTACCGCACCTTTCCGCCTCATCAAGGGTGAATGGCCAGATAAAAGGGGTCGGACCCTGGTGCTACCGCACCTTTCCGTTTCTTGGTATCTGTGTAAGGTTACAAAGAGCAAAGTGTGCAGTTGGTAGTAGCCATACAGGAGTTTAACCACTGCTGCATTATTGATTGTTAGAAAAATTGCAGAAGATATGAGCAAATATCACTTATTCCCAATTCATCTAACTAATACTAGTAATTAGTACTCCCTCCGTTCCAAAATATAGTGCTTCCTCTATTTCCGTGCTTCAACTTTGACCATAAATTAACCAACGAGACCGACTGCGGCGGGAGCAAAAGTTATACCAGTGAATTCGTATTCATAAGAAGTTTTCAATTATATATTTTTTTCTCCCGCCGCAGTCGGTCTCGTTGGTTAAATTTATGGTCAAAGTTGAACCTCGGAAGCGCGGGCGCACTATATTTTCGAATGGAGGGAGTAGCGTGTCAGCCTAGACATCAAACCACTTGCTCTTATCTTCATCAGATTTGTTAATTAGATAGGTAACATGGATTACTAAGAAGGTTGTAAGGAATTTAGATGTCATGTTATATCAGATAGAAGAATTCATTTTGGATTGGAGTGAGTAACTGTTAATTTTTCTTAATGCCTAGCTTAATTCTAAATGGATCAACAAAGTCCAGATTGCAAATACCTCCGCTCGTCTCACTATTAGCGTTTTTGTCTGAGAATCTGTTTCAAAGCATTTGCGAGTTGAGAAAATAAAAGAATTTGTTTACTGCTGTATTTCTACACTTAAATGCTTTCAACCTGGTAAAGGTGATTGTAGTTTCTGAATCTATAGGAATGTGGCCAAAGATATATAGTTATAGGAACCGAAGTGAGTAGTGACCAGTAATGCTATGTAGTATAGTGATACATCATTTTAAGCCAACACCATTGACTTTGGGTGCAATAAGATAAGGTAGTACATACTATCTACAAATGGCAGGTCCATATTACTATTTTGAAATAACAGACAGGAACAACATAACTTATCTGATGCCCTGTTTTCGAGTCAAACGATCGACTAGTCAATGAGTCGTAACTAGAAGTCGACTCAAATACCTCGACTAGTCGATCGGGATGGCACGACTCGTCAAGAGTCGCTAACAGAACGACTCGTCAACTCAAAAACATTGATCTGATGTGGATATTTATTTTAAGGAATGGTGATAAAAGCTCAGCTTCTAGTAACAAATTAGCAACTTTGGATCTCTCGCCCGCTCACCTCGCTGGGCAAGGAAAACCTTGCCAACGGATGGTAGCCAAATTGGCTTGCTCACACAAACGAGAAAAAAACTTGAAACTACGGGTAACGAGATGAGTTGCCGGGGAACCAAACCCCTGCTTCTTTGCTTTGCGAGGCAAGGCAAGCGCTTGCCCAGAATCCAAATTTGCAGTAACCTTTGCTACATTTACATGTCATGCCTGATTAGGCATAGCTTTGTTTTTCTTTTACCCATTTAATTTTGCTGGTCCCTAGCAAAGGCCCACTCAGAGTGGGAAGTTCACAACCTATGGGGACAGCAACAAATTCGAATAGGCTTACTTTTGCTGGTCCTTGACAAAGAGCCACTCAGAGTGAGAAGTTCAGAATTCAATGTGCCCTCAATACAAAGTTCAGAATGTTGGGTAGTTGACGACAAAATTATGTACCAAGCTACATCATGGTGAACAAAAATCTTAAGGTTCTTCCAAAATTGGTTTAGTTTGATAACAGCCCAGAAATTCAACAATATAGCAAGAATTCTAGTAGGAAAATATTGGTCATGATCTGATGGAAAAGTAAATCAAAACACAAGTTTAGGAGCACAGCAGGGGTGCTTAAGTAGTAAGCAACGAACGGCAGACTTAAGAGCGCTTAATAGTCTTGGCAACAAACATAATTATTTTGTTTTCTCTACTGAATAAAATAATGAAAAATAATGATGTTCATTAGATATGTTAGGCATGACATGTAAAAGGAGTTCCATATAAAGAGCTCCATATTATTTGACGTCATCCATGGAAGGTCATGGAGGATTCATAAATGAAACTAAAATATGTTTACATTCAGCCACCAATAACAGATATCAAGTGAGAACAGCAATTAGTATTACCTAAAAGCAAATATATAAGGTACTAGTTTATTCATACAACTACGCATTATCCATTGGATCGCTTGTCGCTTACAAAATATGTAAAGCTAACCAACATTGTTCAAAGCCACAAAAGGGCATGCACCTGAAGAGCACGTTTTGGAATGCTGCCACAAAACTAGACCATTAGGCACACGCACGCACGCCCAACGACTAGTTTTTACAAAGGCATTTGTGCCACCATGTTAAATGCATCAAGCTGCAAGGACTTTCAGCAATAATCCGCCAACCAAATCTACGAAACAGGGAATATAAGGTAAACCACACATGAAATCTCCAGAATTGCACATAAGATGCGCTTCCCTGTTATCCATATCATACGACAGATTCACCTCCCTCCAGTCAGTAACGAAAATCAAATTACGATCCGGATGAATTGCAAACATCTCATACTTAAAGGTCTTGTCCTCTTCGCCAAAATCCTCTCTCGCATATTCCCTTCCAAACATTTGGGGAACATCAATAGTATGATTTATGGTCCAGACTTCACTAGCATAATCCTCAAGTACCCTCACAAAGAGTTGGTAATAATATGGAACCATATACCAAGCATGCAATTTCCCCTGAGTGTATCCAATTGAGCTATAACCAGACCTAGCTTCTTCCATTCCTTCCAGGAGAGCAATTTCCCCACAAACATCCCCCTTTGAGTCCACTGCAGCTATAATAGGTTCCTCGATCACCAAATTCATAAAATGCATCATGCCATTCACGAAGGCACATTCTGCAGTAAAAGGAGGGTACTCTCTGGTATCCCCCCACTCACGGCTGTTCTGAGTCCATCACCCAGTTTTGGACGAGTATATCGCTACATCGTCGTGCAACTCTACCAGGGGTGTAAACACCAAAAAGCGGAATGGAACGGCCGCATCAAAAAAAAGGCAGGAAGGGTTGTGCTAGTTTGACATGCGCATGTTCATCATCCTCTTCATCTTGCCATACTATAGGCGGCAACACGGTCCACTGCCCATCATAGGATTGCACATGATATAATTGCCATTCCTCGTCTTCTTGCGATTCCCAGCATTTGCAGAGGAGAAGGTTGTTGCTGCATTGTTTGAGCTTGACCCTAGTGTAGCTCCCGCGAAGGAAAGGGAGCGAAGCGTCTACCAGAGAGGCCGCTCCCGGACCTAGACAGATTGCTGAAAAGGAGACCGCCGTCTGAGTGGCGGGTGTGGAAGAAACTGTAATTCTAGGGGTTGGACTTCACAAGCCGGAAAGGGCAATAGAGCCGTGGTTGTGTGTGCCTGGATCTGGATGGGCTTTACCACTTCTTCGAAAATTTTGCCCAAAGGTTATGTATATCAGTAAATAGGGTACTAGAGCGGGGCGGCGGCTGTGTATATCGGGAAAAGTCATTTTTCTAACAAATTACCTTCCATGGATGCAGATCATTATCTGTCCAATTTTCTGTAGGGCGTATGTATAAGGCATATCCAAATGTCCGTGTATACCTACTTCCATTTTAGAGACACACAAGGGCATGGCTTTCTTCAGCGTTTTTCAAACTAGTTTTGTCATCTATTTTCAAGTTTCAAGAATAAAACAACGGTAGATGTAGAGTGCCAAACAATTCACAGTAAATCATACTACATATATAGCTTATCCTGAAGCGGGCTGACGGGAAGAAAATGCCAGCAAGCGCACTGCCCTACCAATCAAAGCCTAGAAAAAGGGTTACTTGGTCCAATAGTTCATAAAAAAATGCTCCAACTTCCTCGTATGAAGGGGGTTGCAACTCCCCTGATACTTTCCCAATACCGCATGACCCATAATTTCACTCCATCGCCTTCACATCTCATGTCACCCGGCCCACTCATCCCATCCAATGCTCTCTTGTGCCACCAAACCGCCGAGCGTCCCCAGCGACCACTAGGGCACTAGGCCGCTATCGTCGGTCGTAGTGGGCCATCGCATCAGCTGACGCCGCTCGCCCCTTCGTATTCCTTCATCTGACAACCAATGAGACCATTGAACCTGCGTCAGCGTACCATCTGCTCATTACCACCCGTGCCTAGGCGCAGCCGGTTAAATCCATGAGCAATCCACAAAGGGGAAAATTCAATTCCATGACTTTAAATGGGACCGATAGTGGGTACCACGCCCTTACCTACAATTTTGCTACGCTGATCAAACAAACGGCCCCAAATAGGATCAGCCAGGGCAACCCAACAGCCAGGTTGATAGGAAGTCCGACCACACCCCACGGCAAATGAACTAACCTATTAGAAACGACTTTTGTTGCCACTGGGCAACCCTCTCGCTCTCGAACGATCTATTGACGTAGTTTAGCTAAAGTTCAGAGAAGCACAAAGTAGTTTTTCGCCGCAAACTGGCATACGGCCTTTTCTGTTTTCTCTCCTCTTATTCCTTGCGCAACAGCACCGCCCGATCCATGCGCCACGCCCGCTCTCGCCGTGCCATCCCATGACGAGCGGATCATGACCACGAGCGCGCTGCTACCGGCCCGTCGTGAACGGAGCACGACTCGGCCTCCTATCTTCTACGCCAAGGAAACAAATGTGACGCTGTGCAAAGCTGTCACGTACAATGAAAAACAGAAACTAAGCTAAGTCTAAACCTGGGCTAGTACGACACAAGTAATACCTAACAAATCACCCCCTTACTTGCGTCGTCCAGTTTGCACCTCCTCGATGCCGATCCTCTCCTTCAGCTCCGTGAACTGAACTCTGCCCAGGGACTTGGTGAGCACGTCCGCAAGCTGATCTTCAGTGCCCACATACTCGATGTCAATCTTGCCAGTCTCAACACAGTCACGGATGAAATGATACCTCAAGTCAATATGCTTGCTGCGATCGTGATGCACCGGATTCTTGCTCAAAGCGATTGCCGACTTGTTGTCCACCAGCAGCTTGACACTCTTCGCTTCAGTGCCTTGAATATCAGCGATCAGCCTGCTCAACCACACTGCTTGCATAGCTGCTGCAGCCGCCGCCACGTACTCCGCCTCACAGGAGGACATGGCGATGATCTTCTGCTTCTATGATGCCCAGGTAATCAGATTTCGTCCAAGGTAGAACACTGACCCGCTTGTGCTCTTGCGGTCGTCAAGATCACCGCCATGATCGCTGTCACTGTACCCCAAAAGGTCTGGTTCATCCCCTTCCCCTCGCTGGTACTTGCATCCATGGTGAATTGTACCGCTGATGTAGCGCAGAAGATGCCTCACCGCAGCCATGTGCTGCGCCGTCGGCGCCTCCATGTAGCGGCTGACAATCCCAACCGCGTAGGCAATGTCTGCTCGAGTGTTTGCTAGATAGCGCAAGCTGCCCACCACACTCCTGTAGTAGGTCGCGTCCACGGCTGGACTCCCATCGCTCTTCGACAGCCGCAGGCGGTTTTCCATCGGCGTTGAGCACGGCTTGCAGCCTGTCATCCCCGTCTGCTCGAGGATCTTGCGGGCATAGCTGCTCTGGCAAAGTGTGATGGCGCCGCTCTTCTGCTCGACCTCGATCCCAAGATAATAACTCAGGGGGCCGAGGTCACTCATGCTGAAAGTGCGCTGCATCTCCGCCTTGAACTCTGCGATCTCGCCGGCGTTGGCGCCCGTGATGATAAGATCATCTCGACACACCCCACAAGCAGGAGGGTGTAGTCACTCCGCTTGTACACAGCATGCTCAGCGGGCTCCGCCGAAGCCGAGAGCCGCGAGCGCACTATCCAGCTTGATGTTCCAGGCCCGCGGCGCCGCCGCAGCCCGTCTGGCGCCTTTGCGCAGCTTCGTAACAGCTTGTGCATTGTTGGTGTCGATGAAACCCTCCGGTTGCCGCACGCACACTTCCTCGCCAGTTCTCCGCTGAGGAAGGCCGACTTCACGCCCATATGGTGAACGTGCCAGCCGCGGTGCGCGGCGAGCGCGACCAGCACGCGCACCGTCTCCATCCGCGCCACCGGTGCGAACACCTCCTCAAAGTCGATGCCCTCTCTCTGTGCATATCCCTTAGCAACCAAACGAGCTTTATGCTTGATCACATTACCTTGAGGATCCTTCTTTATCTTGAACACCCATTTCAACCCAATGGCACGGTGTCCAGCGGGAGCTCCGTCATCTCCAGGTCTCGTTGTCGCGGATGGCGCGATTTCTCCTCCATGGCTTTTCTCCAGCACCCTTCAGCGAGTGCATCGTCCGACGCTGGCTCCTCAGCAGCGAGCAGGCACAACCCATCAGACTCGATCTCGACCGGCTCGGCATGGTCGATCACTTCCTCCATCATGCGAAACCGGCGCGCCACCCCCTCCGTGTCATGAGTCTCTCCTGTAGGAGGCGTCACGAACGGCACAGGAGACGGCTCTGGCGTGTGTGGCTCGCTGGACGCCGACGAAGCACACGGTGTCGCCAGGGGCGTGTCCGGAGCGCGGTCGCTGTCGCTGCTGGTCTCGGTGCTGTCGACGGTGTACTCAACAGTGAAGATAGCAGGTGCGCCCACGGGCACAGCCGCGTCAGGCGCCGCCTCCCAGTTCCACAGACGGTCTTCATCAAAGACCACGCCGCGGTGACGTGCAGCTTGCGGGTCGCCAGTAGTAGACGCGTAGGCCTTGCTGCCGCCCTCGCACCCTATGAACACCATGGGTGCCGCGCGGTCGACAGCTTGGTGACGCCAGGTCCAACTTTCTTCACGTGGCGGTGCACGCAAAGGTGCGCAGGTAGGAGACGTCGGCGTCGACCGTGCCCGCGCCGTAGGGGTGACACCATCCGAGCACGCGGGGCGCCTGTTCAGATGTGCACCGCTGTTTTCACAGCTTCTCCCGTAACTCACCGGTACTTTCATGGCCTTGAGCATGCTCCGACCGGTCTCGACCACCGTCTGGTTTCGGCGTTCCACGACACCGTTCTGCTGCGGGGAGTACGGTGCCGTCGTGTACCTCTTGACACCATTCTCGTCGCAGTATGTTTTGAACGCGATGGAGTTGAACTCGCCGCCCCGGTCCGTCTTGAACGCCAGCAGCTTCACGCCGCGCTCGCTCTCGGCGAGCGCCTTGACCTTGCGGAAGAACTTGAAGGCCTCGTCCTTTGTCCGCAGCATCTCCACCCACAGATAGCGGCTGTAGTCGTCGACGATGAGGAGGAAGTACCGATTGCCACTCAGTGTCGCCGGTGTCACCGGCCCGCACAAGTCGCCGTGTACCAGCTCCAGGCCACGCTTCGCGGGATATGAAGACACGCGTGGGAACGGCGTCCGGTGCATCTTGGCAAGTGCGCACCCGTCGCAGAGTTGGTCCACCCGCGCGATCGACGGCACGCCGTCGGCCATGCCCTTGCTGGAGAGGTCATGCAGCGCCCTGAAGTGAAGATGCCCATAGCGTGCATGCCAGCGCCACGCTGTGTCATCGGCCTTGGCGAGGAGGCACACTGGCCCCGTGACGTCGAGCTGCAGCGTGTAGAGGCGACTTCTAGTGCGCCTTACGCGCGCGAGCAGCAGCTTCTCCTGGTCGAAGATGCTCATCACACCGTCCTCGATCACCGTCCGGCAGCCCACCTCGTCAAGCTGCCCGATGCTCACAATGCTGCTTCTCAGCTGGGGTATGAAGTACACCCCCGTCAGTTCGCGGTGCGACTTGTTCCTGCAGTTAAACACCACTGTACCACGTCCACGGATATCAAAGGACGAGCCGTCGCCGAACCTGACCGTGCCAGTCACCGTCTCATCAAGCGCGGAGAACACAACCCGTTCACCTGTCATGTGGTTGCTCGCGCCCGTGTCCAAGTACCAGACATTGCTCGCCGTCTGTGCCGGGATCACGGCCTTCTCGTTGAGGAAGACACGCTCGAGCGCCGGCTCGACGTGGATCTTGGCGAGTCCGCAGCTCACCGCCATGAGCAGCGCAGGTTGATCCTCCTGGGCCTGGTTGAGGTTGGCTTCTTCCTTGCGCTGCTGCTTGGGCTTGGTGCAGTCCCGAGCCCTATGGCCCTGGATCCCGCAGTTGTGGCAGTTCCCCTTGAAGCGAGAGCCGCCACCCGATGACCCACGGCCACCGCCAGGCGCGCCGTCTCCGGGCACGCTGTCCTTGCCCTTTCCACCACGTCCTTTGCCGCGGCCGCGACCGCCACCGCGGCCGCCGCCACGGCCACCGCCACGCGATGACCCCTCGCCCTGCTCGCGCTGCTTGTAGCGCGCCAACCACTGCTCCTCAGTGAACAGCAGGTTTCCAGCGGCCTGCCCTGAGCCGCCGTGATCAAACCTCTCCTCGGCCGCTTTGAGGCGGCCTGTTAGGTCCTCAATGCTCAACGTATCGAGGTCAACAAGTGTTTCAATGGACAGGGCGATCTGCGAGTATCGTGGAGGCACCACACGCAAGAACTTTCTTACCGCCTTCTCCTCGGTGACGCTGTCGCCAAGGATGTCCAGGTTGGTGACCATGGAGCCGAGCCGCATCGCGAAATCGTCCACGGTCTCCCCGTCGCGGAACTCGATGGTCTCGAAGTCCCGCGCCAGCGACTGGGCCTTGGCTGCGCGCACGCGGTCGCCGCCGATGCGCATGGTGGCGATCGCGTCCCACGCCGCCTTCGCCGACGGCTTGACGGCCAGCGTGCCCACCATCTCGGGGGGTACGGCTCCAAGGATGGCCTCCAACGCCATACGGTCCTCGTGGAATTCGGCGTCGCCGTGCTTGACGGCGTCCCAGTAGCCGCGCGCCTCCAGCTTCACCTTCATCAGGAGCGACCAGTCGTTGTAGTTCGACTTGGTTAGCATCGCCAGTTCGCCGATCCGACTCCCGGATCACCTTCTGCACGACCGGCGCCGCCAGCTCGCGGCCGCGGATCGTGCGGCTCCGTCCGCGTCGTGGGGGAGAACGGGATGGTGATCGTGAACAGCGTGGCGACGACTTCAAGGGTGACTTCGACCCTGACTTGTCGCCCTTGTCCGTCTGCACCGGCTTCTTGCCGCCGGCCATGTCGACAGGATCTCCGACGAGGCTCTGATACCACTTGTCGTTGCCACTAGGCAACCCTCTCGCTCTCGCACGATCTACTGACGTAGTTTAGCTAGAGTTCAGAGAAGCACAAAGTAGTTTTTCGCCGCAAACTGGCATATGGCCTTTTCTGTTTTCTCTCCTCTTATTCCTTGCGCAACAGAACCGCCCGATCCATGCGCCACGCCCGCTCTCGCCGTGCCATCCCACGACGAGCGGATCATGACCACGAGCGTGCTGCTACCGGCCCGTCGTGAACGGAGCACGACTCGGCCTCCTATCTTCTACGCCAAGGAAACAAATGTGACGCTGTGCAAAGCTGTCATGTACAATGAAAAACAGAAACTAAGCTAAGTCTAAACCTGGGCTAGTACGACACAAGTAATACCTAACAACGACTAATCCCACAAGGAACCACTTGAGTAATGGGAAACCATGCGAACCGAATATGGATCTCCAACAGTGTATGAGCGTGGCGCGTCGTGCGGGTGCCCGGCGAACTGCCCCTACTGGATGACCCAGCGCAGGATGAGGCACCGGCTGGTGGTGTTCCGGTCCAACGAGACGAAGTGGACCTGATCCAGCTTGGCGCATTCCTCTGCGAGTTCACCGGGGACGTGCTCCCCGCAGATCACCTCCGCATTGCTAACGCCAATACCGGCGCATCCATGGAGGATCGGGCATGCTTCATCCAGCCGCGGAAGTTTCCCCCGAGGTGGATTGAGTCGGGGTATGCCCCCACGGTGGCGCTTCCAAACGACAGCGAGGAACCGCCCCGGTTCGCGCAGTGCCCGGCACCGACGTACGTGCTCAACGTGTCCAAGAGGAAGAACATCGCGGACAACATCTGCCATAGCAGGTTCGCGCCGAACGCCTTAGTCTAGCTCGTGGTCAGTGGCGACGAAGATGAGACGTGCCCCCACCTGATGGTCTTCGCTATGGAGACCATCCTGCCGATGAGCGAGCTGAGCATCAATTACCGTGTCGATCAGTGATCGATCGGCAACATTTCTGTGTGTTTACCCTCATTTCAATTGTCATGAACCTTTCGCCTTCATTTTCAGTTGTCATGAACCTTTCTGTCATTGTTATGGATTGTATCATTGGATGGACGCAGCGCTAAGACACCTTAAACTGAACTATTTGCTTGTATTTCTTGTGCCTGGTTTGCCGTGTTTGCACTTTGCAGTCGGCAAGTTATAGCCTGAAACCATATTAGCATGAGTTGAGTCTGGGATCGACATCATAACCATGAATGTGAGCGTTTAGTTGAGAATTTCATTGGGTTTAGTTTTCTGTAGTCGTTGCAAAGGTTCAGGAAGCTGTACGTCTTGGACGGACTCTACAATGTCGTCTCGGCCACCTACGGCCCCGGCAAGTCCGGCCCCGACGTCTGCCAGTTCAAGCGCGTGCGTCTGCCTGACCAGGAAGCGGTCGGCAGCAACATCTGGCGCTCCGCTAGAGACCTCATCAACCAGCTCGACGCCGAGATCCGTCCGCCCGGCCACATCACGCTGGACATATCCAATGGCAAGGAGGCGATTCCCGTCCCCGTCCGCAACACGGTGGACCACGACATCTATCCCCTTGAGAGAGCGGGCGCCGGGAGCATGTGCTGCCACCGTGCCCGCACACCGCGTTTACGGCTGCGGGAGAGTTCTCCTGCGCGTTGTTCATCTAAAGTTTATTTTTTTAGTTACATTATTTTGTAATTCATGAATTTTTTTAATTCGAAGAATATTTTAAAAACCATTGAACACTTTTTAATCACATGACCATCTTACTAAAATATATTAACTACTTATTTTAAAATATTTTAAAATGCATTCAACACTTCTTTTAATTACATCCAAATTTCTATAAATGTATCAAACAGTTCTTTTAGTACATGTATTTCTAATAATGATTTTTTTCTAATGACACAAACGTTTATGAAAATTGACCGAGCCCTTCTTAAATTACATGAATTTGTTTGTAAAAATGTGAGAAACACTTTTGTAATTACATGAACGTTTTCTAATCTATGAATTACTCCTCTTCCGCATGGAGGTCTATGAACTTATCACCTTACTAATCTATGTCATATTCATCTTACTGAATCTTGCTCTGATATTATAAGCTGAAGTACTCCATCATCTCACAACGATAATATGGGCACGTCAGTATATGAATCCCTCATGCAGTAAATAAACGTACACAGTTCTCTTCGAGCTGTTTGCGGTCTTTACCGACATTAATTAGGGAGCAAATGGAAAAGTTTTCAAACTCATCATGCAAAACATCCCGTTCCTAGTAGGAGGCCCTCAACACCATCACTTCAGTTTATGCCCATTGTTTTTGGCTCTACAGTCCACCATTGTGCGTATGAGATGACAGTAGAGCTCATTTCGTTTCCTTGGGGATACAGAGAGGGCGCCGGGACCATGGTGTTGCCACCTTAGCTATGGCAGTCGTCACAGCGACGCATGTCGTCGGCTATGGGAGAGTTTTTCTCCGCATCGTCCCCCTCCTTGAGGGGAGCGATCTCCGGACCTCCATGTGCAACCACGACTACGTGGTTGTGTGGCATGGGAGGCGCATGATAGGGATCCCGGTCCTCTCAACAGCGATGTGGATCATCCTCGCCACGCTCGACGATGACCAGGCACCCTTCGACCACAATGTCGAGGTCGTGGACACTGCGATCTTCCAAAACTACAAGATTTGTCATGGGTTCATCCACGGGATACTCGTCGATGGGCTAGGTGACGCTCAGAGTAACTTCGCATATTTTGCTCCTCACCGTACCCCTGGGAGAAGGTTGATGTGCCTACTACGTTGCTAGGGAAAACGTTTGGAGATGAAGCATGATATTTTGCATCAACTCTCGTTTTTCAAATCTTGCCTTCACTAGGCATATATTTCTTTCCCCGTGAACCAAGGATTTCTTTACCCATGAGCCAAGGATACATATATTGAGGTAATAAATATTTGGGATGCCTAAACCACTATAGTTGAAAGAATAAACTTCTAATGTAAACATTTTTTATCCCTAACATGCTGTTCTATTTGTTGCAGCGTTTTTATTGCAATTCTAGTATTCCTTCATCTTTTAATTTTTTTCATAACAAATAAATCTGTAATTATATGATTTATTAAGAATGTCTCACACTTTTTTAATTGCATGATTTTGTAATGCATGAATTTTTTTAATTACATCAATATTTAAAATACCATTGAACAATTTTTAGACCATATTAACAAAAATATATTGACTACATTATTACATATGGTTAGCTACATAGGGAGCAAAAAGGAAAGTCTTGAAGCTCGTCGTTTACAGCCGGTCACAGACAGTGGGTCCACTTTCCGTTTCCACTAGGCGATCCGCAGTAGCATCCCGTCAGTTTACAACCGGTCATGCGCCCTCCTTCCTTCGGCTATAAGAAATCACGTCCGATGTTCCGCCATGTTTCAGAGCTCAATTCGTTTCATGAGAGAGAGAGAGAGAGAGAGAGAGAGAGAGAGAGAGAGAGAGCAGGCGCCGGGGCCATGGTGCATGGTGTTACTATTAGCCATAGTCTAGATCTTGCGTCGGTTAGGGGTTGTTAGCTGCATGCGTTGTGTTTGTTAGAGCATCTCTAGTAGCTTGTCTAAATTTGATAGTCTATATCTACATATACACAATGGTGTAAAACTTTTAGACAACCTAAGTTTATCAGCGGATTGTCTATATACATGATGTCTATATTCTCTCTCATATATTTTAATAGTATATTATAGCAGCTATATTTTCTAAAAATCTTATGTTGGTCATTTCTGAGTTGTTCTCATTTATTTTTTTCATCTGCAAGACTTACAAAGGAGAAAATAAACCAGCCGCGAAATTATTTTAGGTTCAGCACTTGCAACACCCTACATAATTTACGGGAAATAAACAATAGCAATAGGTTCAGCCCTGATGAGGCGGCGGTCCAGGCGCAACAGCATCCGTGACCAGCGCTGGCGCGGCCGCCTCCCTGCCGACATCCTTCAATTGCTCCGAATTGGTGCATGGACGAGCTCATGAGCCAGCATTTTTTTGTTTGGACATTGTGGCTTGGTGTCCAAATGTGGACGACGGGTAGCTAGTTTGGACATTGTCTAAATTTTAGACGACGTAATAGACAAGCCACTGAAGACGTTTTTTGGCATGCATGTAGTAGTCTAAGGAGAGATGCTACACTTAAGGAAATTTTCTATGAAAAACTCTTACGGGGCTGAGGTGGAGACGCAGGAATTAACCATGGGCCGGTCCCCAAGGTTAAATGCAGGGGGTTGATTGATTGTATTGGCAGCACGTCTTGCCGTAAGTTTCTTCTGTGACCCCAGCCCGGTAAGTGTAGCATTTTTGTAGTCTATAAGGCTGGTCACAATAGGGAGGAACTTAGGAGTAACATCACACACTTCAATACAACATTGCTTATGTGGCACATATTTAATGAAGAAAGAGGTGCTTGTGATAACTAGCTAAGTTACCGGAACATCACACACTCCAAGAAACAATGAGTCTATAACCTAATAAATACATCGTGACATGACATTATATAGATGTTCCTATCCACTAAGAAGGTAGTAACATAGTCTAGGGAAGTGTGTACGTTATTAGCCCATTGTGACCAGGCTAAGAGACGGCCGGTTCATCTTGCGTGTGTGCGTGAGTGCGCTGGTGTGTGTGCTAGCCTTGTATAAAAAGCTCTCTACTGTACTGCTCAGGTGTGTGTGTCTGGAGTTGTTGCTAGAGGAAAAGAACGTCGTTGCGGCAGGCGTATGTGCGCCGGAAAAGCACCACCGTGTCCTATATCTTCTCTTTCTTTTATCTTTGTTCATGTGTGAGAGAGAGAGAGAGCGAGAGGGAGCTGGGCACCGGCGCAAAGAGCAAGCTAGGGCTCGGCGCCAACAGTTTCCACCGTGGCCGCACAACGCAGAGGTTACGGAGACGGACGTCTACGGCTGCCGTAGAGTTCTCGTGCGCGTTGTTCCCAGCTTGAAGCCAAGCCATCTCCCGAGCTCCCTACGTATCCGCGCCTCGTTCGACGACCGAGCGCCCTTCGACCACCGCGTCGATCAGGCATGTACCTGTTCGTTTTGATCTGACGGCTGAAACAAGCCAGATTAGATCTATTAGTCTAATAGAAAAAAAAGAAGGGATAACGATAAGTGGAGGGGTCTAAGTACCAACGTACGTGAGCCTCGATCAGAACTAATGCGCCCTGATCGGGGGCGCCCAAAAACCAACTCAGGTTTTGGCTCCCCTGTCGCCAGCGCCATATAAAAGGATACGGGAGAGAGCTGGCCACCTGCGCGATCACAGTTCACGTACGGTTTTCTCTTCTCCGGATATTCTCACCCCATCCGATCAGGGGAAGCGCTGCAGCGACGGGAAGACCTAAGCCAGCCGCCGCTGCCGTCCCCGGCCAGTCCCGGTGGCGTCCTGAAGGAATCAGGACGTCGAGGAGAACCTCTACTTCGACTACATCACCCCTGCATCACGCCTGCACCCAGCAGGCGATCATGTCCACTCCCGTGACATGTAAAGAAACCCTAAACCCTTCTTTGTTCATGTTGTGAGGTGATCTAGATGCAACTAGATTCTGCTAATGGCATCTCATAGATGCATAATTATTCCAACAATGGTATCATGTTTAGATCAATGACATGTTTAGGATTCATGATCAAGATTGAAAGTTTCAGCCCCTGGTTAGCCCAAAATATGCATGCTACTGTCTTGATGCCCCTCTGTAAATCATCATGTTATATACTAATTTGTCACGGATTTCTACTGCCTATTATGCCTAATCAGTTTACTTATGCTTCTGAAGAATTAATGCTCTTGATTAAGTTTCTGCTAATTAGGATTGATTGTTTTTAAGTGTTGTTTCCGTTTTGGACATCAAGTTAGTAAGCAGAGGGATACACGTACATCAACAGTAGCAAACCCCTTGTTCAAGAACCCTAATTTTTTTCCCAATTTCGGTAGAACCCTAATTCTGAAATTAGGATTGCTTTTTCCCCACATCAAGCAACTAATGTACACGAATTGGAGAAGAAAATGAGAAGAAATCCTCACCTAATGCGCCGTGTCGACGTCTATCCCCTCCGGGGCCCGCATGGCCAACAACATGCGAGGACGGCGATGCCGCGACGCCGCCGTCCCTCGGGTCGGCGCGCGGAACGCCACGCCGCTCCCACCCAACGGAGAGACCGTGCGGTAGGACGCCCTGGGCCGCCGTGCCTCGACGTCGCCGTTCAGCAGGCCGCTGGCCCGCCGGGGTGCTCCTCCTCGCCCCGCTTGGACACGACCCGGGCTGCCATGCTCGACGGGAGAGCGCGCGGACTTAGTCCTGCGCCCGCTCCTCCGGCGAGCACCGCCGCTGCGTTTGTATGGACTGGGGTGGCCGGCGTTTTTGTCGCCGCCGTCGACCTCGAAATGGGGCCAGCGGGATCGGGAATGAGATGCGGGGGAGAGGGGGAAACGACCTAGGGTTAGCCCAGGTCAGCTGTTTTGCTCCGGCCGCAAGCCGCGCGAGCCGTCAGATTTGATCGGACGACTCACAGTGTCGCGGAGCTATGACCCGGGCCGGCGGGCGTTAATGGGCCATTTTTGGCCACGGGCTTCAGCCCAGGTTGCCTTAGCCCAGCGCATTTTTTTTTCTTTACGGTTTTCGCTGCTGGGTTTTGGGCTGCTGTATAACCGTGGGTATTTTGGGCCATCGCGTTTTTCTGTGATTTCCAGTGCATGCAAGTTAATATCTTTTATGTTTTGCACTGTTTAAAACAGAAAATGCCTAAAAATATAATGAACACATTATTATTCTGGGTAAAATTGAACCAACGAGATATTTTGTTCAGAATTTATTATGTGTTTGCATGATGAATTTTTAGACATCAAAAACATAATATTTTTCTTATGTTGATGTCTAAATTGAGAATAAAATGACTCTGATTTTAATTCGGACCAACGTTGTTTTATTATTATGAGTCAGCACTTATGATATTTTAATTCCATGTTTTTTCTGCCCAACGGTGTTTTGACATGGAGTTGAAATAAAATACATGGCATGTCTATTTTATTTTGCCAACGTAAAATTTCATATTCATGTCAATTACTCATAAAACTCTTTCATGTCCATTACAGCTTCCGCTGCGTTTACTGTCGAACCGTTGACAGGTAGTAACTTCCCTCGTTGGAAGAACTCGATGGAATTATGCCTAGCCGTCCATCAGCTTGATTATGCTTTACGGGAGGATAAACCCGTGGCTCCAACTGCTGGTGTCTCGGGGTATGCTGAACTAAAGAAAACTTATGATTCCAAGATGGAAATATGGGAAAAGTCAAATCACATTGGTATGCTTGTGATGAGATCATCCATCTCACCTGACATAATTGGGGCACTACCCAAGAAAGATACTCCCAAGGAATTCATGGTAGCCCTGGAGGAGCAATTCAAAGGCTCCGACAAGGTTTATCCACATGAACTTTTTCATAATCTCCTTGGGAAGTATAATAATGATGGTGATGTCAGGGCTCACATTTTAAAGATGGTGAATGCTTGTAACAAATTGAAGGCATTACAATGTGAGCTCAATGACAATCTCCTTGTCATCATGATCTTGGACTCCCTCCCTAAAGAGTTTGATCAATTTAAGATTAATTATAACTCCCTTAAAGAGAAATGGACAATCGCGGAGATATCTCCAAGAATTGTTGAGGAAGAAGAGAGGATTAAGAGGCAAGGAAAGGACCAAGCCTTTTTGGTTGGCTCCTCCAAGAGAAAACATGATGGAGCAAGCTCTTCTAAGCAACAGCCACAAAAGAAGTTCTTTAAGAAACATTCATTAAACTCATATAAAGCAAAGGAGAAGGTGGACGATAAGCCTAAAGAAAACAAGTGCAACTTCTGCAAGCATGAGGGTCATTATCAGAAAGACTGTACAAAATTTCTCAAATGGTTGATGAAGAAAGGTAGTGATGAAATTACTTTCGTTGATGAAATATTATATGTTGATTACTTTACTACCTCTTGGTGGATTGATTCAGGTGCAACTTGTCACGTTGCCAATTCTACGCAGGACTCAAATATAATCCAAACCATGGCAAGGGGGCAAGAAGACTTAAGGTGGCAAATGGGGTCGAAGTTGATGTCGAAGCCATAGGGTCAATCACCTTAGAACTCCACACTGGCTTCCATCTTCACTTAAATAATGTTCTTTATGTCCCTACCTTAAGTAGGAATTTGATTTCTGTCTCTTGCCTAGATGATAACATGTTTTAGAGCAAGTTTGGGAACAAACAATTTGTTTTGAATTATTGTAATAAGAACGTAGGCCTCGGCGTCAGACGAGGCCAATTATATATGTTATCATTGAATGATTCTATCCTGCATGTGAGTGATGTATGTAATATTGAGAAAAAAATGGAAGGGTACGAGTACCTCTTCAAAATTCTGGCACCGTCGTTTAGGCCACATTTCGAGGGGGAGAATTGAAAGACTTATTAAAAATAACGTACTCCTTCCATTAGACTTCTCTGATGCAGACAAATGCATTGACTGTATAAAAGGTAAATATGCAAAAACGATTAAGAAAGGAGCGGTAAGAGCCACGGGTGTCCTTGAACTCATACACACTGACATATGTGGACCCCTTAATGTTAAGTCTATGGATGGTTTTGATTCGTTCATTACCTTCACAGACGACTTCTCTCGATACGGATATATTTATCCTATACGCGATCGATCGGAAGCTTTGGACAAATTCAAAGTGTTCAAAGCCAAAGTTGAGAACCAACTAAACACTAAAATAAAAGTTGTACGATCAGATCGCGGGGGAGAGTATTATGGTAGGCATGCTCCTTATGGGCAAATTCCAGGACCTTTTGCCAAGTTCCTCTCTGAGGATGGAATTGTTGCCCAGTATTCAATGCCTGGTGAACCTCCACAAAATGGCGTGGCTGAACGCCGAAACCGCACACTTATGGACATGGTGCGAAGCATGCTCAGTCATGCAAATTTACCAGTCAGCCTATGGATGGAGGCATTAAAGACGGCCGCACATGTGCTAAGTCTCGCTCCTACTAAAGCAGCACCGAACACACCTTACGAGATGTGGGCGGGAAAGAAACCGAGCTTGAATTACTTACGTGTATGGGGCTGTCCCGCTGAGGCTAGAATTTTCAATCCACAACTTAAGAAATTAGATCCAAAGACAGTTAGTTGTTTCTTCATTGGATACCCTCATAGGGGAAAGGGATATCGTTTCTATTGTCCGGGTCACACCACCAAGTATGTGGAGACTCGACAAGCAGTATTTTTTGAGGATAACGAAGCCACCAAAATAAGGGAGATCAATCTTGAGGAGAAACGGGTGTGTATCCCATCCCTGACTATCCAAGAGATTGTTTTGCCACTACAAAGTGTAGTGACGTCTCAAGCTAATCCTCAATCTAGTACTTCAGGTCCTGAGGCTGATGGTGATCCCGAGACTAATGTCAATCCAGAAGGTGAAGAGGATCACCAGTTGCATAATGAAGATGACCCTCAGAACAATGATGCTCCTCCACCACCTCCTCCTGTGGGCAGGCCACCTCGTGAGAGAAAGAAAGCCATATCTGATGATTATATCACATACTTGCTTGAGGATATGAATGATCTGGGAAAGGTGGAGGATCCAACCTCTTATAAGGAAGCCATTAAAAGCGAAAATTCGTCCAAGTGGTTGGTTGCCATGGAAGACGAGTTGAAGTCTATGGGCTCAAATGACGTTTGGGACTTAGTAGAAGTTCCTGATGGAGCTAAGAAAGTAGGCTGCAAGTGGGTCTACAAAACCAAGTATGATTCCAAAGGGAATGTCGAACGGTTCAAGGCAAGGCTAGTGGCAAAAGGGTATACACAGAGAGAAGGCATTGATTATAAGCAAACCTTCTCTCCTGTGTCAACCAAGAATTCTTTTAGAATCATAATGGCTTTAGTAGCTCATTACGACCTAGAACTACACCAAATGGATGTTAAAACGGCATTTCTAAATGGTGACTTAAAAGAAAACGTTTACATGACTCAGCCAGAAAACGTTTACAACCGGTAATGCGCCCTCCTTCCTTCGGCTATAAGAAATCACGTCCGATGTTCCGCCATGTTTCAGAGCTCAATTCGTTTCATGAGAGAGAGAGAGAGAGAGAGAGAGAGAGAGAACGCCGGGGCCATGGTGCATGGTGTTACTATTAGCCATAGTCTAGATCTTGCGTCGGTTAGGGATTGTTAGCTGCATGCGTTGTGTTTGTTAGAGCATCTCTAGTAGCTTGTCCAAATTTGATAGTCTATATCTACATATACACAATGGTGTAAAAAAAATTCTCTTTTAGACAACCTAAGTTTATCAGCGGATTGTCTATATACATGATATCTATATTCTCTCTCATATATTTCAATAGTATATTATAGCAGCTATATTTTCTAAAAATCTTATGTTGGTTTCTGAGTTGTTCTCATTTATTTTTTTCATCTGCAAGACTTACAAAGGAGAAAATAAACCAGCCGCGAAATTATTTTAGGTTCAGCACTTGCAACACCCTACATAATTTACTGGAAATAAACAATAGCAATAGGTTCAGCCCTGATGAGGCGGCGGTCCAGGCGCAACAGCATCCGTGACCAGCGCCGGCGCGGCCACCTCCCTGCCGACGTCCTTCAATTGCTCCGAATTAGTGCATGGACGAGGTCATGAGCCAGCATTTTTTTGTTTGGACATTATGGCTTGGTTGTCCAAATGTGGACGACGGGTAGCTAGTTTTGACATTGTCTAAATTTTAAACGACGTAATAGACAAGCCACTGAAGACGTTTTTTGGCATGCATGTAGTAGTCTAAGAGACGGCCGAGTCCGTGTAGCCGTTTCGTAAGGTTAGCTAGTGCCGTGCATGCATGGAGACGTGGGTCCGTGTGTGCATGCTGGTTAGTTGGCTTAGTGGCCGGTTCATCTTGCGTGTGTGCGTGAGTACGCTGGTGTGTGTGCTAGCCTTGTATAAAAAGCTCTCTACTGTACTGCTCAGGTGTGTGTGTCTGGAGTTGTTGCTCGAGGAAAAGACCGTCGTTGCGGCAGGCGTATGTGCGCCGGAAAAGCACCACCGTGTCCTATATCTTCTCTTTCTTTTATCTTTGTTCGTGTGTGAGAGAGAGAGAGCGAGAGGGGCTGGGCACCGGCGCAAAGAGCCAGCTAGGGCTCGGTGCCAACAGTTCCCACCGTGGCCGCACAACCCAGAGGTCATGGAGACGGACGTCTACGGCTGCCGTAGAGTTCTCGTGTGCGTTGTTCCCAGCTTGAAGCCAAGCCATGTCCCGAGCTCCCTGCGCATCCACTCCTCGTTTGATGACCGAGCGCCCTTCGACCACCGCGTCGATCGGGCATGGACCCTGCCGTCTTCTGAAACTACGAGGCATGCATGCTCGCCGACGGGCTTGTCATCGTCGAGGACGACCTTGCACCCGGTAACTAGGGTACCATCTTCACCCGCAAAGGGACTTCACCGATGTCATCGGCCGCAAGATCGATAGCCTTGAGGGCGTCGTCCTGCGCTGCTTCGACGTTGACATCCACCTGTTGTTGTTACTGGTATGTCAAGTTTTCAGCCATCTAGAGGACTTAATCCGCGCCTGCAAAGAGGCGGTACCCTGCTTGGTATGCGCGATTGGCTGGAGTTGGAGCCTGGTGACGAGGAGATCGTCATGCTGCCGCGCTTCCACACCCACGCCTTCCACATCCTGTGCATCAAACCGTGGTTCTATCAAGAGTCAAAGTGCCCAATTCGCCTGTGTGAGGTGATGCATTACTTTGGCTTTAGATTTTCAGATTCGATAGTTAATGGTGCTTGACTCATACATCTTTGATGTAAAGATGTTGATAGATTACATAGCCGATGAATAAATTCAGAGATTCTGTAGCTAAAGATGGTTTCAATTAATGTGCGGCAGTTCATAGATCTCGCAGTCCTAAGATGAGGGTTTCATGTATAACATATCCGAAAATTAACAATTGAGTTGGCCTCGATATGTATGAGTGGAGGATTGTCACAAAATTTCCGTGATGATTTTTTATCAACAATTTCAGGTTATTGTTTCAATTCTTTTTAAGAGTATCCAGTAGGACATGTATAGACGATACACACACCTATAATGCCATGCAAGGATATCAAATATTTCATTGTCAAGCATCTCTTTACTTGTTTTGTTCCTCACGTTTTATGTAGTATGATTCGAAATGTTTGGGAGAGGGAGGTGATCTTGAAATGAGGTATTTGCTTCTCCGCCTTTGCTCTTCTGGGAGTACTTGTTTCAGAGCCTCACTTGAATTGAGTGAATCCTTCAGCTTTGGGTTCTTTAGCTCGGCTTGAATCATGGCTTCTTTGCTGGTACTCACCCCATCCTCTAGAGTGCCGGCCAATGGATAAAATACATAAGGAATAGTGGGAGGCGTTGCAGGTCGGGGTGTCGTAACCACCAATGCACTTGGACTGGCTTGTACAATATCGGTCAGCGCTCGGACACTTGCATCCGACTGAATTTCCTGAAATTTTGGTACCATGTCATGATCGGTGTCCATATGCACTGGATTTCTCCTTGGACTTGGAGCATCAACATCCATTTGAACACACTCTTCAGCATCATCCACAGTAATCACTTCTTCAGTGGCTACAAACAATGCAAAGCAACAGTTCATCAGTCCTTGCTCTGTCTTTTCTACACTGATGAATTTACAAGAAATAGAATACCTTTCGAACTGACAACAACAACGTCAGGTTGTCCTTTGGCTTTACTTGCAGTCTGCTTGGTAGCTTGGCTGTTATGACTTGTAGAAGTAGCAACCTGCATGGGAAGACGATATAAGATGGTTATAATGTCCGAATGATCAAACCAAGATTCAGCTACAATACTTACTTGGAGACAATTGGCACCACATTCTTTATGTTACAGCTAGGCTGGGCTGACAACAACAGCTGGTCAGAGGGCATTGGGAGATCTCCAGCAGACAAGTAGATAGAAGCCAAATCAGGTCCTATTACAACATCGCCCTGGGACACTGCTGCAATATTGCTAGCAGACAGGTTCATATCAGATCAAGGCATGGGAGGTCCAGACAGAACTGCGGCATATGTGGGGATGGACCAGGAGCTGATTTGGAGAGTGGAGGCCCAGAATCAGAGTGGGATACTATAGTAAATCTTAAAGATCTGATCAAGCCCTCTAAATACCCACGGGCATGCAATATTCCCTTATACGATTGGCCTGAGATGGAATAACACTTCTCGCCCGCTATCGTTTCCCTCTCTCCGTTCTCTGCTCGTCAGATATTTTCTTCACCATGAGCAGCATTCAGCAGCGCCAGAGATCTTTCCATCGAGTCCGTCAGCAAGAACTCCGGCAACCGGTCTTCTCCCTTCTCCCCCGTGGGCAACAACGCCGGTGAACTCCCTCCACCGTGAATACGTTACCAGTGTCCCTACCAAACACGTCGTGGGTATAGCCGCTAACTGGCAGAAGAACGGAGATTTAGTAATTGGTGCTCAGCTTGGTCGTCATTGCCCTTGTCGCATCCGCGGCCGCCGACCAAGTCCTAGCCGCGCCTGCCCGCGAGGGGCATGGAGGAGAACCCAGGCGGGCCGGCGGAGGAGAACTCAGGCGCGGAGGAGAAACCAGGCAGGCCAGCGGAGAAGAACTCAGGCGCGGAGAACCCAGGCGGGGCGGAGCCATAACACCCTGCAAGGATACATATATTGAGGTAATAAATATTTGGGATTCCAAAACAACCACAGTTGAAAGAATAAACTTGAATTGTGAACATTTTGGATCCCTAATTTGCTACTCTATTCGTCTTAACATTGTTATTTTATTTTATTTTTGCCTTTCTAGTGGTCCTTTAACTTTTTTTCATAACAAGTAAATCTGACATTATATGATTTTTCAAGAATGTGTCACACACTTTTTAATTACATGATTTGGTAACGCCTGAATTTTTTAATTACAAGAATATTTTATAAACCATTGAACACGTTTGAATCACATGACCATCTTACTAAAACATATTGACTATCTATTACTTTTTATTACCTCGATTTCTAGTATATTTTATTACCTCGATTTCTAGTAATGTTTTTTAATTACATGAATATTTTATTACCTCGATTTCTAGTAATGTTTTTCTAATGACAAAACATTGTGAAAATTGACGAACACTTTTTAAATTACATGAATTTCTTTGAAAAAAAAATGTGAGAAACACTTCTGTAGTTACATGAATATTTTCTAATATATGAATTGGTCCTCTTCAGCAATGAGGTCTATGAACTTATCATCTTAGTAATCTAGCTAATACTCATATTACTAAATCTTGCTCTGATCTTATAAGCTGAAGTACCCCGTCATCTCACAACGATAACATGGGAACGTCAGTACATGAAGCCCTCATGCAGTAAAAAAAATCAAAGTACAGTTCTCTTCGAGCTGCTTGCGGTCTTTACCGACATTAATTAGCGGGCAAATATAAAAGTATTCAAACTCATTAATTAGGGAGTACATGGCTCTTGTCCACAACCGCCAACAAAACACACAGCGGAAAAGCAACGCGGAAGCAAAGCAACGAGGAGAAAAATCTTCTTTTTTCGAGCAAATAAAGAGAGAGGAGAGATTCAACTACACGAATGAACGAACGAATCTAGTATCTTTCAGATCCACAAGTGAAAAAATCCACTGCACATCATTCAAGTACAAAATTCTCGGTGGGGTGTTTGTCTGTCTGCCTTTCTACTCGCTCTCTTCTTGTGTTTCTCTCCGGTAGAGGAAAGAGGGGGGGGAGTGGTAATGGACGAAGGAGGAGGAGAAGGTGAGATTTAGAAGGGAAAAATTTGTTTGCCACTCTATATTTTGCTAATTTTTCTTATGCTGATTTTGACATTTCACTTAGTTTTTGCACAACTCTTTCAGCGGCCAGAGGCAGTTGGCCCACTTCCCGTTCCTAGTAGGAGGCCGTCAATAACATCCGTTCGCTGTACAGTCGTCATGCATGCGTGCCTTCCTTCGTTCGCTTATACTAATAAATGTTGTCTGATAGTCCACCATGGTGTATGTGAGATAGCTGCAGAGCTCATTTTATTTCGTTGGAGAGAGAGAGAGAGAGAGCAGGTGCCAGGACCATGGTGTTGCTACCGTGGCCGTGGCGGAGGTCATAGATACGCAAGTCGGCTATGGCAGAATATTCCTCCGTATCGCCCCCCTCCTCAAGTCGAGCGATATCCCGACCTCCCTGTGCATCCACGACTATGTGGTTGTGTCCCACACGAGGCGCGGGGATAGTAATCCCTTCTCACTCACAAGCTATGTAGATCATCCATGCCTCGTTCGACCGATGATGTCGAGGCGCCCTTCGAGCATA
Organism: Aegilops longissima; assembly: GCA_021605205.1. NCBI lineage: Eukaryota > Viridiplantae > Streptophyta > Magnoliopsida > Poales > Poaceae > Aegilops > Aegilops longissima. Next base: position 722,538,783 of record CM038678.1, on the reverse strand, counting down.
GTGTGTTGCTACATAAAATGTTTGGAGATGAAGCATGATATTTTGCATCAGTTCTAGTGTTTCAATTCTTGCCTTCTCCTGGCATACATCTCTTTACCCATGAGCCAAGGATACATATATTGAGGTAATAAATATTTGGGATTCCTAAACCAGTACAGTTGAAAGAATAAACTTCTTGATGCGGAGCATCCCACGTTCATCACCATGTACACTCCGACTACTCTTCAAACCCCAAGTGGACGTATGACGAGACCTCGAATATACGCCATTGGACACAAGGTGAACTCGCTCCTCTCCGAACCTTCACTTTCCAGATGTGAGACATAATTACTACCTCAAATATGTGTGCTATGCATGACCAGGAACAAGGAGGAAGACCATGGACGAGCTAGCGAGGACGCCAAGTACAAGGACCAAGAGAAGGAGCTGCCGAAGAAGCTCCAGCGAGCGGACGTCCGGACGACACCGGACGACCGGCCTCTCACAGCGAGCGGACGACCGGCGCTTGAAGACCCAGCCGACGCAGGCCCCAGCGAGCGGACGTCCGGCCCGCACCGGACGACCGGCCCCACTCTCCAGCAAGTGGACGACCGAAGACACCGGATGTCCGGCACCTGTCAACAAAAATACCATCATCATCATTTGAGTCCATCAAATTTTGTGAAATTTGGCAAGTTTGCCTAGGGCTTCCACCACAACACCCGCTACTCCACCACCGACTTCCGCAACTTAACCAATTTTGTTCCTCATGGTTGTTTGAGTTGTGATTCGAGTCTCCTAAGGTGTTTCGACTACTTAGGGACGGTTGCTCCTTCATCAACCACCACCGCCACTTCCGCATAGGCTTACCCAACATACACTTACATCCCAACTTAACCCAATTTTGTTTGTGTTGTGAGTTGTGTCTCCTAAGGTGTTTAGGATACTTAGGGACCGTGCTTCCAACTTCGACACCGTGTATAGTTCACCACCTTACCCTCCACTTTCGCATTGCGTACTCCAAAAACACCATTGCATTTATGCAACCCCATTGAGCTTCCTCAACCACCACCTCTTTCCGCTACCACCATTTGACATTTGTCATTTGAGATTTTGAGTTCGCGGTTTTACCGTTTCCTAAGGTGTTTCGGCTACTTAGGGACGAGTCTCCATCATCTTGGTATCTACATCAAGAACACCGCCACTCATCATCGCAAAGGACGGTAACCTCGACGACACCATTGTATATTCCCCTTGCAATTGCATTGATAACCCCTAGCCCATTTTGCGTCTCTTGCCTATCGAGACTAGCCATTTGAGTATTGCCGGGCCACGCTACTTGTGCACACTAGTGATCACACCATCCATTGCATACATACCATATCATATTGGTATCATATCATACATTGTGTCACAAGTTTGTTCCCGCATATACACAATTGCTATCTTGGTTTGTGCATTGTGCAAAGTGTCCATACATAGAAAAAAAAGTGAAAGAAATAAAGCTTTTAAGCAAAAAGAGAAAGAGCAAAGAAGCTTGTAAGCAAGTGCCATAGCATCATACCACATTGCATATAAGATTGTCATATCCGATCATCGTGGATCGTCTTGAGAGAAACACCGGGAACCATACATACATAGCATACTTGGGATAGAAGTTTATCCATTTTGCATCTTATAGGTTGTGCACAAGTGTCGTATCCGCCTATTGAGCAATCGTGCTAGCGTCTCTCTTGAGTTGTGCAACACGAGCGTTTTCCGTGGATTCCACATTCTGTGTCATTCCTTGGTTGCACGACCCCATTTATCTATCTGTGTGTGCGTTTCCGTGTGCCATTCTTTGCTATTGGTCCATTTGTTTCACTTGCGAATTTGTGAATCTCTTTCAACATTATTGACTCTTGCTAACATTTTGCATTAAATTTTTGTGCCACTATCCTCACCGAGCTCCTCCATAAGCTTTACTTGTGTAGGTGTGAGAACCGACAAGGATTGGTACCAATAGTGCTATTTCATTGTCCGCATTTGAGTGAACTTGATTCATTGTCAACATCGGTCAAGGTATATTGGTATAAGTTCTTCTCTTTCTCCCACTCATATTTGCTCGAGTTTTGTGATGGATAGGCAAGGCATTTCATCTCGGTCTTCGACAACAACGACGGCGTGAACAACTACATCACCAAAGCGTCAATATTTGATCTACAACGACAAATGCAAGGCGCACAATCAAGATTGCAAGAGCGCATGGAGAACCTCTCCATCGACATTCATCTCTCTGAAGCAAGGAAAAGGGACTACATCGACAAGAAGCTTTCCGCACATAAGGAGGAGCAAGATGCAATGATGGAGGAGATTAGAGCCTTGATCAAGTCTTCTTCCCCTTCGTCATCCTCAAGGCGGCGCCATTCAAGACACAAGTCTTCGGAGCATGGAAACGATGCAAGTGCAAATCGTCCTCGTCCACATCTACATGGCGACCACCATCACGTTCGTGATCCACATCGTCATGAAGGGCAAGTCACCTCCAAGCATCATGTGCACGACGACGACGAACGACATCTACTACGAGCTCAAGTGCGACAACGACACCAGCATCATGAAGATGCTCGCCAAGCACAAATGCACAAAGTCCCAACAAGCTCTACTTCACGCCAAGTCCAAGCTTCAAGAGCACAAAAGGAGACCGCGAGACGACCACCACCAAGACGGCGCTACGGCTACATCAACCACTTCGGCATCTTCGGCAAGTGTTCTCAAGGCATCTTTACCTTTGGACGTACGACATCTTCGCCTACTTCCCACATGTACGCCTACATCGACTTCATCAAGTCCAAGGAGACTACCCATGAGCGAGGGCGACACTTCCATCTTCGGAAGCCCCTCAAGGAAGATGGCCGAGCATGGGACATTCCCTTCGGTCATGGAGACGAGCTACGAGGTGCCACATCATATGGGCCTCCCACACCAAGAAGGTGACAAGACGGTCGAGCAAGGGCCATCCCCTTCGACTACGGCAACGAGAGCGAACCTCTTCAACAACATGAAGACGGCGCCCATATTGGACTCATACTCCGAGTCAAGCTACGCGACCGCGCATGGAGACATTTGCACCTACATCTCTCCGACACCCACATATCATGAGATGACCCAATTGCCATGTGAGGAGAGCCACCACCACATGAGTGATATGAGTGACTCCACCCTATATGACATTGAGTGCATTTCCTATGAGAGGATGAGTGTGACCACCACTAGTCCCACACTTGAGAGCATGCCACACATCCTATGTGAGGTTGAGCGCCATTTGAGTGACTCCACCAACCATACGAGTGAGAGCATCATATTGGGAGTGAGTGAGCCACAACACTTAGTGAGTGAGGTAGTTGACACGGCATGTGAGGCCACTATGATTCCTAACGAATTAACCTCTACTCCTAGTGTGTTTTCTTCTTTGGTGCTAGGTCTCCTACATGACGACATGCCTATCCTTGATGAGTCTATTCCTCCATTGGAGACGACGATGACCATGGTGGACGATGATGCACCCCCCACATGGTTCCATCAAGATGAAGACGACAATGAGACGATCTTCAACACCTCACCTACAACACTTGAGCGACGCTCCAACGGTCACATACGTGATGGTGCTTCTCTTGTCCCACTAGTGGACTCTCTTGACTTCGATTGCTCCCATGATGTTGACACACCTATTACCATGCTTCATGCTAGTGAAACTTCTCCATGCCTCGACTTACCTATTTATGATGAATATGATGATGAGCATGTTGAGTTGCCTAGTTGTGATGCTATGTTCCATAGGATATCATGTGAAAATTCTATTGGTCACTTCATGTTCGACAATCCATTGAACTTGTCATATGCTATGAGTGAGATCTCCCATATTGCATCATTTCAATCTCAACATAGTAACTATGCATGCCCCATTAAGATCAATCCTATTTGCACTTATGGCATAGATGACGAGATGATGTTTAGTGGCTTTTGTTTTTCATGTGATGATATTGCCATGCTTCCTTTACATGATTTGCGCAATTCATCTACTATTTCATGCCATGATCACATTGAACCAAATATGCATTGTTTTGGATGTTGTCAATATTCTCCATGTGATGTTGCTACTCATACTCATGAGGAGACCCCCATAGTTTCCTCATACATATTAGGAGATTTTGATTCATCTCATACTTGGCATAATTCCCATAATTGCGTGCACCATATGCATTCCATGAATAACAATGCTCTAGATATTTCTCATGATGCATTACACAATTTGAGTCTCCATTATGACAAGCATCATAACAAACCACTCATGATGGATGACATGTTTTTATATCACGCATCTCATTTATTTGAGCATTGGATATTTTGTGCTAACCGACACATGCACGTATGCATCAGGATGGATGATGTGTACATCTACCACGCACACACAATTTTCTCTTTGTCTTTGTTTTGTGTAGGTACCCACATACACTCGTCAACATCTCAATCCCATGAGTTGACGAAACGAGCTCTTGAGAGCAATGATGACTTGGGATCCCGTGGACTATCCTTACCACCATTCCCTTCGCGCAAGGACTACGCGCACCTCTTCTACTTGGCTCTCACACGGCTATGGGCTATTTACCACTTGCCACCTTATGCTCATTTTACCGTGTTCACTTTGCATGTTATGCTTGCTTCTATGCCTTTGCCATGCACTTGTGACCCTTGCTTGCATCTACCCATGTTTCATCATTATGCTACTTCTATGTGTATTTGCATGCTTGGTGGAGATCCTTGTTGCTATTGCCATGTTTATCATGTGCCCCATGCTATTGATGCTATTTTGCTCATATCTTGCTTTCATGCTTGTGCTATGACATGTGAATTATTCATGCCCACTATTTGCACACATGACATGCTTACCATGATCCCTTCTAGTATGTTGCATCTTCGCACTACTAGCTTGCTTGACTTGATCGCTATGATTGCTTGCTATGTTACATCACCCATGTTCCACTATTACTCGCTTTCTTGGGTTGATGACATATATGCTCATGCCTCTCACATGATATATCTTGTTTATTGTCGCTTGCCTCCTATAGTTGCCTCTATGCTTCATGATCTTGGAGACTTGGACACTTCACTTGTGATGCATGCTTGTTTACTTGAGCCTATTGTATTTGGTTGTTCTCGCATCATAAGCCTCCATACTATGAAATGCTCCCTTGTACTTTCTTATGATGAGCATGATGCATACACTTGTTGGGTATCTTACCACAGGAATGATAGGTTTCGCACTTCCGCTAACCTCATTTGTTTTTCCGAGTGTTTGTCATGTTCTTTCGTTTTGAAGGATTCACAAGGCATTACCGTCATGAGACATATTGGTTATGTGAAGGCATACACGATGTGCGACAACAACATTTTCGACATCCTCATAAAGGTGAACTCCTTCCCTTTGAGCCATCCTCAAGTTTGCATATTGGATGGGTCACTCTTTCATTGTTGTTTCTTTCTTGTTGTCTACATGCTACATCTATTGGATGGAGGAGAAACATTGGAGATTGGCTCTTTGGACCTTCACATTGAGGAGCGCTCGCACTTATTGGATGCATCTTTGGAATTCCACTCATGCCACGACATCGAGCATTGGTACACCACCATCTCCATATTTGTTGATTGTGCTCATACATGTCATGCTCGATGGACATATCATTCTCAACACAAGTTTGCACCCTATGCATGGATTGACACACATTATGATTGCCTTGTTGCATCTTGTATTCCCATGTCATCTGTGATATTTGAGCTTGTTCACTTCCTTAGCAAATTTGTTGTGATCTTCCTTGATGGCATTTTCATACATCATGATCATATGGTCCTCCATCAATTGAATGATGACATTCACATATTGAGCATCCATTGCTATGTTCATGCTTTTGATGCACCATCCCATTATGACACCATATTGCACCGTGGTTGCATTGCTCATACTCATAACACAATTGTATGCACAATATTTGCATTTGTTCCCATGAATGCTTTGCATACCATTCTAGATCATCTTGATAAGCTTCATGCGCTTTGTCATGAACTATATTGCCGCACGGACTCATTCTTACATGATGGACACTTTGTGTGCGCTAACCATTGTATTTCCGAGTGTTGCTTGTGTTTGCTCTTTTTGCATGTCTATCACTCCGGCAACACCTTGGACTACTTGGGTTGCGCCATGTCTTCAACTTCGTCCAACTACAAGTCCGTCTACGACAACCGTTTCCATGGTGATGAGGATCACGATCCGAGGTCGGATCTTTCCCAAGGGGGGGGGGATATGATGCGGAGCATCCCACGTTCATCACCATGTACACTCCGACTACTCTCCAAACCCCAAGTGGACGTATGAAGAGACCTCGAATATACGCCATTGGACACAAGGTGAACTCGCTCCTCTCCGAACCTTCACTTTCCACATGTGAGACATGGTTACTACCTCAAATATGTGTGCTATGCATGACCAGGAACAAGGAGGAAGACCATGGACGAGCTAGCGAGGACGCCAAGTACAAGGACCAAGAGAAGGAGCTGCCGAAGAAGCTCCAGCGAGCGGACGTCCGGACGACACCGGACGACCGGCCTCTCACAGCGAGCGGACGACCGGCGCCTGAAGACCCAGCCGACGCAGGCCCCAGCGAGCGGACGTCCAGCCCGAACCGGACGACCGGCCCCACTCTCCAGCGAGCGGACGACCGAAGACACCGGATGTCCGGCACCTGTCAACAGAGCGAATTTTAACGGAAGTATGAAACTTTCGGACGTCCGGCGCCCCTTCACAGAGATCTTCCAGCGGACGTCCGGTGACACCGGACGACCGGTCCCTCATGAGCCACCGGACGACCGGCCCCCAGCGGACGTCCGGTAGCTGTCTGCGCACAGTTTTGGGCTGAGGCCCATGTACCCCTTCACTTCGCCCCCATTTGCACTAAGACTATAAATATACCTCCTCCTCCTCCTAGTTAGGGTCAGCATTGGATTAGCTCATATTTTGTGTGAGAGCCTTTGCTCATCCACTTGGCTACTTCTCCTCGGAGCTCAGGACCTCTACGGAGAAGATCCCCCAAGCGGATTCAAGACCCCCTTCTAGGGTGGACCCCATCAAGACCTCCTCTCGAGAAGAACGGCTACTCGTGTATCCTTACCTTTGTTGATCTTGAATCTTGTGCCACCTTATGTGATCGGTGATCTAGCACTTGTGTGATTGATCTTGTATCGGTTGAGTGAATTCTCTCTCGTTTTCCCCGTGTTTCCCTCTTGTTCTTCCGCGTGTTCTTCGTGATTCACCGTAGGATCCGCTCCAACGTGAAAGATCATCCACGTAGGGTTCCGCCCTACATCACTTCTGATGTAAACATTTTTTTATCCCTAACATGGTGCACTATATGTCAAAACGTTGTTTTTTTGCATTCCTAGTATTAATTCAACTTTTAATTCTTTTACTATCAAGTAAATCTGAAATTATATGATCTTTTTAAGAATTTGTCGGACACTTTTTTTGCTCACATGATTTTGTAATGTATGAAATTTATTAATTACAACAATATCTAAAAAACCATTGAACACTTTTTAATCACATGAGACCATCCTACTAAAAATCGTCTTCTTTTGAACCATAATTAAACATGCATTAATGTGTGACCGCTTTTAAACCACAAATGAATACAAACCAAATTGTGTCTTCTTTGAGACCACTAATTAACCAGTTATATTATGGACTTCTTCTGACTCACTCTTTACTATAAATTAAATCTAGGCTTCCTTTGACTGAATATGCGTGTGTCAATGTCTTTGAAATAGTATCAGTATTGTGAATACCTGCAAAAGAAGAAGAAATAGTATTGTCAATTCGCAGACAAAAATTTCTTGAAAACTGAGGCCCATTGGGTATGAACAATTATTGCTAGTTTCAGTTTGATGCCATGTTAAGGTATACTATATGGTAACTTGGCGAAGAGTTTTGCTAATCTTAAAGTATGTAATAGAATTGCATCGGTCTTGTATCTTATGTTTCGTCTATCATAAATCTCAAATGCATCTTTTGTCTACAGAGATGTGCATCTGTTTGTTGGCACCAAAACCAATTGGATTGATAGATGCCCTAAAAGGTCATAATAATCCTTATTAGTACAATGGTCGGCACACTTGGAAAGTGTTACTGCACAATACTATTATACGAAACACAGATACTAAATAGCTTGTTGGTCCATGCAAAGCTGCACAAATGTGAAATGTGTTGCTAGATGTAATGCGGTCATTCATCGGCATTTTTTTATATATGATTTGCGTGTCTTTCCTTAAGTCGGTATGAAAAGATGCATGCAACTAATTCATGAAATATATACCTTTTGAATGCTTATATCTTTCACATAATCACTAATAGATATACACTGATACATAAACAGATGGCATGTTTTGGCCAAACACACAAACTTTAATCCTTAAATGTCCAAATGTTTGGTTATTTTGCTGTTTCTTTTGGCAAAAATGACCTTATTTTTTGCTTTAAACTGTTAGTGAAAGTCATTCAAGTTTGTGGGTATTAGACATAATTTTTCTTTTCTTTTTACCTGGGCTAATATTTATGTGCGGTTGAATATTATTGTCTCGTTTAATGACTTATTATCAAGAACCTTGGTGAACTTTCATTGAAAATGAGAACCTTGGTTAGCTCACTTTAAATGAAGTAGGTAGTTGCCTTGGATTCTCGGTAGACTTACTCCGACAACCTTGAAGTTCTATGGGACTATGAAAGCTCTCACGGGGAAAGTGATTACGGTGATAGATGGTCCACGATGAGGAGATTCTGGATGGGCTACGGGAAGCTCTGGCAAAGATAACTTCATTGTCCAAAAAGAAGAAAGGGGAGTGGCAATCTATGGAGAACTTCAACTATGAGATGCGTGGACCAGATCGAAAAGTGTATGGGTTACGAAAGAGAGCCCGCCGGCATGATAAAATATCAGAACAAAGACCCTCATCTTCAACACTATCTATGAACCATGTACTTCCAGGTTCTTTGCGAGAATCTAAAGTAGAAAGATCGACCAATGAAGATCACACGAAGTCCATTATGGATCTCTCCCGCAGTGTGGACGTGATGTACCACTTATGAGAAATAACGAGGGAAAGCTCGAGGATCTCAAGAAACAAGTCATGCATGGTGCTTCCACAAGCCGTCAACAACTCTACACTGCCACCACCATCCAAGGATCAAGCATAATTTGTGGCATTCGGCACCTCCAATCTTCATGGAGGTTTGCCTTGGTATAGTGTACATGCATATTATTTATATTCCACATGATGTCTTTCTTTAGAAGCATATTTATTTTCTGAAATTCGAATTTTGCAAGTGTGCTATCATCTTACCAGAAAAAGTATATGAATTTATCCATCGAGTGGAACATTGTGATGATATATGTGATGTTTTTGACATCAGGTTAATCCTTGTTGCTTAACATCTTACACTGCTAATTCTTTTGGCTCGTCTTTGGTTAGTAGGTCAAGTCCTTTCTAACATTCACTACAAGAAAAAAATTGTCTTTGCCCAGTTCCAAGCTTTGAGTCGAGCTCCCACCCACGGGGCACAGCAAAACAATTGTTTGCCGAGTACACTACAGGGCAATAGAGTGTGCTTGAAACAACCCAACGTCTGCCGAGAGCTGTTAACAAAATACTCAGCAAATAAAAAAAACTCGGCAAATACACCTTCTGCCTACATTTTGAGTCGTGGAACTAGGAATCTAGGAGCCCCATGGCACTATCGTTCAGGTTTGACCGCTCCGTAATATTGGGGACACGTCTGCAAAGAGTTTCCCATGGAAAAATCGGCAAAGATTTTCAAAAATGAGTTCTTTTTTCATGCAACTGTTCTGCCGAGTTTTACATCTGCAAAGAGATTTCCATGGAAAACTCCGCAAATGTGGCATGTTTTGCTGAGTTTTAGGGCTCTCATCAGACATTTGGTGAGTTCATGTACTCGCAAGTTCGGCAAACCACATGGTTGAAGTTCATAGTGGGCATCCAAGCGCCACAGCTACCAAGTGCTGCACTCTGCAAAAGCTACAACATGTGCCTTTTAGAGTTGAATTTCTACTAATTCACATAGTTCAACGAAGTACTGAAAAGAGGCAAGTACCACACAAGTTTAACTAGAGGTGGTAATAAAATGATCTGCGATGGATGCCTGCTAATTAGACTCTTCGGTATGCGAACTCAGGGTCATAGTGTGGATTAGGTCACTAGTAGAAGAAGGGCCTAATGTTCAGCTCATTAGTCCCGGTTTGTATTTGAGCCGGCACTAATGTGACCATTAGTCCCGGTTCCAACGGCTAGGCGGGCCTCTCTCATTAGTACCGGTTCGTTGCGAACCTTTAGCACCAGTTCGTATCACGAACCGGTGCTAAAGAGAGTGGTGGCAGGATGTTGTCAGTCTGGGACCCCTCCAACTCCTTTAGTGCCGGTTCGTGCCACGAACCGGTACTAAAGGTCGTCCTATATAAACCCTTCATCCACCTGCGGTCGAGCTCGCTCTGTTTTTCCCCTTTCCCCTCTCATCTCTATTCTTCCCCTCTTCCTCGAGCTCATCACACATTTTGCCCAAATTTTGTCAAGATTTGAAGGCCCCCATCCATTCAAGTGATCATAAAGGTAAGCAACTTTGTCCTTTCCATCTCTCATTGCACTACTAGGGAAAAGGCTAGCAGCAGCGCGGGTTTTAGGTGTATCAGTAGTGCGGGGAGTGGCGCTACTAATAAGGCACTACAGCTAACACATAGCAGTAGCGCATGCTCACCAGCACTACTGCTACACAAGTGTAGCAGCAGCGCGCTTAGTGGAAGCTCGCTAGTACTAGTAGCTCTAGCGCGCTTTGCCTGGACGCGCTACTGCTATCGCGGCACTGCTGCTAACTTTTATACACTCGCTACTGCTAATTTTAGTAGTTTTTTGTTTTTTTTCCAGCATATTTGTTTTGTATTTGAACAGGCTTTATAGAAGAATCTTTAGCACATACAAATGTCATCAAGATACACATACAAATGCCCGTGAGACCACAAATGTAATCATAGCATATACATACAAATAGTCTCATCATAATCATCATCCAACACAAAGTGGTATCTTGTCATCATCTCGAAAATAGCGGTACATGTATGTCTCGAATACTTGCAACTACAACAAGTCATCCATCTAAATAAAGGTATACACAAGAAGAGCTATCACTATGAGTGAGAGCGGAACTATGCAGTACATGAGGTGGCGGTTACGAGTCCTCTCTCGCGCTAGCGTGAACCTCAAGTAACTAGCTTCTCCTTCTTGTCTGCTTTTGAAGCCTTTATGGCTGGCGCCCGTGACCCATTCACTTGCGCCTGACACTCATGCCACTCGTTATACACCCCCGGAACCTTCCCTTTGTACACGACATAGCAATTCCATCTCGCCATCAAGAAACTAGGTACCTTTTAGAGATGCATGTTCATGAGGAGGATGCAACAAAATATACTAGAGCAACACCGAAAAAGAAAGGGTTAGCAACTAGATGCAACATACAGTACGCAATTTAATTAACTAGAGGTACGCAGGTCATCGTACGCAAACTAACAAAGTAGCGTTATGCAAGTTCGGCAGGGACCGTGGACATCACAAAGTTGCTACAAAAAGTATACAAGTTCAACAGACACATATCATCATCATCGGCATCATAAATCACTAGAAGTTCCATCCTTCCATATCATCGAGGATGAACCCTAGCTTCTTGAACGACGTGAGGTCTAGACGTTGCATGCCTATGCGAGTTCGGACGTCAGCTCGCGATATAGGGCCGTGGTGGAACATCCCCTTCTCATCGACGACTTCTTTCATGATGATCGTCGCAATGTCGCTTTGGATGCGAAAGAAGTCATCTCTAAGTTTTTAATCCGCTTCTCCATGAGATTCTAGCCACTTGTGGATATGATCATCATTTCTGCTTCTCAAGCGAAGCTTTTGGTGATCCGTGTTGAACTGAATCATGACATGGATGCAGGAGAAGTTAGTTTTATGCGCGAAACCCATCTTCTTGTTCCTTTTTTTCCTGATCTGCATGTCTCCACCTCTAATGCTGAAGCCTTGGAGAGCATCATCTAGAATATTCATTATGTGGGTGTAGTCTTTTTTCTCGTAGTCTCTGGAAGGGTCAAAATACACGACGTGGGAGACTTGCGGGTAAAGAACGATAAGGACGGCGCGCCCGTTGCTGCGAGCAAAAGACACCTCAAATTATTCCCCATATGAGAGAGAAGGAATGATTGAAATGTACGAAAGGGTTGTCCGGAACTGACTTACTTTGGATGATAAGGCACGAGGACAATTTCCCGGTCCTTATTCTGTACCATGATGTTTTGGAGGTACTCCCTAGCAGTTTCACGCTCAAAGTCGCCGAGACTCAAGAAAGACTCGTGCATGTAGTACGGATCCGCCACACAGATTTGCGAGACTTCTTCACTCTTCATGACGGAGCTCATATGTAGCGCAAAAAGGCGGACGATTGTAAAATCGAGCCGCCTTGTCAGAAACATCTCAAAGATATGGTCAAACCGCAGGAAGAACACCTCCGCGGGACGTGTCTCAATGTAGCACTTCCCCTCAGGCACACGAGCCGCGTCTGTCGGATATCCTGGATCCTTTGAGGCTAGTAGGCTTTTCTCAGTCGACAGCACATGGTCGTGCAGTCTCTTGAGATCCCCTGATAGTGCCTCTAGCGGGTTCGGCGGTAGCATCGGCTCGCCCGTGAGATGTAACATGACCACACCTTTCACGGGTACACGCTCTTCAGAATGCATCATCTGGCTGCTTTGTGCTCTGGCTTGTTTGGAGGCAGCTATCTTCCCCGATCTCTTCCTCTCCTTTTTCTTGGGCACACCTTCCAGACCCTTCCTTAACCCCTGCCCCAGTGTTCCCGGGCTAAGTACTGTACGACCCTCGCGCCTGGCTAGTTGAGCCTGTGTTGAGGCGACATCTTCAGGCGTGTCCTGTGAGGATTTCATGAAGAGAGACTTTTTGCAATCCCTGCTACGACCCTGCCCGGGCATATCATCCATATCCTCATTAACAAGCTGATAGCCCGATTCGTCATATGGTTAACTCATCATATCTATGTCACAGTCATACGCGTTTGTGTTGAGGAAATCCATAGGGTCGACCTCCGTCTCATCATCCATTATCTTTTCTACAGGACAAGTTACATCAGCCAGTACTATTGCACTCCCTTCATCATGTCGTCCGCCGCTCTCACCCGGCACTACATGAGCTGGTAATTGCATAGGCGGGGTGGTGGTATCCGCACATGCTTGTTGATGTGTGGTTATTGGTGTGCTCTCGGTCGGCTCCAGACGAATAAGATTCTTCGGCCATAGCAGCACCCAACCCTTGCAGCTTCCAATCCGCCGCGGGGTCTCATCGTCCGCTCCCACATGCTGTACTGGAGGAGGCAAATCCTCGTGCCCCAATTTCACACTGGTCAAGCTAACCCTGAAGTGCCCAGCGGGGATCGGCTGGTTGTGGAACGTGGGTTGCGAGGGATCCATTATCATCCCCTTTCCCACGTCCACCTTCTGGCCTTTGATCAAGTAGAGTATGGTGCACGGGGTTTCTTTCGCCTGCAAACACATATGTCTGTGGCATAAAACAACAGAAAGGCAACAAAAATGGAATATTATATATATATATATATATATATATATATATATATATATATATATATATATATATATATATATATATGTTGGTGCTACATGTAATTACCGTGACGGCGTCGAGCTCAGCCAAAGACGAAGGCCCACCTAGCGCGCCAGAGACTGAGGACGGGCTGCTATGAGCGGGAGCGGCTGCGAGATGAGGCCCGGTTGCGTGAGCAAGTGATGGTGCGATGGTGTTGTTGTTCATGGAGTTGCTCCCGATGAAACTGGGCAACTGGAAATCATGTACCGTCTTGTCTGGATTTTCCTTCGTCCAGTTGATGATAACTGGAACCAAGTTAGTAGCAAAATCATTTCTGCACGCAGTTACAGCTGCATTGACTGCCTGCTGTAGCAACTCATATTTGTCCTTGGTGGCTTTTTTCGCATCCTCAGCTGCTTTTTTCTCGACTTCAAACTTCACCTTCGCGTCGATGTCCGCCTGACTAAACTTCTTTTTCTGCTTCTTGGCCTCCGGGGCCTTGTTGTAAAACACCTTCCACGTGGCGCCGTCTCCAGCGCCATGCACACGACCGTATTGCGGCCGCTGGCCCAAAGGGAGTCCCTTAAGTTCGTTCAAGGCCCGGTTGAGAGGGGTGTCCCACTTGGGCCTCATCGGAGAAGTAGGGCTTTCGGCTGCAAGCTGGTGTTGCTTCTCCAGTAGTGTAATCAATTTCCTCGTGATCTTGTCCTTGTAAAAAACCTTTTTCCTTGTCCCACTTGTAGCGGGCCTTGATGAAGTCACGCTCCAAGGGGTTGGTGAACTTCGCGAAGGGGTCTTGGAGACCCGCGGCTTCACGTTCCGCGTCCTCCTTGTCCCATATGGGCCTTTTACCGAGGTAGCCACGACTTCCGAGGCGATGCTTCCCCATGTTCCTTTGCTGAAGGCTCTTGAATTTTGCAGCCTTAGCCTTGGCAGCCTCCGTAGCGCAAGTGTCCTTGAACTTTTCGAACTTCTCTTCCGTAAGTGTCGGATTTTCCTCCAGAATCTTGGACAGGGGTTCATCAGCCTCAATAGCTCGTTTCACCCTCCCTTTCCAGGAGATCAAATCATTGTTGAACATGCCCATGGCGTGATTGTTAATCTTTTTCATCTTCGGATAATCCCACGGTTGTTCTATGTTATTATCCCGGTCGGGGAACTTGAATCTCTTGTGCAACTTCGTTAGGAGCAACTGCGTCAAATGTTCTTTACTCCTTAAGTCATCGCCGTTGATGCTCGCGCATTCCCGTAGGATGCATCCTACTTGGTTCCCATAGCACTTGCGACGTTCTTCCGGCTCTAACGGCTTAAACTTGCCAGGTGCCATCTTTGTGATCACAAGTCGTCCAATCCCTAGTTTGCTAGGTTTTCGTATCCTCTGCTTCTTATGCTTCCTCTTTTCGGTAGTGGCATCGGGGTCGGTACCTTCCCCGCCGGTATCTTCCCCGCCGGTACCTTCCCCACTGGTCTCGGCGCCGCCATCGGTGCCGGCACCGTCGGTGTCGATGTCGACGTCAGTACCATCATCGAGGCCGACCTGCAATCCTTGCTTAGCAATCAAATAGTCAAGGTACTCTTGTTCACCCTCATAATCCATCTCGTCTGCATCTTGGTCAGTGACGGTGTCCTAGACTAGGGGGTACTCACCACGTCATCTCCCGATCTATTAGATTGGGCCGAGGACCCCCATGGCCGCATACTCATGGGCCAGTTCGTACAGCTGCCGCATACAAGGAAGATTCCACAAGAACTGGCGATCGATCAAGACAAGGACTCCTCCCCCACCGGCGTATTCGGATAGGACTCTTGTTATCCTAGGCCTCTGGTGCATTATATAAACCAGGGCCAGGCTAGTCGATATAGATATACAACAATCATACCATAGGCTAGCTTCTAGGATTTAGCCTCTACGATCTCGTGGTAGATCAACGCTTGTACTACTCATATCATCAAGATCAATGAAGCAGGAAGTAGGGTATTACCTCCATCGAGAGGGCCCGAACCTGGGTAAACATCGTGTCTCGTGCCTCCTGTTACCATCCGCCTTAGATGCACAGTTCGGGACCCCCTACCCGAGATCCGCCGGTTTTGACACCGACATTGGTGCTTTCATTGAGAGTTCCGCTGTTTGTTCGGCAAAAGTTCGATGGCTCGCCTGCAGATCAACTGTGACTTCGGCATCTTCGTCACCAGCTCGACTGGCCACCTTGGTTCGACCAAGGACTGCGCCCTACCTCGGATCGTCATGTTCGTATGAGGTCCTTCATCAACATCAACTCCGATCTCTATCAAGATCATGGAGGAATCATCCAGGGAGCCCGGGGGCTCAACGCCAACATTGCCCTCGGGCGACCGTGCTGTTTTTCTGGACAGAGAACTTGTGTCCGCCGCCACCGCCTCCTCAATTGTCGTTTTAACGATTGCTTCGGTGGAATTGTGCGGAATTGAGTCTACAACAACCCAGGAAACGAATCCGACCCGAGTTTGTCTGCCACCGCCTCCTCACTTTTCGGATCTGTTTTCTGCGCGAAAACGAATCCGACCCGAGTTTGTCTTTTTTATGAACGGGATTTCGGACATCCTTTTTGAAGAAAGTTTTGTATGGGGTATTGTGTTTCGTTCCCGAACACATCCCACTAACTTTAAAATCTTTTGAACACAATCATCACCATCACGCTGGTGTCAAACAAGTCTGGCAATATCGCTCCAAGGCTGCCGACCTGCGCTAGACACGTCGTCGCTTTGTTGAGCCAAGCTGAACTTCTTCGGATCATCATCTCGGCAAGCCGAACAAGAGTTTGGCATCGCGAAGGATAAATAATCACCAACATCGCCGCCCCACGGATTACACGGAGCGGGCACATCGGCATCGCCGCACGGTCACGTCATCAAGCCGGCATTGACTACGTTACGACCTGCATCGGCAGGGCCGCACTGTTGCTCCTTCAAGCCGATGTCCATCATGCCGACCTACTTCGACCCATCGGCTTAAATTGAGGCTTCGACATCTCGGCTGGACCCGGGGATTCATCATCTCTTCATCAACCTACTCCAGTGACTTTGGCGTCAACAACCGACCAGCTTCGTCACGATTAGCTGGACCAAGGGCTTTGCCTCAGCAAGCCAACCTTTGCCAGCATGGCCATGCCGGGCAATGGGTGTGCGGATCGACTCCCAATTTTGGGAATCACCTTCCTTCGGATTGCTACAACAAATAAACCAGGTGCTATTAATCCTAGTATTTTTTGCTGGTTTAGATTCATTTTCCCAAGGAATTATTACTCTGGTTTGTCCATCATATGTACACAAGTTTATCAAATGGTGGCTGCATTATCAACGGTCGCATGGTGGCTCGGTCAGTTTCCGTACATAGTCCGGCGAACGCCTCATCCGGAACTCGGACCGACCTGTGAATTCAGGCTTTGCCACGCCTTTACTGCATCACGCCGACGCCCTGCATCGACATTGACTTCGGCGCCAGGCCATATTTCTTTTATTACTCATTTTGCATAAAGTATTTATTGTGCAAAATTTTTTAATTATTATTATTACTATTACCCCCGGTTTGCACTATTTTTTGTGTAGAGGAAAATGATCTAGCCGGACTATATCCTTTGGCGTCACCTCGGCTGGACGGGGGGCTTCGTCAACACTTTATTACCCCATGCCGGGGACTTCGGCATCACTCTGTCGGCCTGCATTGACCGTGCTATGTCACCATTTCGGAGTGCCGAGCTCTTTGCTCCGCCACCTCGGGACCGGCTTGGGGGATGGAACCTTGTCCCACATCAAGCTCGGACCGCGTCATCAATACCGAATACATTAACCAGCTAAGTTGCCTTCATGCTCAAAGTTTTAAATTTTTAACTTGTGTTCGGTTCGCCCAAGCATTATACTTTTTTTGGAAAAAAGTCGCTTGTAAAAATTTCCTTGTCCAAACTTTGTTTGTGACGCACAAATTCAAATAACCCGTTTACTTGGGGGCTCCCTTGCTGGAGCTTTTCCTCTTGCATATGATTATACTTGTACGGCTTGGTTCCTTGTTCGTGTATTACGCCACAATATGCACCATATAAACCTAAGTGATTTGCAAGCTGGATTGCCTTGCTCCTGTGTTTACCCCTACATTCCCGATTGTTCGGCTAGGGAGTAAAGGGAGCACCTCTGCGATTGTCATGAGCGGGTTACCCGAGCCGGACCTCAGACTGGGTGAAGCCGAAAGCTAGCGCTCTTACTGTTTTCCATTATGGTCGGCACACAACGGAACTCATGAGTACAAGAAATCTATTGCACAAGTCTCATATTAACAATGAACACCGAAGAAAGGTATCGGTGGGAGTACTATTTTCTTCGAAGATGCTTCTTACACTTCATCAGTAATATAGCATAAGTTCCCTGAGCACGCTTTGTCTGTTACAGCCTTATGACCTGATTGCCTGGTTATGGGAAACACCGTCGATATTCTCGACAGGTGGAGTACATAACACTTTTCGGTCCTTGACCGAAGAGGGAGAAGCCGACGGTCAGTTAAGACGCGTTTAAAGTTCGGGTGAACATAGATATGATATAAGTACTTCGGTACATACAATCATTTTGTTACCCAAGTCACTAGGGGGCTCTTAAATTTATGTGAGCTGTTTTATAATAAGTGTTCTTCTTCTTAGTCGTTGCAAAGTTTTTTTTCTATCACTCCTTTTTTCGACGCGAGTGTGCGGTAAATAGCCGGGGCGCCTAATTTCTCTCTCAAAGCCGCTAAAGTTTGCTAAACTGGCCTAACGAGAAGTACTCCGCCTTCGGGATAGGAGGTTGAAGCCATAGGCCGACCCGCTTGAAGTCTCGAGATAGGATGTGTCATGTTAAAGCACGACAGAAACACCTTTTTTTTCTAAGACTAATTTTCGATTTGGCACCGAACACTTGATCTAGTTCGGACATTAAACTTTTGAATAAATTTTTTGGCTTTTCGAGCCTATGGCACTTTCAAACTATTTGTGCGTTTCCAGCATTAGTCTCGCAGTGCAACGCCGGACACCTTTAAGGATTCGGCAAAAACATTCTCGGATATTGCCATATATTCATCGGTTTCGAATTGTGTCTTCGGTCAATAGTTGGGTTGCCCGGCTCCTGTGCTTGCCTCCTACGTTCCGCTTTGGCCGGCTAGGTGTGCCAAGGGAGAACCACTGCGATTGTGCTTCCAGCTCGCATGGTCAAGCACCTCAGTGGAGAAAGCCGAAAACTGACTGTCATAATAGGCGTAAACTGGTCAGCGATCCGATGACTATGTTAACTGACGGGCCGTTCATAACATTGGCCGAAGTGTTTAGGCTTGACACCGGCTGTCGCTGAACACTAACCGGGGGCTCATAGCTAGCTTCCCCAGTATAAAGCGCATATGACTAAGCGAAATTTTTAAAGCCCACCTATCTGATTGCCTCGTTTCTGCTAACACAACCGCCTTCGGGCACCGAGATGTCAGCTAAGGGTTGTTTTGTTAGTACGGAAACACCCTGCGTAGTATCTACCAAGGGGTAGAAGCCGACGATGGGCCACTTTCAACTGATAAACGGTCACAATGGAGTCAAAATAATGATGTAAAGTACTTGGATACATAGAATCATTACACATAATCTGTGATTTTACTCTGGATATCGATCCTTAATTCGGCCACCCGTGCCCACATTAAGGCTCGGGGGCTACTGGGCTTCGTGCTCATTATTTATAAATATTAAAAGGGGCACATCAATCCCCTGATCAGGTGTTGCCACTCGACCAGTGTCTCGGGGGCTACTGCATTGCTTATTCAATGTAGAGAATTCAAAGTGCTCAGTGTTCGGCTTGAATGGACTATGCGCATACATGTCTTCGGACAATAATAGGTACCATATGGACCTATCCGGCATCAAGCTAGTATATTGCGGCGACTTCTCACGACCCTCTCTCAGAGGCCCGTTCGCCGATCACTATTATCTCTAATATATTACACTGCGTTTTTATTCCTATGTATGCTGCCGAGCTAGGAATTGATCCTCAGGCTGATTTCGCGCATCGACCTGAGTCTCAGGGGCTACTGGGAACAACGGATTTTATGCTTGCCTTCAGGTGCATCTCGAGTTTTAGACTGATACACACCTTGAGGGCTACTAGATATATATCAGCAGAGAATAAACTGCTCCAGTTAAAAATATTCACAAAAAATCAGCCCACGGCCGGGGTGGTGCACCACCTTGGAAGCAGTCCGGCATAAAGCTCGGGCGCTAGCGGCCAGCTCCATAGAGGGCATTCCCGGTATTAAGCTTAGCTAAACTCTTTCAACTTTTTGAACCAAGGTGATCTATAACACCTCGGATATAATCCGGCATTGGAGCTCAGATATAGTCCGGCGTTGGAGCTTGGACACAGTCCGGCGTTGGAGCTCGGAAGCAGACGGCATTGGTGCAAGGCTGCAAAGGATACCTCGAATGCAGTCCGGCGTTGGAGCTCGGACGCAAGAGGACACTGCCTCCCGGGAACAACTTCAAACCCGAGGCGTGGCATAAAATAACAAGGCATTGATAAAGGCCGGAAACTTAAAGGGGCTCCTCGGATACCCAACGTGTAAACTCTTCGGATGCACTTCGGCGATCCTCAAGATCGAAGATGAGGAGATTTGTTGAATCAGTTTTCAAGACCGACGACCGAAGATGAAGAACAGTTCGGAAGAATCGAGGAGCGTCCCTAACTTGAAGACCAGTTCAGGGGGCTACTGACGGTGTCCTGGACTAGGGGGTACTCACCACATCATCTCCCGATCTATTAGATTGGGCCGAGGACCCCCATGGCCGTATACTCATAGGCCAGTTCGGACAGCTGCCGCATACAAGGAAGATTCCACAAGAGTTGGCGATCAAGACAAGGACTCCTGCCCCACTGGCGTATTCGGCTAGGACTCTTGTTATCCTAGGCCTCTGGTGCATTATATAAACCAGGGCCAGGCTAGTCGATATAGATATACAACAATCATACCATAGGGTAGCTTCTAGGGTTTAGCCTCTACGATCTCGTGGTAGATCAACTCTTGTACTACTCATATCATCAAGATCAATCAAGCGGGAAGTAGGGTATTACCTCCATCGAGAGGGCCCGAACCTGGGTAAACATCGTGTCTCGTGCCTCCTGTTACCATCCGCCTTAGATGCAAAGTTCGGGACCCCCTACCCGAGATCCGCCGGTTTTAACACGGACAGTCAGAAGGCCCAGTTTCTTCGTTGTTCGACATGTTTCCTATGATTAAGTGTCCTCATTTATTTATAAAAGTATGAATAAATGAGAAATGACATAAAAAAGAAATCTATGTGCCAGCACTCGATATGCCAACTATGTAGCACAAATCATGCCTTTATTCACGGGAAATTTTGGCATGACGTTTGCTAAAAAAATGGACATATCGAGCGCCTGAAATTCACCGGAACGGAAATGAATCAACATTCCGGCGTAACATAGGCCACTCGGATCATTTTCCAAACATGACATGACCAAAACATGACATATCCACATATCACATCTCCAGTTCAAATTTGCATATAAATTCAGCTAATTTTTAAACCTAGCTAAATTCATAACTAAATAGATAACCTAATTAACATACTGCCCTAACTAAAACCTAAGTAAATTAACCGAAGAACCCTAGCAGAGAGAGAGAGGGGGGGTTATAGAGGGTGCAGGGGCGAGGAGGCAGGCCTGACGACGGCCGAGGTAGGGAGGGGAGGAAGCAGAGGAGGGATGCGAGGGCCGACAGGTCGGGGCGCAGCGCCGCCGGTCGGGGTGCGCGCCTGGGTCGGGGTGAGCCTTGGCGCCAGGTCGGGGCGAGGGCCAGGTCGGGGCGAGGTCGAGGTCGGGTCGGGGCGAGGTCGAGTCGGGCGAGCGCCGGGCTGGTCGGGCGGCTGTCTGTTGGGAAGAGAGAGTGGGGATTTGGGGGGAAAAGGCGGGATGAAGCAGGGAGAGTGAGAATTTTTGGTTAAGTGGACGTAGCAGTAGCGCGTTTGCACAAAACGCACTGCTACTACCTTCAATAGCTGTAGCGGTTTATACAAAATGCGCTACTACTACCTTCAGTAGCTGTAGCGGTTTAGACAAAACGCGCTGCTAGTACCTTCTCTACTGCTAGTTTTCCTTTTTCTTTTCCTTTACTTTCTCCCACTTTTATTTCCCGAGAGCAGTGAACGAAGGGAGGGCGATATATATTGCATCATTTAACGGTTAAATATGTATGCAAAATAGGAACATATATATTACATCATTGGACCCATGCATAATAATGGCTAAATATGTATACAAAATAGGAACATATATATATATATATATATATATATATATATATATATATATATATATATATATATATATATATATATATATATATATATATATATATATATACATCATTTGACCGATAACATATGGTTCCTCAGCGCTGATGTTTTCGTTTTTGAGTCAGCTTCTTTCCCTTCTTGTTCATCGAAGAATAATTGAGCCCCTCATTGTGACTTTGCCTTTTCCATGGAGTACGATTTTTCTTAGGTAATATAGTATTGATTCTTTTTTGACGTATACTTCATCATCATCGTCATCTTCCCTCATTGGGTTGCTGTACTGATCATAGTCTTCCTCGTTGGCGACTCCAACCATTCCAATGATGTTCCTTTTGCCCCTCCTCACGACAACACGACTGGGATTGCATGGGTCGGTTATGAAGAAGCATTGTGTCACGTGCTTAGTGTGTACCCATGGCTCGTTTTTGCCGATAGCGTTCACGGTAGAGCTCTTGGCGCCGGGTATAGTCATGGTAGTGAAAATCCGGTTTTCTCTTTCGAAATTCTTAGCCCATCTGAGACGGAACATCGTCATGTTGTGCAGTCCAGAGTAGTCAAGCTCCCAGATCTCCTCGACCCTTCCATAAAATCGTTCAGTTGCACCGTTGTCGCTGCCGGTCGTGCATTCCATCGTCACCCCTGAGTTCTGATCATCACTGTCCATATCTTTGGCCTCCATGTAGAACGTGTATCCGTTGATATCATATGCCTGATAGGTTACGAGGTTGGGCGAGGGGCCATGCGCTAAGGCGTATATGAGCAATCCGTCCTTAGAGCCCTCCTCCGGGGGATTAGCAATAATATGCTCTTTGAACCAATGCAGGAAAGTGGAGTTGTGCTCTCTAGTAACTTTGGCGTCAATCCCGCATACCCCGGTCACGATACTTCTTTGCGATAATTTCTTTGTGCAGTGCCACGAAAGGATCTAACTCGTCTAGGTGTTGTAGCACTACCAAGTTTGCTCTGTCAAAGTCGCTGCGTCGATCTGAGTATGCCACGTGCAGTTCCCTGCGACCGTTGCAGTGACCATCTCCTTTGAGCCTCCCATCGTGCTTGTTAATGGGCAAACAAACACTAACACCAGGCGGCTGGTCTGCGCCATATAGAAAATTCTCACAGAAAGAGATGCACTCTTGTGTCAAATAGCCCTGGACGATGCTTCCATCCGGACGGGACATGTTACGGACGAATCCTTTGATGATCCCATTCATCCTCTCAAACGGCATCATGTTGTGAAGGAATGATGGCCCCAGGTCTATTATGTCATCCACAATATGGACACACAGATGCACCATCACGTCAAAGAACGCGGGCGGGAAGTACATCTCAAGCTCATTCAGTATCACAACGATCTCTTCCTGTAGCCTTCGGAGCTGCTTCACACTGATCGACTTTCAGGAGATGACGTAGAAAAAGTTGCAGAGACCAATAAGCGTGTCACAGACGTGCTTGTCCATTATCCCTCTATGGGCAACAGGTAGTATCTGGGTCATCATCACATGACAGTCATGAGACTTCATCCTGCTGAACCTTTTCTTGTCCGTGTCTTGATATCTACTTATCTTGCCACAGTAACCGGAAATAACTTTGACTCCGGTAAGGCACTTAAAGAATTGATTGATCTCGCCTGACTTACGGTGAAGCAAGAAGGGGGGCAATAATCCTCTTTCCTTATTTTCTTGCCCTTCTTCTCCCGTGCCTCTGTCTCCGTCTCTGTCTCATCTGACATTTTACGGGGCGGCATGTGCAGATCTTCCCTGATTTTCAAATCTTGCAAGTCTTTTCTTGCCTTCGGCCCATCCTTAGTCTTATCCGGCATGTTCATCATTGTTGCGAGCAAGCTCTCAAGGACATTCTTACATATATGCATTTCATCAAGGCAATGAGGTGTATCGAGTTTGTGCCAGTACTCCAAGTCCCAGAACACAGACCTCGTATTCCATACCTTCAGCAGCGGCTCCGGCGCCTTTCTCATCGTCTTTCCCGGTGCGGGGCACTCCTTCCTGTTTTTCAACAGCTCATTGATTTCGGCACTGCTCCGCTTACGTGGAGGTCCTCGATGCTCAGCGTGACCATTGAATAGATCTCCACGGTTTCTCCACGGGTCGTCCTGTTCAAGCCATCTTCGATGCCCCATATACACGATTTTCCCAGACCCGCCATTTTTCCTTGACGTTAGTTGCTGAGACGTCGTATCATCCATGCACCGCGTGCATCCGCAATATCCAGGTCACACCTTGCCTGCCACATATCCGTAACCGAGATAGTCGTGCACTGTCGTGATCAGCGCGGCTCTCATGTTGAAATACTCGCCTTTGCTGGCGTCCCATGTCTTGGCCGGTGTTTTCCATAACGTGTCTAACTCCTCTTGAAGTAGCCCCAGATACAAATTAATATTATTTCCTAGTTGTTTCGGCCCTTGAATAAGCATGCTCATGTGAATGTAATTCGATTTCATGCACAACCAGGGGGGGAGGTTGTACATCCATACAAACACAGGCCATGTGCTATGGTTGGTGTTCTGGTTGCCAAACGGATTCATGCCATGGGTACACGCGCCGAGCATGATGTTCCTTGCATCACATTCAAAATACCGATAGAAGCTGTTCAACGCTCTCCACTGGCTTCCATCCTTCACGTGTCTCAGCTTCGGATCATCTCCATCGCCGGGCTTCTTCCTCTCCGCATGCCAGCGCATTAGCTTTGCTTCCTTGGGATCTACAAAATACCTCTGGAGACGGGGAGTGATCGGTAAGTACCATACAACTTTCTGGGGACATTTCTTCCCGGCCTTCTTGTATCGAGAAGCATTGCACACCGGACAGCTTGTTTTTTCCGCGTGCTCCTTCCGATAAATTATGCAATCGTTGATGCATGCATGGTATCTAACGTGTGGCAGATCAAGAGGGCACACGATCTTCTTGGCCTCATCAACACTAGTAGGACATAGATTACCCGCGGGAAGAACATCCTTTAGGTACTTGAGATGCTCATCGAGGCTAGTGTCTGTCCATTTGTTTTTAGCCTTCGTCTTCAGGAGTTGGAGCGTGAAACTCAAGCGGGTCACCTCAGGATTGCAACCATCATACAATGGAGTGTTCGAGTCTACCACCAGTTGCTCCAGCTTACCCTCCTCTCTAGAAGCAGCTCTCTCAGTACTCGTCTCCTTGCGAAGCAATGCTTGAACATGAGGGTCCCGCACGATTGAACTTAGTACCGACGAACTCTGCTGCGTGGAGTACATGTCATTCTCTCCGCCGCCACGTCCGGCCCCTTCTCCTCCGCCATGTCCGGCCCCTTCTCCGCCGCCATTTCCGGCCTCTTCCCCGCCGCCATTATCGATCATCTCTTCGTCTTGCCCCGTGTCATCATTGCCTGCCCCGTCGGCATCCTCAACATCGTCATCCTCATCTTCAATTATCCACCGAGTATAGCCATCCATGAAACCAGTCATGAGCAGGTGCGCTTCGACACGACCATCGTCATAGGGGTCGAGCCAAACTAATCCTTTGCATTTTCGACACAGACATAAAACCTCTGTCAGGTTATTTTCTTTCATGTCCTGCACCGCCGACCGCAACCACCTGTCCACCATCGTTCCACTGACCATCATGAACGTCCGCACGGTAATAATAAAACAAACCGATTATAAAAATGCGTGCGTGCATCAAAGTCATACAAAAATTCGGCATGACCTTCCCTAAAAATAGGACATATATGGATCTAGAGTTTGCCCAGAATTCACCGAAACGGAAATAAATCGACATTTCGGCAAAACATAGGCAACTCAAAAACACAATTTGGCGTCAACTCATGCCACACACACAATTTCCATAAAAATATCACACACACATAAACATATTTCCATTTTGCAAAAGCATGAAATTTTAATCACCTCTATCTCGAGATCGAGCACAAGGTGGAGATGATGTTGTAGGGAGATCAAAACTGCACAAAGCTCTTCTTGACAAAGATAAATCTAGTTAGGGGGCAAATAGGTCACTTAATTAAATCCTACATCTACCTAGCTACCTAATTTGAGAGGAGACAACTTCAACTAGTGGAGGGGGAAGGAAAAAGAGAAAGGAGATGCATTAATGGAGGTGGTGTAGTTAGGTAGGAGTAATGAAGAGAGAGCAAGGTAGATAGAAGCGGGAGAGTAATGGGGGAGAAGTATTGAGGAAGAAGAAGAGTGAGAGTGGGAGCATGTGGGAGGTAGGGGAAAGGGAAGAGAGGAGGGGGAGGGGGAGGGGGAGGGACGGGTGGGGAAAAGGTGGTGGGTTGGTGCGGATTAGCAGTAGCGCGGGAGCTAAAACACGCTTCTGCTAAGGAAGTAGCAGCAGCGCGCTTTGGGCAACAACGCTACTGCTAACCGGGACCAAAAAGTGTGCCAATTTGAAATTTAGCAGCAGCGACCTCAGAAAAAGCGCGCTACTACTACATCCATAGCAGTAGCGCGGCTCGCGGCACCGCGCTGCTGCTAAATGGAGTTTGGTGGACACCGCCGGTCGATATTTGTAGCAGCGCGGTTTACACCGAGCGCGCTACTGCTAAAAACTTGTCAGTAGCGAGTTTCCCGCACACGCGCTACTACTAATTAGCAGCATGGCTCCATTTTGAGCCGCGCTGCTGCTAAGATTCTGTGTATAGGCTTTTCCCTAGTAGTGTTGCTAGATTAGCTCTTGCAATGATTTATATAGTGATTAATATTGGGTTTTAGTAATCTGGGAGGAATTATATGTGGTAGTTTATCTGATTTATATGCAATTTGAGCTCAAAATAACTCTTAGTTTGCATATGTAGGTGTTGTTTACTTAGTGCCTTTCTGTCTCCGTCCTAACCACCATCGATCGTCCGCACCATCCCGTCGCGGGCACCACCTTGTTGTGAGCCTCTAGTTCTTATCTTTTTTTATATTAAAAAAAATCATGTTTGTGTGATTTAGATATATAGTTACTAGTATAATTATCTTACCCGTACGTTGTTTGTTATGCATAGTGCCATGGTTCTGATATCCGTCCCCGTCGGCCCTCGTCCGGGTTATGATTCGGATGTGGTATATTCTCTTTTATAACTATTTGTTGCATTTTGTGTTTATGACAAATTATGCCCATGAAGTTGACATAAATATTTTTTATCTAGGAGGTATGTGAACCGGAAATTCTAACCGACCCTATTGTCGAGAGGTTAAATTCAGTTGAAAGAGAAAACAAGTATTTGAAAGAAAAATTGAAAAGAATTGAGGGGGAGAAGATGGAATTGGAGTTGCATGTTGTCGATGTCGTCGATGATCACAAGATCAAGATGGAGAAAATGCGCTTGAGGATTAGAAAGATTAGAAAATATGCCATTGATAGTGAGGCTTGGTATCATTATGTTGTTGGATCAATTGTTACCTTAGTTGTGATCTTGATCGCATTTGTTGTTGCATTTAAATGCTTTAGCTAATGAGAATAAGTGTTGTATGAACTTTATGTATGAACTTGTATCAATTAGATCTTTTCGGTGTTGTGTAATGAAGATGAGCCGGCAATGGATGTACGATGACCGATGATCTCTCCAGTTTTTTGATGGCGTGCATAATTTTCTCGGAGCGATGAGGCAAACAAGCGGGCGGATGGTTTTATGCCTTGTCCATGTGCTGGCTGTAAGAATGGTCAAAAATTATTCTAAGTTAAAAACCATTCACGTCCACCTGTTTGAGTCCAGTTTCATGCCCCACTATAATGTTTGGACCAAGCATGGAGAAAGAGGGGTTATGATGGAAGACAATGAAGAAGAGGAGGATGACGACAGCTATCCTGGCCATGGGTTCCCTGAATACGATGGTACAACAATCGGGGAAGAAGCTGAGTCGGCAATGCGGGAAGAGGCTGAAGAAGAGGCATCAGATGAGCCCGCTGATGATCTAGGTCGGGCCATTGTTGATGCACAGAGAAACTGCGCAAGTGAAAAGGAGAAGAAGAAGTTGCAACGCATGTTAGAGGATCACAAGAAATTCTTGTACCCGAATTGCGAAGCTGATAAGAAAAATCTGGGCACCACACTAGAATTGCTACAATGGAAGGCAGAGAATGGTGTATCTGACAAGGGATTTGGAAAGTTTCCGATAATGATAAAGAATATGCTTCCAAAGGACAACGAATTGCCCGAGAGTACGTACGAAGCAAAGAAAGTTGTCTGCCCTCTAGGATTAGAGGTGCAGAAGATACATGCATGCCCTAATTACTGCATCCTCTACGGAGGTGAGTACGAGGATCTGAAGCGTGCCCGATATGCGGTGCATTACGCTATAAGATCAGCCGCGATGACCCTGGCGATGTCGAAGGCGAGTGCCCCAGGAAGAAGATTCCTGCCAAGGTGATGTGGTATGCTCCTATAATACCGTGGTTGAAACGTTTGTTCCAAAACAAAGAGCATGCCAAGTCGAGGTGATGGCACAGAGAAGACCATAAGAAAGACGGGAAGTTCATAGTACCCGCTGATGGGTCGCAGTGGAGAAAAATCGAGAGAAAGTACTAGGAGGACTTTGCAGGTGACGAAAGGAACATATGGTCTGGTCTAAGCGCAGATGGCGTTAATCCTTTTGGAGAGCAGAGCAGCAACCACAACACCTGGCCTGTGACTCTATGTATGTATAACCTTCCTCCTTGGGTGTGTATGAAGCGGAAGTTCATTATGATGCTAGTGCTCATCCAAGGCCCTAAGCAACCCGGCAATGACATTGATATGTACCTAAGGCCATTAGTTGAAGAACTCTTACAGTTGTGGAATGGAAAAGGTGTTTTTGTTCGTCACCATCAATGATTGGCCTGCTCTCAATAACCTTTCAAGTCAGACAAACAAGGGATACGCGCATGCATGCACTGTTTGG
Source organism: Aegilops longissima (assembly GCA_021605205.1). Classification (NCBI taxonomy): domain Eukaryota; kingdom Viridiplantae; phylum Streptophyta; class Magnoliopsida; order Poales; family Poaceae; genus Aegilops; species Aegilops longissima. The sequence continues at coordinate 722,509,824 of CM038678.1, read as the reverse complement.
ATGATTCTGATAGTATATATTTTGATAATTCTCGGAAGAATGTGTACCTGGGTCATCGTCGATATCATCCGAGCAGGCATCCCGTAAGAAAGAAAGAAAGGCAAGCATTTCAAAGGTGAGGCGGATCACCGGACGAAGCCTTGCCACTATACTGGTGATGATGTACATGATATGGTCAAGGATTTGAAGGTAATCATTGGAAAGAGTCCTGGCAGAAAATCCATTCCGAATGACGCTGACGGGCGCGCACCCATGTGGAAGAAGAAATCTATATTTTGGAACCTGCCCTATTGGAATGACCTATAGGTCCGCTCCGCAATCGACATGACGCACGTGACGAAGAATCTTTGCGTGACCCTGCTTGGCTTCTTGGGCGTGTATGGGAAGTCAAAAGATACACCGGAGGCACGGGAGGACCAGCAACGTATGCATGGAAAAGAAGACATACATCAGGGTCATGCCAGCTACGCTCTTACCAAAGAAGAGAAGGAAATCTTCTTTGAATGCGTGCTCAGTATGAAGGTTCCGTCTGGCTTCTCATCGAACATAAAGGGAATAATAAATATGGCAGAGAAAAAGTTCTAGAACATAGAGTCTCATGACTGCCACGTGATTATGACGCAACTGCTTCCGGTTGCATTGAGGGGGCTTCTACCGGAAAACGTTTGATTCGCCATTGTGAAGCTATCTGCATTCCTCAATGCAATCTCTCATAAGGTAATCGATTCAGAAATCATACCAAGGTTAGAGAATGATTTTGTGCAATGTCTTGTCAGTTTCAAGATGGTGTTCCCACCATCCTTCTTCAACATCATGACGCACGTCCGAGTTCACCTATGCGAAGAGATTAACGTTCTGGGTCCTGTATTTCTACACAATATGTTCCACTTTGAGAGGCTCATGGGAGTCTTAAAGAAATATGTTCATAACCGTGCTAGGCCAGAAGGACGCATCTCCAAGGGCTGCCAAAATGAGGTGGTCATTAAGTTTTGTATTGACTTTATTCCTGACCTTTAGCCGATTGGTGTTCCTGAATCGCGGCATAAGGGCAGACTGGAAGGAAAATACACACTAGGAGCGGACCAAACAATATGTATTGACGGGCATTCTCTCACTCAAGCAGACTATACAGTTCTACAGAATTCCGCCTTGGTGGCTCCGTATATGGAGGAACTCAAGAATTTTCTACGCTCCAAACACTCGGAGAAGTCCAACGACTGGAATATATGTGAACAAACAGGGACTTTCGCTGGTTGGTTGCGGACACGTGCCATGCATGACGCCGTTGTTGAAGATGACCTGTACTTTCTGTCTCAGTTACCATCTTCGAATATAAAGACTTTCAAAGCGTACGAGATAAATGGGAATACATTTTACACGATCGCCCAAGATAAGAATAGCACCAACCAAAATAGTGGTGTCCACTTTGATGCAACAACCAAGACGGGAAAAGACACATATTATGGTTACATAGCGGACACATGGGAACTTGACTATTGACGTGGTTTGAAGGTCCCTTTGTTCCGATGCAAATGGAATATGACACAAGGCGGGGTAACGGAAGACCCGCGGTATGGAATGACAATAGTGGATCTCAAAAGTTTTGCGTATGAAGACGAACCATTCGTCCTAGCCAATGATGTGGCGCAGGTTTTCTATGTGAAGGACATGTCTACCAAGCCGAGAAAAAGAAAAGATAAGGAAGCGAATACATCATACGATGAGCCAAAGCGCCACATAGTTCTTTCAGGGAAAAGAAACATCGTCGGAGTGGATGACAAGGAAGACATGTCAGAAGATTATGAAAAGTTTGATGAAATTGGTCCATTCAGAGTGAATATTGACCCAATCATCCCGTTAAATGATGAAGATTCTCCATGGTTACGGCACAAAGGGACACACGCGAAGAAAAAGTTTCACACCCAAAGATCCCACTCTGGGGTGTGATCGGCTTCACAGTCATCACTTTCTTCCGGACTTGTATATGTTTGTAATAGTTAGGGTGCTTATGTGTTTTTGCACTTGAAACGTGTATTTTTGTGCTTTGGACAAACGTGAACCTTTCTGACATCATTTGCTATTTTTCATGCATTTACTGATTTTTTGAGCTAAATGACCCTGAAATTGAAAAGTAGTACAAATGAACTTTGAAAAGGTTGAAAGTTGGCATGGTATCATCATTTCACCCACATAGCATGTGCAAAAAAGTTGAGAGGGTTACGGCAAAAACTGGATGCACTTGGTGTACAAAATGGACTATCTCTTTTGAAGTATCAGGGTTTCGCACGAAAACTCATATGTTACAAAGGCACTTCATTTTTTAAACATATTTCAACTCAAGACTTTTCGTGCGTTCAGTATGCACCATTCAAAGCCATGTCATCAATTTTCAACCATTTTTGACATCATTTGCTATTTTTCATGCATTTGCTGATTTTTTGAGGCTAAATGACGCTTAAATTGAAAAGCACTACAAATGAACTCTGAAAAGGTTGAAAGTTGGCATGGTATCATCATTTCACCCACATAGCATGTGCAAAAACTTCCAAAGGGTTACGGCAAAAACTGGATGCACTTCGTGTACAAAATGGACGATCTCTGTTGAAGTATCAGCGTTTCGGACGATCTGTTACATGACATTTCATTTTTTTAAATAACCTAAGTATTGCCAAATTGATTATAATGATAAAACACACTAATATTAAACATAAGAAAAAAGAATCACTGAAAAATCTATTTTTGAAGTTAAGTTCTTCACAAACTAGTGATTCACACAAATTTCAAATAATTCAAATTTAAACTATTCAAATTTGAAAACTACTCGCACTAACAGAAAGTTTGTAATTTTTGTACCTAAAGCAAAAATATTTACAAAGAAACAATAAATATAGCAAAAAACAACTCAGAAATAGTAGAAAAAAAAATAAAGTAGAAAAGAAAAAAAAGAAGAAAAATAAAAAATCTCGCACCTACTGGGCCACAGCGGCCTGCATACGACTAGAAACCCAACATGTAGTTGGGCCAGGATGCAGGCCCGCAAACCCAGTAGGCCCCACAGGGCAGAGAAGGAGTGGTAGGCCCAGAAGACCTGCATTTCAGAGGACCTCAATGCAGTGCCCGCGCCGGGGCTTATAAACAGGTCCTAGCGCTCCTCAACTAGCGAGGTGGGACTAAACTTCTGCATTGCGCATACGGGAAGCACACCCCTTTAGTACCGGTTCGTGGCTCCAACCGGTACTAAAGGGGGGGGTGTTTAGTACCGGTTGGAGCCACCACCCGGTACTAAAGGGGTCCGCATCCCGCTGCTTGGCCTCGCCAAATTTGACATTTAGTACCGGTTGGTGGCTCCAACCGGTACTAAAGGCCCCTCCTATATAAACAACACTTACAAAAATTTCAGTTTCTTCTCCTCTGATTCTTCGACCCCGTCGCCGCCCCCGTCCGCGTCGACTCCGCGTTGCGCCAATCCCCGTCGAGTCTGCGCCGCCCCCATCCCCGTCGACTTTGCGCCACCCCCATCCCCGTCGACTCTGCGCCGCCTCTGTCGCCTGCCCGTCCCCGTCACCACGCCCATCGCCGCACCGGCCCATCGCCGTCCCCTCGCCTCGCCATCGCCGTCGCCTCGAAATCGCCCATGCTGTCAGCCCCTTTCCTCCCTCCAATCAAAGCTGTCGCGTCGCCGTAGGTGCACACACGCGCACATACACACACACACATAATTTGTTCATCTTTTTTTTCATGTATGAATACACACACACTTAGATGTTTTCCTGTTTTCCTGTTTTTAGTTTTTTCTGTTTTTTATACAAAGGTTTTAGATGAATTGATTAATTAGACTAGATTAATGTCATAGGTTTTAGATGAATTAATTAATTATATACTTTTAGTTTGATTAATTAGCTATATATATATATATATATATATATATATATATATATATATATATATATATATATATATATATATATAATGTTAGATAAATTAGCTAGAATTTGCAATTAGAATTTGCATATAGAATTTTGACATATGCAACCATATCAATTTTTTTAATTTGTATATAAGAAATCACAATCTAATCATTTAAAAAAATTTACATTTGCATATAGTGTTTGCTCTCGACGATGCCCGGCCCGCATCCTCGACGTCGACCCGTTCGCGACGACGTCATGCTTCAGAGGACCCATGTCCGGGACTGGGCTCCGCCGGGCTGGCACTGGGAGGTCCTACCTTCAGGGGCGCGCCGCTTGGTGAGGAACCCGGGTCCCGTCGTTGAACCTGAGCTCCTTTGGTGGCGTTCGCGTGGGCCACTTTCGGTGCGGAGGGAGCCGGCCCCACCGGAGGTGGTACGTCGCCGTGTCAGGGAGGAGGATGAGCACGTCCGCCGCTACATGGATGCTATGAACGTCAGGTTCTCCAATATCTGGCAGGTTCTTTGTGGATCTCACCCGAGCTATGATCCTGTGATGGTTCCTTCTCTTTGGGTGTCCACCGCCCGTGCCTCAGGAACCGCGAGTGAACTAGATTATTTTGTATTATTTGATCTTTATAGCTAGCTAGCTAGCTAGTGACGTATTCGATATATAATATTCGAGACGATGTATCCAAAATTATATATATTAGTCGAGACGATGTATTCGAGATTATATATATATTATTCGATAATATTCGAGACGATGTATTCGAGATTATATTCGATGATGCATATTAATTATATGTACTATGATTCAGTTTTTCCTTATTGATTGCATGCATGCATTGTAATTTGAATACTAAATTGTTTTATATTTCTTCTGGATTAGTTAAATAAATGTTATGGCTGACAATACCGGCAGAGAAGGAGAAGAGGCCCTGTTCGAGATCATACGCTCCCCTCGCCAGCCAGATGATCAGAATGAAGAAGATGATGGCTCCCAATATCTGAACAATACCAGGGAGGGCGATATGATATTCGATCTAGACGACCGAATTGATGAAGTCCAGAACTATGATTATGATGACGAAGAAAATGTTGATCCTGAAATAGCAGAGACCGGCGAGGTATATTTATATAAGCAGGCATCTGGTGATCATCACATGTTTTTAAATGATTTGAAGATATATTAACCAATCAATCTTTCTTCTTTTAGCCCTCCGTATGGAGCAAATCTTCTACAGCAGAGTGCGCGGCCCGACCAAAAAGTTCAAGCAGGGCATAAAGTACACATCGATGCCATCAAAACTGATGGTGAACCAATCTTGCCTAAGAAGAATGCGAACAAGTTCATTCGTCAGTGCAGAGTTCTTGTGAAGGACCAACTCCCGATCTCCATGCAAGAATTGAAAAAGCCAGCAAAGGAACGTCTGGATCTTACTTGGGTCGACGACAGAGCAAAAGATCTTCTTTGGGAATCTCTCATGGAACATTTCACCCTACCAGATCATTTCACAGATGCAGATGTGCAGAAAGTGAAGGCCGCTACTCTTAGAAAGATGGCAGTTGCATCCAACAACCACAAGAAAACTATATGAGCCAAGTACGTCGAAGGAGGAAAGAAGACTCCAGAATTTACGGGAACACTGGAGAAGAAAAGAGAGCACTGGCCCGATTTCGTGAAATTCAAGGAATCAGAATTATCTAAGGAACGGTCGAGAGTAAATAAGGCCAATGCCACAAATAAGGAGCAGTTCCATAAGCTGGTGCTAGGTGGCTACGCGATGGCATTGCCTAAGTGAGATAAGTCTGAGCAAGAGATGGTGGATGCAACGGTCACTCCAGTTACATTGAGCTGGCCCCCCGAGGTGCAGGACTTGGTTCTATGTGCATGGGGGGCGTTGGACCCGAAGATAGTCAAGGTTTCGAAGAGGGCAAGTCTTAAAGGAGCCGAAGATAAGATACTTTTTGCAATAGAAGAGGCTCGAACGGGGGTGTTCACGCCCAACAGAGAGAACGACGAGCTTACGCGCGCCCTGGGAAATCCTGAACACCTAGGAAGAACACGAGGCAAAGGCATTGTTCCATGGTATGAGGGGTTTGCGGACTAGAACGCCGACTACGGAAGTCGTGCGAGAAGGAATATGGAGGAGGAGAAGAAGAGGAAGCTGGAGGAGGAGCAGAGGAAGTAGGAAGCAGAGCGCCTTAAAGGCCTAGAATCAAAGCACGCGGAGTTTGCACTCCAATTCCAGCGGTAGCAGCAGCAAATCGACTCGCTTAGCAAAGAAAGGGTGTCTCAGCAGTGGCAGCAACTAGCAGATGATCCATCATTGGATAGCACCATCCCATCCATGAAGAGAAGCGGCATGGTTTCCGCCCCAGGCGAGGCACAACTGCTGGATAGATACCCTATGGATGAAATGATGGAGAGCACTAATTGTGAGCTACCACTACTAGGGAAAAGCCTAGCAGTAGCGCGGGTTTTGTGTGTATCAGTAGCGCGGGTGCCCGCGCTACTGATACGGCGCCACAGCTAACTTGTAGCAGTAGCGTGTGTTGACACACGCTACTGCTATACATGGTTAGCTGTATCGTGCGTTGCAAACAGCGCTGCTGCTAATTAGCTGTAGCGGGTCTTATACCCCGCGCTACTGCTATTACTTTCAAAAACAAAAAAAAATCTCGATCCCGTTTGTGTTGTCAATGGAAGCAATGGTTCGATCTAGCGATGATTGGCGGCGCCGCAGGCATGAACGAACAGTGGAAGACCAGATCCAGCAGTAGTTGTTGGAGAGGGCCCGTCTCTATGGCAGACCCAGGCCGCGGCATGGGGCTCCTCTTCCCGACCATGGCAGATAGCTCTGGGTCATCCATGGCGACGACCTGCACGGGCATGGACATGGGAGGGTGAGTCAAACCAGAGGGAGAGAGAGAAAAGGAAAACCGAGGGAGAGAGGAAGGTGACATAGGGAGCAGCGGAGCTAGTCACCGGTGGTGAGGTGCTCTGCTATGGTGGCGCGGGGCGGCGGCCTCCTAGACATCGGTGGAAGACCGGCGAGCTCCTAGACGCCGGTGGCGCGAGGCGGCGGCCACTTTCGGCGCCACGGAGGAGGATGGGCGCATGGGGAAGAGGTCCATGTGAGAGCGCATGGGAAGTGAGAGGAGAGAGTGGTGGAAGAGAGGATGGATTTGGGGGAGGAGATGGGGATTCGGCCGAGGATATGGCGACTTCACCTACCTCGTACTTAGTAGTAGCGAGGGGTATAAAACCGAGCTACTACTATGAACTTAGTAGTAGCGCGGGTTTATACCCCTCGCTACTACTATGGCATGTGTCGGGGGCACGGTAGAGACCGCTTAGTAGTAGCGAGGGTTAAAAACCCGCGCTACTACTATCAACTTAGTAGTAGCGAGGGTTAAAAACCCGCGCTACTGCTAATTAGCAGTAGCGCTTTTTTGTGTGCCGCGCTGCTGCTAAGATTATGTGCATAAGGTTTTCCCTAGTAGTGTACACTTCAAAATGAAGATCATATCCATGAAGGTGGAGGACGCTGTTGCTTATACAAATTCCCCCGAAGAAACCTTCCATTGCAACCCGATTCCAGCTGGCTATGCTTGTGTCGTGGTTGATGAAGTGGTGGACCAATATTCGGGGCTAGAGCTAGACATTCTTAGAGGTGACGAGGAGCACAAACTGGGAGAGACCAAACATCGTTTCATCCTATGGAGAAAGGATTGCATCATCTTTCCAAGGCCACCGACACCGCGTTAGCCAACTCCGCCCCGATGTCCGCCACCCCGTCAGCAATCTCCCGCTCCTCCAAGTCATCAGCCACCGCCTCAGCACAGTCCTACTCCATCAAGTCTGCCAACGCGTCAGGCCACTCCTCCTACAAGTCCGGCACCGCGCCAGGCCACTCCAGCTGCTCTGAGTCCGGCACCGCATCCGCCCACTCCTCCCCCTCCAAGTCCGGCACCGCGTCAGCCCACTCATCCTCCTCCAAGTCAGCCATGTCAGTCGTCTCCGCCACCTGAGCAACTCCGGAAGAGAGCCGCCGCAGCTATGGTGCATAGCGGTACAAGTCGAGGTGGTACAGGAGGTACAGGCGGAGGCAAGCGATTTCAATATGGTCCAAGCCTCGCGCCTCTTCCGGTGAGGCCATATGACATGACCGACGAGCAAAACTAATCCATAGTGAAGGTCCAAGTGGAGGCCCATTTTGGACCGAAACCGCCACCGCCGCCAAAGTAGAAAGTGCCTGAGGAAACCGTTGACCACTTTATTCGTATGGCTAAAAAACCAGCTCCCAAGCCAGTTGACTCAGACTATGAGCGCCAAATCAGAAAGGCACATCGAGCACGACAACAGAAGGAGTCGTGCTCGAGCTCGAGCCAAGCAGCAGCCAAAAATAGCCGGAAAACCGTTCCCTAGTTGGGAGAACAGGCGGTGCAATCGACTCCCCCGCTCATTGTACCAACACATGCGAGTACCGGCGCGGATCAGCTGGTAATAACCGACGACCATATAAGGCAGGCTAAAGATATCGGATGCACTGTAGAACAACTCCTAAGCTTGGACCCCATGGAAACTTTTAAAGAGGAGGAGCTAAAACAGAAATATGTCCGCGGCGAACCTCTGGTCAAGCCTGAGGAGGTCAAGAAGCTCTCAACGAGAATGTATGAATTGCATCAATGGTACATGAAAATTACCAAGACTAACAATCGAGAGTCCCTCATGGTGAAAGTCAAGGAAGAACATTACTTCCATCAGCTAGCTCTGTCTGTTGAGTATTCACAACTGTTTCAGTTATTCAATCAAGACGCACTCGATAAATCTATCGTCAGTTGCTATTGTCTGTAAGTGATTTCTTTCCGTAATTGAAGTCTCAAGCTAGCTATAGTGCTCTCGTTGATCATTATATTACATGTACTTATCCTCACTATATTCTTTTCTATGGTATTATGCAGGATGAAGATCTATGAAATGAAAAAAGTTGGACGCTATGGCATTGAGTTCATTGATACAAATACCATTAATGAAGAGACATGGTCGTGCGAATGGTATCAAGACTATGTAGAGAAAAAAATGCTAGAGTTCTTGAAGCGCCTCAATACCAATGCAGATATACTACTTCTTACAACTTCCGGTGACTCACACTGTCTTGTACTACAAATTCGGTTTTTGCTTACTAGCTAGATATTAATAAGTGTATAGGGTTTAGGGTAGTTGATGAGTGTTATGCACGTGCCCGCTTAATTTATACATGCAAACGTATACGCATGCAGTTACCACTGGATCTTGTTAGACATTCAAGTTGAAGAAGGAAAAGTTAAAGTACTGGACTCATTGCTTAAAGAATCTAGTGACTACGCGATCGTGAGGGGGATAATCGATGGGTAATTTCAATCATTATTGAACTATATGTCAACCTCTTTAGTTCGTCATTTCCTGATATCAAATAATTAATAACACCTTTTTTATTTTCTTTGCCGGCGGGCAGGGCTTGGCAAAGGTACATCAAAACGGTTCCAGTTGAATCGAAACAATAGTTGTTTTGGTATTGACCAAGGGTAAGTAATTAAGTAATACTAGCTAGCTACCATCTCTTTAATTCTAGTTTTAATACCATTAATTATCATGCTTGATTAATTATTATCTGATTGAATTCTATTCTCGTAAAGGCCATGAAGCAGGCGACGGGGACTGATTTATGTGCATACTACATTTGCGAGAATATTCGCATGATGGCATCCGAAAGGAGCACATCTTCTAGACAGCTATAGGTACGTTTGGCAGAACACTATTCACAATTTTTACATTATTATCGATATCTAATCATACAACGACAATACATGAATATTGATCTCTTTCTTAAAAGTTAAATGAGGTGCGGGATAAGCTCCTACCAACGGATCGAGTATGAGCAATTCAAGAGGAAATAGCGGGATTTTTGCTCGACCAGGTCATAGATCCCAAAGGAGAATACCTTTACCCGCTACCGCAGTAATGCCTCCATGTAGAAGAAATTGTATATACCAAATTGTATATATGTACATGTGTATGTGTGAATGGTGGTGCGAGACATTCGATGATATTATATATATATATATATATATATATATATATATATATATATATATATATATATATATATATATATATATATATATATATATATTGGTTCTATGAGAAATTATATTTATATATACGTGTACAATGTGTAGTATCGCAAAATACCAGGAAATGAAAATAATTAAATGGAAAACACAAAAATAAAGGAAAAATAAATAATAAAACCAAAACACCCAAATCTTTTAGTACCAGTTGGTGTTACCAACCGGTACTAAAGGTCTCCCCGCCCCCGGCGTTGGCTCGCGCCACGTGCTGGCCCTTTAGTGGCGGTTCGTGCTGAACTGTTACTAAACGCCGGGAAACCTTTAGTCTCCACCCTTTACTGCCGGTTATAGAACCAGCACTAAAGGGCCTTACGAACCGATGATAATACTCGGTTCTGCACTAGTGGGTGAAGCTAAGCTGCCAACTGGCCTGTAGTAAACCGTGATCTCGTCCCGATCATACTCGAGGTAGAACGTGGTTCTCTCCCCAGCTTCCATCGCAAAAGCATTTGCCAGGGCTCTCCAACCAGAGAACTGAAGTAGGTGCGGTTTTCCTCGTTGGTGACAAGACAATTGAAGTTGTAGTCCATGTATGTGTCGTGGTTTGGAGAGAGTGTGGGCGTGTGAGTTCACGTGTGTGATTCTGCTAGCTTCTCTCCTGTGTTGAGTTCATCTTTTTATTGTGTAGATTCCGCGTGTGTGCACATACATCTCCGCAAACAGTCGTGTGCTTAAGATCGTGTCGAGTTTGTATTCTTCCGGCGTTCGTGTCGCCGGAGGCTGCTCGGCGTTCGTCACCGGAGGGTTTGTCCCAACAATTGGTATTCAAAGCCATGGCCGGAGAAGGATCGCGCACTCCATCACGCTCACAGGCTCGTCGGAGGGGCTGAACCTCGCCATTACGGCATGGGCGGGGTTCGATGCGGCGCGGCTGCTACGAGGCCCTCGTGTGTGGAGGTCCGGTTCTCCGTAGAGGTCGCTGCGTCACAATAGAAGGAGGGCATGATGCTCGGTAAGTTGGACCACCGGTGACAAGGAGTTCGTCGTCCACATCGGAGTCATTGACAAGGTGTGTCCCCGGCGACATAGGTGTGGTGAAGGCGTAGGAGGTGTGTCTCTCATCGAAGCCAACAGCAATGGCGGCAATCGGCGTGACAAGATAACATTGGCGGCCGTCTACATGTTACACCAATGACATCGACGATCATGGGCTTCTGAAGAGGAATAAAGCATAACAATATTGTTATTTGTGTCAAGTATTTAGGATTAGGTGATGTTTAGTTTGTTGCATGGCGTAATAGCCACGTAGAGTTGGATTAGTCAGCCAAGTACCAAGAAAATGTGAAACATGTCGAATATGTAATCAAATCGAAGGAAGAACTTATCCGCGGGGAAGAAGTCGACGTACGACAATTGCCGCGGAACGTTAACCACATAGAGTGGGTATCCTGGATCTTTCGAGGCGATGAGGCCTTTCTCTATCCGCAACACATCTTCATGAAGACTCCTTAGATCACCGAATCTGGCCCTTAGCGCTGCTGCATGTAGGATTGGTTGACCGGGGATATGCAATGTATCCGCACCGGTGATATCTATACGGTCTTGAGCCCGAGGCTGCTGAGGCGGCTAGATCATAGAATCGGCTTTCTTGCCTTTCCTCTTTCTCTTCCTAGGCTTCTTTGCCGGAAGGTCGTCTATAATACGTTGAGGCTCCGGAGGTGGCAATTCAGGCACCGACTCATGATGCTCAAACCCTGAGTAGGCGCCAGTATAGACATATTGTTGAGTGCCATCGTCATCCTCATCCTCATCCATGGCGACGTCATCAACAACTAATGGAGCCTCTTCCTTACCCCGTCCGCTATCACCCAACCCGGCACCCGACGCTAATTGGGTAGGTGGGGTGTTGATGTTCATACCTTGCTGAGGCTGCGTGCTCGTGGGTGTGCTCCCGGCAGCCTCCAGACGAAGCAGACTCTTTGGCTACAACATGACCCACCCATTCCAACAATAACCAAGCCGCTGTGGGGTCTCTTCGTCATCCCCCTTAGTACCAGAGGAGGCAAATTCTCGTGGCCCAGTTTGACCCTGGCCACGGAAACCTTGAAGACGTTCGGGGGGATCGGCCGGCTGTGGAACAATGGTTCCTTCAGCATCATTATCGTCGCCTTCCCCACGTCCACCTTCTGGTCACCGATGGTGTACAATATGGTGCACGGAGTTTCGTCGGCCTGCAAAGAAAAGTCTGCGACATGAGACATCCGAAAGGCAACGGAAACGGGAGATTATACATTTATTGAAGGGGCCGGTGTGACAGATATCGTGAGGGCGTCGAGCTCAGCCAAAGAAGAAGCACCGCCGAGCACGTCCGGTGTGGGAGCAGGTGCGAGAGCAGGTGCAGCTGCAGGTGTTGGTGCAACGCTAGTCGAGCTGCTCCACAAGAAGTCAGCAAGGGGAAAGTCCACTGCATTTTTTTCTGGATTTTGCCTGGTCCAATTGAAAACGACTGGAACCAAGGAAATAGACATATCTACAACCATCTGTTTTGCGGAAGCTACCGCTGTTGCGACTATCTAAGATGATTTCTTCTCAACCACAATCTCAACCTTCTTGTCGATGTTTTCTTCGGTTAACCTCCGTCTTTCCTTTCTCTCCTCCTTGGTCTCACTGTAGTACTTCTTCCACGTGGCGCCGTCTCCGACACCGTGCATGCGTCCATACGACGGTCGAGTATCAACCGGGAGTCGTTTCAATATGTTCAACGCCCGGTTGAATCGAGTGCCCCACTTGGGCCTCGCCAACGCCTCAGACGGCGAGTCGCTTTCGGCCGCATTCCTGTGTTGCTCCCTCTGCAAAAGGCACAAGGATCGTTTACAAATATGACTGACGTGTAGTCGAATTGATCAAAAACTAAAATTACCAGCAGTCTAATGAACTCCGTCGTGACCGCGTTTGTCTTGAAAAACTTCTTCACTGGGTCACAATGGTGCCAGGCCCTGAGGACGTCACGCTCCTGCGGGACGGTGAACTCCGCTAAGGGGTCTGGGATGCCCAAACTCGCGGCTTCCGCGTCCTCCTTGGTCCATATGGACCTCTTCCCGCCGTAACCACGGCCTCCGAGGTGGTGGCACCTAATGTTCCTCTGTTGAAGCCCCTTCATGTACTTCAACTTTTTTTTGGCATCTTCGGCCTCGCAAGCCGCCTTGAATATTTCAAATTGCTCCGCCGTGATTGTCGAATTATCCTTTACAATCTTGGAGTAGGGTTCCTTTTCGTCGATCTTTGCTTTCACCCTTGTTTTCCAGGCGGCCAACGCGTCGCTAAACTTGGACATGGCATGTTTGTTTGTCTTCTTCATTGTCGGGCCCTTTTCTAGATCTTTATAATCCTTTTCATTCCGGCCCGGGAACAAGAATATCTGGTGCAACTTCTTTAGGAGGGAGGGCCTCATATTATCTATCTTCTGTAGTTTCTCATCATTGATGGTGGCGGTTGTCCGTACAATGCAGCCTATTTGATTGCCGTAGCACGCGCGCACTTCCTCGGGTGCGGTTGGCTCAAAATTGTCGTCGTCCACTGACGTGACCACCAGTCTAGTAGTCCTGAGTTTGTTAGGAAGTCGTCGCCTCTTAGCTTTCGGTTCTACACCGGCTCCGCTCCCCGAGGCAGCTCCGGCCTCAGTCTCAGCACCGGTCTCGATGCCGGTCTGAGTCTCAGCACCGGTCTCAGTCTCAGCACCGGTCTGCGTGTCGGTCTCAGTCCCCGATGCGACCGGTGGGCCCAACAACAACATCGGTTGATCGTCGACAAGGCTCAAAAATTCGTCTGCCGCCAGGTAGACGCCGTCGCAATAACCAGAACCCTGTCCTTCATCGTTGCTAGCCATGTTTCCTACGATTAAATCTATTCAATTAATTCTAGACCTAATAACATGAATAATGACATAAAAAAGGCCTATGTTTTGCAGGAAAGTTCACTCCTTCCCGGTGCGGCAAATCCCGGGCACTCGATATGTCCTAGTTTGTAGCACAAGTCATGCTGAAATTCATGGAAAATTTCGGCATGACGTTTGCTAAAAAAGTGGACAAATCGAGAACCTGGAATTTGCCAGAACGGAAATGAATCAACATTCCGGCAAAACATAGGCCACTCAGCTTCATTCTCTGGAAACAACAAAAGGCCACTTGGACACAATCGAAACATGGGCAAACACAATTGAGGAATTTGCATATATCCTGACCACTTCGAATTTGCATGTCCTAGCGTTTGACACTTCAAGAAAATCTACACAAATCTCATGCTCTCTCAAACTTCAATTCAAAAACCAAATATAGATTATATTTAGTTAACTACTGAACTAAACTTTACTCTAAACTAAACCCTACTGCCCTAATTAACATCTAGTTAAACAAACTAAATTCAAAAACTAAACCATACTGAACTAATTAACATCTACATTACCTACTGCTAAACATATCTATTATTACCCTAACTAAAAACATTAACATTATCTACTACTTAACTTTAACATCTATTAACTAAAAAGGATGGGTGGGGGGGCTTACCGAGAGGGGAGAGACGGTGGCGGGGAGGTGCTCGGTGACGGAGGTAGGGGCGGCGAGGGCGGTCTCAGGACCGGGACGCGGCGGTCCTGGCGGGCTCGGGGGCAGTGAGGTCGAGGGCAGCGGCAGTGAGGTCGAGGGAGGCGACGGTGAGGTCGAGGGCGGCCCGGGAGGCGGCGGCGGTGAGGCTGAGCGGCCTCGGGCGGCGGCCATGAGGATGAGCGCGGCGTCGACGCCGGAAGGAGTCAGCGGCGAAGTGGGGGCGACGGTGAAGTGGGGGAGAAGGCTGCGAAGTGCTGCGAGGGATCGATTTGGGGGAGAAGTGGTGGCCAGGGGGAAACCGTTTTTGTTTAAGTCAAAACTAACGGTAGCGCGTTACAGAAAACGCGCTATAGCTAACTACAGAAAACGCGCTATAGCTAAGATAGCTATAGCGCGTTTCCGAGAACGCGCTACTGCTACGTCTTCATCATTTTTTTTCCCTTTTTCATTTATTTTTCTTTATATTTTATATTTTTTCTTTCTCCTTTTTCTATTTCTTTCATTCTTATTTACTTTTCTATTCGTTTTTCATTTTATTTTATTTTCGTTAGTAGTAGCGCTTTACGCGTAAACGCGCTGCTATAAGTGTATTAGCGGTAGCGAGGTTTTTGGAAGATCGCTACTATCATGTGTAGTCCATCGGCTACGTGATTGGAATTTTAGTAGTAGCGAGTTTTGGGTGAGACGCGCTACTGATATATGTCCATCTGCGGCGCGCTTATTTTGCACGCGCTACTCTAGCAGTAGCGTGCTTTTTCAACAAGCGTTACTAATAAAGTTCTGTGTATAACGTTTTCCCTAGTAGTGAGACCACCGGTGACAAGGAGTTCATCGTCCACATCGGAGTCATCGACAAGGTGTGTCGCCGGCGACAAAGGTGTGGTGAAGGCGTAGGAGGTGCGTCTCTCATCGAAGCCAACAGCAATGGCGGCAATCGGCGTGACAAGATAACATTGGCGGCCGTCTACGTGTTGCACCGACGACATCGACGACCATGGGCTTCTGAAGAGGAATAAAGCATAACAATATTGTTATTAGTGTCAAGTATTTAGGATTAGGTGATGTCTAGTTTGTTGCATGGCGTAATAGCCGTAGAGTTGCATTTGTCAGCCAAGTACCAAGAAAAACGCATGCTCGGCAACATAGCGCAGCGGCCGGATCAGTAGCATAGAGATAGAGCGAGTGCACTCGAGCGTTTGGCAAGCCAGGAGATGAGTAGCCGTAGTCATGTAGGTATGTCTTAGGTGACCAAGTGATCAGTGGACGTGGAGAGATGCGGCCTATGTGCACATCTATTAGTGTGGTCAGATGTGTCGTGTGAGGCTACATGCATCATGCATGGTACTTTAAGGGCATGTTCGGATGTTCTCCCACTCCATGCTTTGCAAAATTTCGGAGCGGGAGCGGAGCCGAACGGAATAGGCTCGAGACGCTGGCTTCTGGAAGCTCAACCCGATCGCAGTGTAAAAATGCCAAGCTCCAAAAGCCCAGCTCCAGAAAATGCAGAATGAGAAATTACCCAATATTACGATGGAAGTGCCACCGCCAAGTGAAGCCGAGCGAATCGGTACGCTCGCAAAAGCAGATCACTGGTCGTTCCTTCAATGGAATCGGTACAGGAGCTCGTTCCCTGGATGTCTAGCCCAAACTGGGCTGCCTCCAACGGCCCAAACTAGAGCCCAACAAGGCTAGCAGCCTCCTGAGCGGGCCAAATCGCGGGGAGAAGCTACCACTTGCAGAACGCTTCGCTGATCGCTAGGTGGAGTACGAAGCCAGCTTCTAAAGCAGATTTTGAGAAGTTTTAAAAGTTTAAAGGAGATCAGAACAGGCCCTAATTAAAATGGCCAAATCGTGTGGCTGTTGCGTGAACCTTGCGTGCAGCCCGAGTAGTTCGTGAAAATAAAGATGGATGCATCATGCATGCATGCATTGGCCAAGTTGTGTGGGTAGCTAGCTACGGGTGTGGATCAAGCCGTTAGTGGCTTGACCACGACTAGCTATGTTTAAGTGTGTGTGCATGCTAGGAACTGGGTGCGTGTGTGTGTTTGATAGCTAAGTTGGGTGCCTATTTAAGCCTTTCTAATTGAGTTCATTTATGTGGTGTTAGGAAATACAGAAAATGGCATAAGGTGTGTGGGTGCCAAAGCTGAGTGTGTTTCTTCTACCTCTTTTCTGTTTATGTGTGTCTTCCTTCTCCCTCCTAGGCATCTCCAACAGTGTATGAGTGCGGCGCGTCGTGCGGGTGCACGGCGAACTGCCCAAACCAGATGACCCAGCGCGGTATGAGGCACCGGCTGGAGATGTTCCCGGTCCAACAAGACGAAGTGGGGCGTGAGGATGATGGACCTGATCCAGTCGGGCGCTTTCCTTTGCGAGTCACCGGAGACGTGCTCCCCGCGGATCACCACTAGTAGAAAAATGGTTAAATGTGAAGCACAATAGTGCCGGTTTGAATTTCAGCCGGCACTAATGTGTACATTAGTGCCGGTTCGTGGCGGCGATCAATAGCACCGGTTCGTGGCGAACCTTTAGTACCGGTTCATGCCACGAACCGGTAACCGGTACTAATGAGGTTATGGCAAGCTGTTTTTAGTCCCACCTCGCGAAGAGAGAGGGACTAGGAGCGGTTTATAAGCCCTGAGTGCAGAGACGATGAAGAAGAGGCTCAATGCTCACGTTACACTATTCCGAAAGGCTTGAAGCAAATTAACGAGCATTTCACCTCTTTTTTATTTTTAATAACTTATTACAACTCCGGACTTCTTTTATTATGGCAAAAACTAATTGCACGTCGGTATTTCTTTTTTTAAACTTTGGTTATAACTCCAGACTTTGACCATCAAGTTTTGCAGAAAAGAAAAAATAGCAGAAAAAAATTGCATAAAAGAAGAAAAACTATAGCTGAAAAGAAAAAAATTATATAAAAACTACTCAGAAATAAATAGAAGAAAAATAAGTATAGCAGAAAAGAAAAACTACTAAAAAATAAATATAAGAAAAATAAAGCAGAAAAGAAAAAAATATTTGCTATTTTTCAATTGTTTACAAAATGACCGTGAAACTGAAAATCACTACAAAATTAACTCTGAAAATGTTGAATTTTGGCAAACTAGATGAAATACTACTCACAAATAAATAGAAGAAAATAAATATAACAGAAAAGAAAAAAATATACAAAAAACTACGCAGAAATATATAGAAGAAAATAAAGCAGAGAAGAAAAAAACTATAAAAAAATTGGGGCACTGTCCTGTGGGCCTGCTAGGCCGCGGGCGTGCAGGCCTTAAACGCCCAGCAGACTCACAGGGCAGCGCGCAGAATTTAGGCCCACAAGCCTGCTATATAGAGGAGTTCAAAGAGGTAGCCGCGGCTGGGTTTATAAATCAGTGCGGCTGCCCTTCGCCCGGCGAGGTGGGACTAAACTTTGGGGTGGCAGCGCGAGGCCTTTAGTACCGGTACTAAAGGCCTGCTCTTCCCGCCTCTTGGCCTAGCCAAAGTTGGCCTTTAGTACCGGTTGGTGGCTCCAACCGGTACTAAAGGCCTCTCCTATATATACAACACTTACGAAAATTTCAGTTACATCTCCCCACTTCTTCGATCTCCAACCTCTCGCGACGCCTTGCCGCCGAAGTCCCATCGTCGCCGCCGCCGCGCCATCGCCGCCGCCCGCCCGCCGTCCGTCATCGTCGCGCCGCGGTCCGGCCCGTACGTACTCTCTCGCTCTCGCGTACCAGCACACAAGGGCACTGCCCAGACAGACGCTGCCGCCCCGCCCGTCTGTGGCGCCCCGCTCAGACAGTCTGAGGTGGCGGCGTCGAGGTCAGCTCTGCAGTGTACGTATACGTACACAGACACACACATATATACACAGATACACACACATATATACACACACATGCACACACACACATACACACACACATACACACATACACACACACACACACACACACACACACACACATTTTTTTACTTATTTTCTGTTTTCTGTTTTTTAGAAAATTTAATTAGATATTAATTAGCTAGGTATGTGAGATTTGAACTAGTTGAATAATTAAAATAACTAGTATATTTTCAGTAAGAAAATTGTCGAACTAGTTTATTTAGGTATGTGAGATTTGAACTAGTTGAATAATTAATATAACTAGTTTATTTTTAGTAAGAAAATTGTCGTATCTGAGATTTGATGATCTAATTAAAATATTATTTGTTAATGAGTTTTTCTGTTTATTTAATGTTTTTATATATTTTGAGTTTATATAAATGTTAGATTAATGTCGAATGTTAGATGAATATAGTTAGATATATATTTGAATTGGCTACATATTAATTAATTTTAGATAGTAATAAGTGTTTAATGTTTCACCTATATGAACATATAGGAAATGTCATCTGACGACGAAAAAGATTTCATTATGTGCGAACACTGTGAAGACCAGCGCGGCCTGTGCGACAGAAATTTCCTTGTTGATGGTAGGCGCTTCAGCATCAAGCTGAATGAGACATTCGAAGTGGATACAGTAAGTCACAACGACATTTATTATTTGAATGCAAAACTTATGCTTCATTTGCTTCAATTTATAATTTTAAAGCATGACTTATGCTTCATTTGCTTCAACTTATAATTTTAAATTTTCACAATTCTACTAGCGCATCCCCTGCCATGCAATAATTTTTGTCTTGGATAAGATAGGTTTTAGTGCTATAGATGATATGGAGGTAACGAGAGTTTACTTGAAGACGAAGCATGGGTATACTTTCAACGTCAAATTATATAATGGAGACACATACACCCATTTTGAATGCAAAACTTGGCAAGCACTATGCAAGGCTTATGCATTTGAGCCTGTTGGTTATCACCTTTGATATTCGTCCAGAAGATGATATTGAAGGTAATATAGACATCTGGGTCGATGTGCAAACGCCTCCAGTTCTACCATTATGTTAGTTTTTCTCAACCATGCATGCATATGTTTATGTCTTTGACACAATTTATTCAAAAATAGTTGACAACTAATTTGTATAGTCAGCTTATTTCGGTTCAAGCAAACATGTCCGGCGCTTGGTAGACAGGACCTACTACTGCCCCGGGGCTCAATTAAACTGCGAGGAGATAAGTCATTATGTTTCATGGCTTGAGGATCTTAATACTGTCAAGTCAAATTTTTTTCCTGAACTTAGAAA
This sequence comes from Aegilops longissima, assembly GCA_021605205.1. Lineage (NCBI taxonomy): Eukaryota > Viridiplantae > Streptophyta > Magnoliopsida > Poales > Poaceae > Aegilops > Aegilops longissima. The sequence goes on along the minus strand of CM038678.1, from coordinate 722,490,009 downwards.
TGTTAGTACTCAAAACGTGCGACAAATGGTGATCGTATTGAACTACGGTCACATCTATAATCGAAAGATGGTAAGATTTTAACTTTTTGTCCTTAATTAGTGCATCTTTTGCATACATTATTTTTGAAGCTAAACTTTCATTGCTTAGTATATTAATTACTATACGATGTTCTTCAATAGGGACTTCCGATGACAGTTGTGCCTCAGTGGATCGAGACAAAAGTTCGCATGTCAATGGTTAGCTTACGACCAAGATTTCCTACATTGCACATGAGTGCATTCAGGTTTTCTGAAAGCGAAGAATGCTTAATAGTGAAAGATTGGAGCAAAATTGTTAACGATCGCAGAGAAGTACTAGGGGGCAGCAAGGAGAAGCGCAACCCAAGATTAGGAGACAGATTCATCTGCATGCTCCAATATGATGAATCAGGAGAGCTATACATGTTCTATGCTATTCTACCTGAGAGGGAGCAGCAGGAGTAGCTAGTTCATGCTCTTAATTAGTACTTGTCATCTCTCATGCATGTCCGTATTGTCCTGAACTTCGATGTTGGTGATGATTATGTTGAACTCGATGATATCTTTGCTTCTGTTACAAAGTGAATGTTTCTTCTTTAAGCTAGCCAGTGTTGGTGATGATTAGATAGCTAGCGATAATGACTATGACTAAAATAGTGGTAATTAATGATGACTACGATGATTTTTAGCGCGCTAAAGTTTATTTATTTATTAATATGCGATGATGATGATGACGACTACAACTCATTATAACGTAAAACAATCCTAAATTAAATTGATAACACAAATCTAATTAAAAAATAAAAAATAAAACAAAAACACACAAACATTTAGTACCGGTTGGTAACATGTTACCAACCGGTACTAAAGGGCTCCCGGCCCCCGGAGCTGGCTCGTGCCACGTGGTTTCCCTTTAGCACCGGTTCGTGCTGAACCGGTACTAAAGAGGGAGGGGGGCTTTAGTGCCCACACTTTAGTGCCGTTTACGGAACCGGCACTAAAGGGCCTTACGAACCGGTGCTATTGCCCGGTTCTGCACTAGTGCACCTCTGCATTGCGCGAACGCCAATGCCAATACCGGCACATCGACGGAGGAGTGAGCGCGCTTCATCGAGCCAAGGAATTTTCCACCGAGGTGGATTGACTCGGGGTACGCCCTTGTGGCCACGCTTCCGGACGACGGTGAGGAACCGCCCCGGTTCGCGCAGTGCCCGGTGCCGAGATACGTGCTTGACGTGTCCAAGTGGAAGAACATCGCGGCCTACGTCAGCCACAACAGGTTCGTGCCGAACGCCTTCGTCCAGCTCGTGGTCCGTGCCATGATGACGACTCGTGCCCCCACCTGATGGTCTTCGCCATGGAGACCATCCTGCCGATGAGCGAGCTGAGCATCGACTACGGCGTCGACCAGTGATCGATCGGCAACGTTTCCTGTATGTTTATCCTCATTTCCAATTGCCATGAACCTTTCGCCTTCATTTTCAGTTGCCATGAACCTTTCTGTCACTGTTATCGATTGTATCATTGGATAGACGCAGGGCTAAGACACCTTAAACAGAACTGTTTGCTTGTATTTCTTATGCCTGGTTTGCCGTGTTTGCACTTTGCAGTTGGCAAGTTATAGCCTGGAACTATATTTGCATGAGTTGAGTCTGGATCACACACACCAGGTCTGGCCAGGAAGCGGTCGGCATCAACATCTGGCACTCCGCTAGAGACCTCATCAACCAGCTCAACGCCGAGATCCATCCGCCCGGCTAGATCACGCTTGACATGTCCAACAGCAAGGAGGCGATTCCCGTCCCCGTCCGCAACATGGTGGACCATGACGTCTATCCCCTCGAGAGAGCGGGCGCCGGGAGCATGGTGCTGGCACCGTGCCCGCACACCGCGACTATGGCTGTGGGAGGGTTCTCCTGCGCGTCATTCACCACTTGAGGCGACGTGGTTGTGTCGCACGGGAGGCGCAGGATCGGGACCCACGCCAACTCGCCAGCGGGTGGAGCATCCACGAGTCCCCGAAAACTGGGCAGGGGGGGCATCATCACCCACAAATGGACTTCGCTGATGAGATCATCCCCAAGATCGATAGCCTTGAGGGCGTTGTCCCGCGCTTTGACATCAACATCAACCTGCCGTACGTTGTTACTGGTATGTCTGGTTTTCAACCATCCACAGGCCCTAATCCGCGCATGCAAAGAGGCAGCCGTTGTTGTAGGAGCTCCGACGGTACCCGGCCTGGTGTGCGTGATTCGCCATTTGGAGTTCGAGCCTGGTGACAAGGAGATCGTCAGCTGCCGTGCCTGCACACCAACGCCTTCCACATCCAGTGCATCAAAGCGTGGTTCTATGATGAGTCAAAGTGCCAAATTTGTCGGCGTGAAGTGATGGATTACTTCGGCTTTAGATTATGAGATTAGATAGCTGAAGGTGCTTGACTCAAATATCTCGGATGCAAAGATGTTGATAGATTACATAGCAGATGAATAACTTTCTTCCCCGCAAAAAAAGAAAGAAAGAATAAACCAACACAGTTGAAAGAATAAACTTCAAATGTAAACATTTTGGATTCCTAACTTACTGCTCTATTCGTCTTAACATTGTTTTTTGCATTTCCAGTGTTCCTTCAACTTTTAATTTTTTTTCATAACAAGTAAATATGATATTAGATGATTTTTTAAGAATGTGTCGCATGCTTTTTTAATTACATGATTTTGTAATGCATGAAAATTTTAATTAGAAGAATATTTTAAAATCATTGAACACTTTTAATCACTTGATCATCTTACTAAAATATATTAACTACTTATTACATGGTTACGTTTCAAAAAACTCGAACATATTTTAAATGCATTCAACACTTCTTTTAATTACATCCAAATTTATATAAAGGTATCAAACAGTTCTTTTATTACATGGATTTCTAATAATGATTTTTTTCTAAAGACACAAAAGTTTATGAAAATTGACCGGACACTTTTTAAATTACATGAATTTCTTTGTAAAAATGTGAGAAACACTTTTGTAATTACATGAACATTTTCTAATCTATGAATTACTCCTCTTCCACAAGGAGGTCTATGAGCTTATCACCTTAGTAATATATGTAATATTCATCTTACTGAGTCTTGCTCTAAACTTATAAGCTGATGTACTCCATCATCTCACAACGATAATATGGGCACGTCAGTATATGAGTCCCTCATGCAGTAGATAAAAGTATGCAGTTCTCTTCGAGCTGTTTGTGGTCTTTGCCGACATTAATTAGGGAGCAAATGAAAAAGTTTTCAAACTCATCATCTAAAACTTCCTGTTCCTAGTAGGAGGCCCTCAACAACATCCCTTCAGTCTACGGCCGTTGTTTTCGGCTCTACAGTCCGCCATGGTGCGTGTGAGATAACAGTAGAGCTCATTTCGTTTCCCAGCCGGGGAGACAGAGCGGGCGCTTGGACCATGGCGTTGCCACCTTAGCCGTGGCAGTCGTCACATCAACACATGTCGTCGGCTATGGGAGAGTTTTCCTCCGCATCGTCCCCCTCCTCGAGCGGAGCAATCTCCAGACCTCCCTGTGCATCCAGGACTATGTGGTTGTGTCGCACGCGAGACACAAGATAGGGACCCAGGCCCACTCACCAGTGATATGGATCATCCACACCTCGTTCAGCGATGACCAGGCGCCCTTCGACCACAGTGTCGAGGTCGTGCACACCGCGGTCTTCCAAAACTGCGAGATTTGTCGTGAGTTCATCCACGCGATACTCGTTGATGGTCCGTTGAGCACCGAGTATGACGTCGCCCTAGCAACTCGCCAACCAGGGGATCTAGCTAACCCGCCAATATACTACACCATTGGATGTCACGGAGACGTACGTCTACGACTATGGGAGAGTTCTCCTGCGCGTCTTCCACCACCGCAAGCCGACCCATCTCCAAGCTCCCTGCGCATTCATGGCGACGTGGTTGTGTCGCACACGAGGCCCAGGATTGGGACCCACCCCCAACTCGCCGGGTAGAGCATCGATGCCTCGTTCGACGACCAGGTGCCGTTTGACCACCACGTCGAGGTCACGAACCCTGCCGTCTTCCGGAACTACGAGGACTGTTGCGACCTCATCCACGGCATGCTCGCTGATGTGCGGATGACCGGCGACTGGGACATCGCCCCCGGGAACTGGGGGGACCATGATCGCCCGCAACTGGACTTCGTAGACGAGATCGGCTGCAAAATCAATAGCCTTGGGGGCGTCGCCCCACGGTTCGACGTCGACATCCATTTGCCGTGACTGCTGGTATGTTTGGTTTACATCCATCCACATGCCCTAATACGCGCATGCAAAGAGGCTGACGCTGCTGCAAGACATCTAGCGGCACCCAGTCAGGAATGCGTGATTTGCCATTTTGAAGATGGAGACTGGTGATGAGGAGATTGTCAGGCTTCCACACTCACGCCTTCCACATCTTGTGGATCAAAGGGTGGTTCTATCAAGAGTGAAAGTGCCCAATTTGCCAGCATGATGTGATGGATTACTTCGGCTTTAGATTCTGAGATTAGATAGCTGAAGGTTCTTGACTCACACATCTCGGATGCAAAGATGTTGATAGATTACATAGCCGGTGAATAAATTCAGAGATTCCGTAGCTGAAGATGGTTTCAATTAGTGAGCAGCAGTCCATAGATCTCGCAGTCCTAAGATGAGAGTTTTATGTATAACATATCCAAAAATTAGCAATTGAGTTGGCCTTGATATGTATGAGTGCAGGACATGTCACAAAATTTCAGTGATGATTTTTTATCAACAATTGCAGTTTATTGTTTCAACTATTTTTAAGAACATCCAGTAGAAAATGTATTGACGACACACACACACACACACCTATAACGCCCTGCAAGGATATAAAAATTTTCATCGTCAAGCATCTCTTTACTTGTTTTGTTCCTCATATTATATGTACTATGATTTGAAACTTTTGGGAGAGGGAGGTGATCTTTGAAATGAGGTATTTGCTTCTCACCTTTGCTCTTCTGGGAGTACTTGTTTTGGAACTCAACACTTTGAAAATAGAAATGACTTAGAGATAACGACACACATATACATAACATTTTAAAACACATGTACTTCAAAATTCATTTCTCTTCAAGTTTTTCGTACTCGGCATAGGAATTCATCTTGATAAGTCACATGTAGGGGTGAACGTAATACTAAAATAATATACAACATGTACCAAACCAGCAATATCACAACTAAGAACGTGCGCTCATGTTCTCCACAGGTATATTGGGAAATCACGTACTTTAGAGATAAACATTTTTCTACTGGGACAGAATGCTACAACAATGATTCTTAACCAGTGAACTAAATTATTATTATTAACAAGGTATATTATGCCCCACATATAAACAAAAAGAATCATCGAGCAAGTTATTTGCGTCCGCAATAAACAATAGTTTCTATGGTAGAAGAAATTCCTTCTTAATGAAATTGCAAACTAGCAACTTTTTGGATTACAACTTCCAATGTTTTATTAGGTCATCCTATGCACTAGGAAATATATCTTATGAAACAGCACAAAAACTTCATAAGCATATCCCACAGGTTAATAATGGAACAACCTTTTTAGAATGTACTAACAAACATAAGCAGCATAGTAAACTAATAGTTCGTAATTGACTTGAAGAATAAGATCACTGAAACTAAGATCATGGAATTATTTGTAACCATCCCTTTAAGTTGATCTAGACCTAGTTCAACATGGAATTATGAAAACAACCCCTAAACCAATCTTTTCAAAAGTAATATTACTTTTGTATACAGGATCACAACTAGTGAATCTTAGAAGCTGCCAAAAAAGGAGAAGAATTATGAGCAGTGATTACATTATTATAAACAATTTTAGTTATTCAATCAGAACACAACTTATTGTTAATTGCTAGGTGGTCTTTCCGCTTCCCTACCTGTGGCGCCAATTGTAGAATAGGGTCATGAGAGATCTATGTATATATACAATATACATACTGATTATAGACAACACATGCATTAAAATAACAATAAATAGGCTGTACGCACTACAAGGTTAATCTGTGCAAGAACTAGTCAACAACGGGGGCGAGTAATGAACAAACAATCACCTGTGTTTATAGATATGAAACACTAACTGAAACGTAAAGTTCTTTCCTAGCACGAGCTACACGGTACCTGCAATCTGGACTGCCCATTTGCGTTGTGATATATGCAGTTGGGAGCATCACATGCACTGCATCTGACATGTGCCAGAAGATTTGCAGCATGCATACCGTTCAACTGAGGTCTTTGACTCACAGATATCTCTCTGCACCTGTAGGTCCTGGCACTGTAGCCATGTGACATGGACCACACGCTGTCTGCCTCCTATTTCTTCACGCATGTAGGACAGAGAGGAGAAAGGTGAGGAGAGAGAGAGCCTTTTCTTTTTGTGAGCATTTGTAAGAAGAGAGAGAGGCGAAAGGACACGAGAGAGAAAGATTATTCTCGTTTGTGAAAAAGGTTGAGAAATAAGAGAGAGAGAGAGAGAGAGAGAAAGAGAGAGACTACGGTTTTCCATGAGAGAAAAAACAGCTACTGTGTTTTTGTAAGATATTCAGGAAGAACAAGTAATACACAAAGGAAGGTTGATTCTTGCTGAATGGACATATGAATAGTAAAACTATCACACCACAACATGCGAATATACTGCACAAATTTATCCCTCTTCTTTTGTTTTTGTAGATTCTATATGTTCAACATGCAAATGTTGTTTCGGTACTGAACCACCCCCCTCCACAGTTCCTAATAATATTTCTGGTTTGTCTTAGTACTCATCCATGGAAGGATATTTTAAAATTTAGAATCGTTCATGTTTCGGCACACAAGAATGATAGTGTTTGTATAAAAAAAAAGTTGAACAGCGCTGCATTGCTGGTCAGTGTACAGGACCCTACTCATACAAATACATCGGACAAAAGCATCCATCCAGCTCGTTTGAGAAGTCAGGGTCATGTGGCAGCTCAAGTGGCGAACAGTAGCTAACGCGTCCCATCAAGATTAAGATTTTTGCAGGCCCCCCTCCAGTGTAATATAAGCACTGATCACTCTGGCGTTGCTGCAAATTCTCAGAACACTGCTCATATCTCAATGTGTGGGAGTCCAGAGGGAACGGTCAGGATAGGGGGTGTTGTGTAGCTCGGGCTAAGAAAAGCCACACTCTGACTGAAAACGTATAAACCACCAAAGAAGGTGCAATGTAGGCACTAATATATTCAATAAGCTATAATACATAAGGAACTATATGACAACACTTGGTTTTGAGTCGGATAATATTACTGATCTTAAAAGATCTGATCAAGCCCTCTAAAAACCCAAGGGCATGGCATACCCCTATAATAATACAATGAAATCTGAGTGGCTAGTAAATATCCTAGGATACCTTGTCCATTTCCAAGAAGCAAACATGTAATACAATCGGGGGTCATTTCGGACTTGAGGAAGTATTTTGAAAACATCTCCATTTGCAAGAAGTTGATCTATCCTACCAAAGATCAAACCAAAATACACCTATAGATGACCCGGAGAGATCCATAGAGAAGATCACGAGGAGTGACACTCACTAGTCACCATCGTCATGAGAAGATTGTGTGCTCACCTTGGTTGTTGTGGCCCGACATGGTGGTGCCTGGTATGAAAAGTTTACCTCCCATGATATCTTTCTCCTTGTCCAGCTTCTCGTTCTTCTTTTTCTCTTTCTCCAGTTCCGCACGGAGAGTTTCTACTTCCTACATTGCAGATGTTTGGATTCCAGTTCACAGTAATTATGCTCAAAAGACATAAGATAGCAGTTAGTAATATAGTGATCGAGAGAAACTATGAATTCAAAGAGATCGACCAAAATTTCAAAGACAAAGTATAATCTAATAATATAGACTCTAACTGGCTGTCAAAAATCACCCGGAGTCATGAATTTAAGATACTAGTCGTCAACCCGTGCATTCGCACGGGCTAGTTAATTTATATTGTTTATTTCTTCTTTTATTAGACACAATTTTCCTACTCAAGGAACAATGTTGTAGTCACTGTAATGTGTTATATATTAATTTATTTTATGAGTTGTGGAAACGTAGATTAGAAAAGTTGATGACATATATATTTGAAAAAACTGAATGATATGAAGATGAGATACTAATTGGATAAGAATCTGCATCTTTTATTTTAGCTCGGAAGTAAATTATATTATATATTAATAGATAATTATATAAAGTAGGTGAACAAATAAATGCCCTCAAATCTTGTGTTTCTTCTAACGGGCTTTGCTAATACTCGTCAAGAAGTGCAGCCTTGTTTTGTCTATAACGCCTAGTTCATTTGTTACCTTCATGTGTGGTTTATGTGTGTACAACTTACTCCTTATGTTTCCCGCAAAAAAATAAAGAATTACTCCTTATGTATATGACAATCTTCACAATCTATCAAGAATCATGTAGATTGATTAATCATTTTTTTGCTTCTGCCTCAAACATGGTGCAAATCGTCATTGCAATAAGATCATGTATCTCTAGCTTAAGGTTCTACCTAATAATAAAATGAGACTTGTGGTTAGTGCAGGATAAATTTCTACCTAAATAATCAGATATTATCAAATTTACCTTGGACGTGTCTTCTTAGGTTCTTCTTCACATTTTGGACAGTAGAATTGATTCCTTTTTTTGTACTACTTTTTTGTTATATTTGCCGCATTATATGTAGTACCACTTATCTCATATATTAATTTGCTTGATCGCTGGTTCTGCAGTATAAAACTTTTCATGTCCATCGCAGGATAAATTAGAACATAAATATATGAAAAAAGAATACATGCAAATATATATATCATGGACTATAAATTTAATGTTTGCTCTAACTTCAAATATATTGAATATTAGATGGAATTGGAGCATTCTTACTAATATTAGCCAGAAACTATACTAACCTAAACCATGAGAGTAATCATGGTGCACAGGCACCGAGAAATATTTCTAACCTAACTCATGAGAGCAATCATGATTCACTACCATGAAATATTGTTTGACATCTGTATGTGCTACAATAGATACTGTTAAAATAAGTAGTAAAAGAAACTAATAATTTTTACGCCATAGATATATATACCTGGCATTTGTGTTTTGTTCTTAATTTTATTAAATGGCAAGATGCCTACAAAAGTGTCATCGTACCAACCGTGGGTCCTTTATTCATGCATATTTGCCTAGTTCATTTTGTCCTTTAGCCAATTCAACTTGACATGAGGCACGCATCAATAAGTCATCAGTTAGGCAGTGCGCATAGTCTAAAAATACAATGAATCAGTTCTATGCCGTCGCCCATGGAATTTGTCAGGTGTGTGCTTCTCACCTAGCTAATCTTTGTGATCATTGTTGTGTTGGGTCAACTTCAATAAAATGAACCAATACGCATCATCGCTCTTTCAGATACATGATCTAGTCCTTTCATTTTTATATAGTCCAATCCGATATTTATCTCAAAAAGTATAATTAGTATATACAAAATATGAAGGCCACTATTTCTGGTGGTTTTCGTTTGGTGCATGACTTCATTTACATGTTAATAGATCTTCCTATGATTACACAGAAAAAGTATGTGCAAGGAGCTGATATGTGACAGGATCACAGGAATACATGCACCAAGGAGAGGAAACATCTTTTCTGTGAACACGCCACATGTCTATCCTGTCCAAAGCAATAGATTTATGCGGAAATTCCCACTACGCAAAGCCTGCAAACAAAAGAAAATCTAATATTTTCTGATTAAGCTTGTAAGTAAGCTTAGTTGAACATGAACAAACATGATGAAATTACAGGTTGCATCTGAAATATGGGTTCATCTGAATACAAAGGATGTAGCCTGGCATGAAGAGGAGCATCAGCCAGTGCGTAATCTCGCCTTCCGGCTTTCGCGAGTTTGCTCGACACTTCGAGTTCTGTCAGGTGATGATGCAACGACGTGGCTGGCTACATCCCAACGTCCAACATGCAGCAAACCTTGATCTGCTGATTTAAATTGAAGCCTTTTCTAGCCGAGGAGAGAAGTGAAAAGAGAAAACACAGAGCAGCATCAGAACATAATCACTATCCTCATAATCCAGAAAATTGGCGCCACATGAACACCAGCGATGAACCAATTGTCTCTTGTGAGTTCATGCATCTGGGGTTTCACCGCGAACCCCATCAGTGTTGACAATGACAGTGGTGTCCCGGACAGTACTCTACGGCATTGACAGATATAGCTAGACCATAACATGAGATGTTGGCTTGAGATAGCTGGCATGGCAGTAGTCACGATCGGCCGACTCCGGTATTTTACCGTAGCTATTTTATTCGGGATTCTATCAGTTTAAACCCCCACGACAGCAAATATCTCAGATTGCATCGACATGATCTCCTGCTAGGGGTTCAAGCACTTGAGAATCCCCACGACCAGGAGTACCTCAGATTGCGTGGTAGAGGTCTCCTGCTAGGCGCTGCAGCCCAAGAAGTTTGGGCGCAGCAAGCCGAGCCTCAGACCTCATCACACTACCGGACTCGCGGGCTATGCCTACGGCCCAGGGCCGTCGGCATAGGTCCTATGCCGTCGGCATAGATCTATGCCTACGGCTGCCGTCGGCATAGCCCCGTCGGTGTAGATCACGTCAGCGTAGTTGTGTCAGACCGTCGGCGTAGTATAGCCGTTGGCATAGGAGTGTATGCCGACGGCCATGGGGCAGCCGTCGGCATAGTTTAGCCGACGGCGTTCTTTTCCGTCCGAGGCAACGGACGGCGCCGTCAAAACCACTGGCGACCCAGGGGCGACACGTGGCAAAGGTAGCCGACGGCTTGGCCGTCAACGGTTTAGCCTGGCGGCAGGGCTATGCCTACGGCAATGCCGTCGGCATAGATGTAAATCTATGTCGACGGCTTTGCCGAAGGCATAGCTCTGCCACGTGGCGCCTCCTGGTGGCTCCTGAGCGTATATATGCCGACGGCTTTGCCGTAGGCATTGTTTTTTTTTCCTGTTTTCTCTTTTTCAATTCATTTCACAGCATTTCAAAGCAGAATAATATGAAATATGACAGTTCATCATCATCATTTAAACATAGTCAAGTTCATCATCTAAAGATCATCACCGACGAAAGTTCACGAACATAAAAGTAGTGCAAGACATGAAACGTCATAAAAGTTGAAACATGAAAGGCATGGCACAACGGCCGCATACACGGAATCATCATCGACATCAAGCACCACCCAGTCCACCTCCGCCAAAACCACCACCACCACCGAGTCCACCTCCGCCAAAACCACCACCACCAAGTCCACCTCCGCCAAAACCGCCACCGCCAAGTCCACCTCCGCCAAAACCGCCACCGCGACCACCATCACTCTGCCAGATCGGAGTGACTGGGGTCGACGGAGCAGGAGTCGAGCCACCGGTCCCCTACATGTTTGAGAGAAGATTCTAACGGTAAATATGACATGATAGTGTTGAATGAACGAGAACTAGTTTGTCATTAGTTAGGAAAATGTACTAACCGGAGTATCACCGCCTAGTGCCAGCCATTCCTTGAACGTGGGAATGTGTGGGGCGTCTCCCGCAGGTGGTGGTGGGGGTCCAACTTGTGGTGGCTCCGTGCGGTTAGTCCAAGACGCCAACATATCCTGGATGTTAGTTAAACAAGCAAACTAGAAAGTCAGAAGGAATGAAAGTGCAAATTTGAGCTTGGTTTTCAGAGGGCAAAACTAACCGCCATCACTTGACGGCTGTAATCATCATTTGCCTTCACTCGTTGCAAGTACTCCCTCACCTCAATATGCCTATGCTCGAGAAAGGCCTGATATGCCTACAAAATTGAGGTTGTTTCTAAGTGGGCAGTGCTGAAAATAAACTAAGAAAGATAGAGACAAAGAAGATAAGGGAAGTACTTACAGACGTTGGCGGACTAAGGAGGCTGCGACGCCTGCACTCTCTAACGGGCTCGGGTTGGTAGCTCGGCCGTGTGTACGAGATCGACGGAGTGATCAAGCCATCGAAACACGGATACCTGCCATGGGACTTACCCTGGATGGCCACCACCGCCGTGCCGTCGATCTGAGACTGGGCGACCTCAGGAACGGGAACATCCGGATGGAACTTCTGATAGTTCTGAGTGTAATACTCCAGGTGCTGCTCGGTGTTGCCGTAGTACTGGCTCTCGCCCTCCTTGCGATCACGCCGCTCGCGGGCCAGCTTCCACGACTCCATGTCTGAGAGCGGCCTCTGCAACTTGTCCTCCTGCAACGTCAAACAGAAGTTAGCCATACATAAGAGCATGACAGTAAAGAAGAACAAAAATGCATCATGCATATAGATATACCTTCATGGCCTTGAAGCCCCAGTGGTTCCTGTTTCCTTGGCCATGTGTCCCGTCTTTTCCACGGTTAGCCCGGGCCTTGATGCTCTTGGCAGCAAACTCTGCATCGTCACCGACCCACCTATCCACCAAACTCGCCCATCCGTCATGCCTTCCATAGCACCAACGAGGAACAACCTATGCAAATTTTGGAAGCATGACATGTGAGCACGAAACATATAGTTGACTGGTTGAAACAATGAAAAGTCAGTAATAGTTACCATCATGAACTGCTCCCTGCTCATGGTAAGTTTTTGCTTCTGTGCTTGAGTTTTGGTCATATTTTGGTGCAGGTAGATGTGGTAGTACTGCGAGACAGCAACCCAATGCACCTTGTACTACAACTGACGAGCTTTCTTCTTCACAGCCGCAAGTAAGACCACGTCGGCTCTGGCCTTGTGCTCGTCAAGAACTCTACAGAGTTGCTGCAATCATGCATAAACCAGAAGCAAACAAGGCATGAGTTGAGTGACTCAATGATAAACTATGAACGAAACTAAAGACAAGTGATTCAAAAGGGAACTTACCCAAAATTTGGTGATCACGGCCTTAGCGGCCGTCCCGTACTCCGCGTTGCTGCAAGCCTCGTAGTGGGCCCAGCTTGTGGCCAAAACACGCATCTGCGGGTCCCTGTCTGGCCGCGGGCAGAATAGGCCAGGCCAAAACTCCTTCAACAGGACAGTGATAAGGCCGTTCGGTTTACGGCCCTTTCCGCGAAGGATCCAGTTACTGCAAAAGAATCAAAGGATTGCCATGTGTACAATAAGAAAATGTTGTCATGTGTTGAAAATATGATTGAGATGCACTTACTCTGTCCCCACAGGTTCAATGAGCCACTTGTGCGCCTCGATAGAAGGTGGTGTAGGTACTCCGACATTACCACGCAGCCACCCCTGCGGAGCACCCGGTGGCAAGTCACCCCACAACTCGGGGTCAACCTCCCCTCCACCCTCCTCGCCCTCCTCCTCGGCCTCCTCCTCCTCGCCGTCAGGAAAATACTCCTCCTCCTCAGACTCAGAAGCTGCCTCAACATAGGAGGGCATCAAAGAAGACCCTCCTATTTCGGACACGGCCCGGAGTTTTTTGGCCCGGTTGTGTCACGACCGGATTTTCAATAAAATACTTATTGAGAAACCGATCTTTAAGTCCCAGTATAACAAGAATTATCTTTACTGGTAGACAAATACTTGATACAAAAGGCCAGTAGCATTATATATATTACAGGGTTGAGCCGAGCTGCTCAACAAATTATTACAAACACGCCGATATTGAACATAAGGGCGGTTATGACACAAGAGCGTGGTGGCATGCTACTGACTCGAGATAAAAGTGGTGGTGGATATATCACAGTGGAGAGGATAAAATGACTCCTAAACTGGCAGCTCATCGAGCGTCGAGTTGAGGCTCGATGAATTTATTCGGGTAGCGGAAGCGGATATAATACAGTGACCAAATCCAAGATCGCACGAGCCTGACTGGGACTCCTCTAGGCGTCGGACTCGCTATCGAACTCTTCATCCATGAGATCGTCTTCATCAACATCTGGCCAAATCAACAAGCCAGGTGAGTACTTTGAAAGTACTCGCAAGAACAGTTCGCACATAAGATACAATAAATGTATGCATGAATGCGCCATGAACTATTAACAATGCACAGTCAAATAATAATTACTTGCACAACATGATAAGTAAAAAGGAAGTTGGGAGGTAGTCTTCCCGAAATTTCAACAAAACAACTAAGAACCGATCGGGTGTCTGGAGCGACGCCTCGAAGGGTAAACAAAATAAATAATCATGACGCAGTCGGGCGTCTAAGCGACACCATATAAAGGGCTTATGTTGAAAATAAATGACATACATGCCACAGTCGGACATGTGAGCGACATCGTAGAAAGGGCTTATATCGAAAGTAAATAACAAGCGTGCCACAGTCGGACGTCGGAGCGACATCGCAGAAAGGGCTTATATCGAAAGTAAATAACAAGTGTGCCACAGTCAGACGTCGGAGCGACATCGCAGAAAGGGCTTATATTAAACGTAAATAACAGGCGTGCCACAGTCGGACGTCTGAGCGACATCGCAGAAAGAGCTTATATCAGAAGTAATCAACAAGTGTGCCACAGTCGGACGTCTGAGCGACATCGCACAAAAGGCTTATATCAAAAGTAAACAACAAGTGTGCCACAGTCGGACGTCTGAGCGACATCGCATAAAGGGTTTATAATTCATATCTGGTAAATCCACAGGATATAATACTCATAGGAAATATTCAACACGTAATAATAAACGGTTTAGTCCATCCACAGGAATAAACATTTTAACCGGACTTAACACTCATGTAATTTACCGAAGTTTTGTCGCTGAGACTGATGCTGACAAGACTAGTTGAACATAGTACTCAGACATGGATAAGATTATTTCAAAGGATTTTTGACTCTGCAGAGTTTGTACTAATTATCCACAGCCAACGGATTTCCGTAGTCATGAGGACTAGTTCCGTTTACGGTATTTCGGTAGAAACACATCTAACCAGTACACACCCATCCCACCTCACAATGCCAGGAATCACCCTAGACAACGTTCAAGAAAAACTTTGAGACGGGGAGATCACAACCTCGAATAGCATGGGATCAAATTTATATACGCGCGCTCTAAGGGGTGCCCCCCTCTCGGTCCCAACCGGAAACACCCATGCCCCCTGACCGGATGACGGGCTTTAATCCAGGGCCATGGGACCCTCATCCCGGCCTCTCTATTTGGTGTGTACCAGGAAAGCGGTTTGCAACTTACTAAGCCGTATCCCTTGTGGAAAACATGTGGTAGTACGGGAAGGGAAATGGATGGAAACGTGACTTGATTCACGTTGACAGTGAAGTCAAAAGGTCTGGCTTAAGACTGGTATGCTACAAGACTGCCATCTTACCCATTCTCATGCCATCACATGGCCATGCAAACTTATAACCGACAACATATGGATTTTCGAACTCACTTGCCTCGACTTTGCATGTATTATAACACTTATCGAAATGCTCATAAACATGCCATGTAACTACTTAATGCAAACATGCAACGAACACTCATCATATCCAAGGTTCAAACATGATTGCCTGGTTCGGAGTAGTCAGAGTCTAGCTTGGTGAAGTTCGCGGTTTCGTCACCTCCTCCGGTATCTACGGTATAAGAAAATACGTACTTATCGTAAATACCGTGAGTGCACAGAAAAGTGTTCCAAATATTTTTCAAATAAATATGACAAAAAACTAGATAGAAAAATAAAGATGACAGAAAAAGATCAATCAAAAATCAGTTTCTATTAAAAAGTTATAAAGGTTTTAATCCAGGGACTCATCTGTAATGAAACAGAAAGTTTCCAGGGGCCAACTTATAAAAACAGAAAACGCTTCGGCTAAAAAGTCGTCAACTGCAAAGGAAAGCGTACTCTGCCCGAAGGCGTTTTTAGAAAACGATTCGAATAAAAAGAAAACACTGACGAGGGGTCCCACCTGTCAGGTTTGAAATTTCAAAGGGGGGGAGGAACAGAGCTCGTCGGCGCCGGAGAGTTGCGGTGGTCGCCGGCGGCGATCCACGACGAGTTGGGAGGATCGGAGAGTACCTACGTGCTCAGTGTGTCCTTCCGCGTCGGTGGGTGGTGGTGGTGGTCGTCGGCGAGCACCACGTCGACGGCGGCCCTTGCTCCAGCGGACGGCGGCTCGGGTGGAGTTGGATCTCGTCGGGGAGGGCTGCGGAAGTCAAATTGAAGCCGGGGTTAGATCACTGGGTTCCCGAGGAGGCTACTGGCGAGATTTGGACGGCGGGGATAGCCTCACCCGATTGATTCGAGTTGGTGGCCGAGGCGGATCGAGGCGGCCGGAGTTGGGGGAGGAGACCTCCTCGAGGTCCTCCTAGTGGCTTGGCGGGGTACTGGTGGGGTGCAGTGTTGGTGCGTGCTCGAGAACGAGCTCGGGACTCCATTTTATAGGCGATCCGAGGCGGTGGCCGAGAACGGGGATCTCCGGCGATGGTTACGGCGGCGCAGTGCTTGGTCGGGTGTGATTAGGGGGTTGGGCATCAACGTGGAGGTCCACGGGCTCCGTTTAGAGGCTAACGCAGGTTGGATTTTGTGCGCAAGGGAGGTTTCGACAGAACGGGGCGGCGCGGGCCCGTCGGCGGCAGAGGGCGCGCCCTGTGCTTGCCGGGCCACGGCGACGGTGCTATGGTGCGAGCTGGCATGCATGAGGCCACGCGGAGGGCTAGGGAGCGTTGGGCGGCGCAGAACGGCGTAGCGAGCCAGCGCTGGCTCCGTTGGCCGCCACGGGTGGCTCTGCCACCGCAGAGGCTGCCGGCGTCGGCGATGCTCGCCGCCACCGACACCTGCGTCCGTCCAAGAGGGTGTGCGGTGCTCTGGTCAAGGATAAGGGGCCGTGCGCAACGCGCCAGGGCGCACGGGTGATCGGTGACAAGTCACTGACGAAAATGACACTGAAGATAACTCTTAATCTCTGATTTTTTACTGAAAGTGTACATGAACAGTGCCGGCGAAGTGTTTGATGAAATGATTCAAGCTTGAGAAAAAATTATCTGGGGCTGATCTTTGGTGTGGTGGTCTCTCAAAGCACCTGGGGACTGACTGAATTTTGGTGGAATTTGTGGAGAAAGGAAAATATGAATTTCACCAAAAATGATGAATCTGGTCCAAACTTGCAGAGGTTGAAACTTGAAAATTTTGAAAAGAGGAAGAGTGGATCTTGATGGATCTAGGTTGGGGGTGCTATGGACTATCCAGAGGAGTTGGTTTGAGAACAAAACTCAAAATAAATCAGGCACTTCCTTTGTAAATCATCTAGGCTTAGAATAAATGACAGAATTGTTTTGGGAAGTAAAATAAATGAATTAAAATCCCAAAATGGATTGAACTTGTTGGGATAGATTGTTTGGGTTGCCCCAATGTGGAGGGAGGGGTTTTGGGAGAATTTACCACATGAGGCATGGTAAAACCAAGGATGGTTCAAAACAAAAGAGTGCCTCCAAAACCCTTAGGGTTTCTTTTTTTAAAAGCAAATAAATTCCAAAAATATTTTTGAGATGGGAAACTCAGAATAAAGGTTTTTAATAACCAAACACCAGGGTTGAAGAAGATACAAAAACAAAGTCCTTGCCAAGGGGAAAAGTTTTGAGAGAGAGAGGTTTTGGGAAGGATTTAAATGATCTTCTTCAAATCAAGCAAGATTTTTGCTAAAAAATAATTAAAAAAAATTTGGAGTGTCACAACACCTACCCCCTTAGGAAAAATCTCGTCCCAGAGATTTCATCTGATCCTCAAATAAGTGTGGGTGCTCTGTCCGAAGAAAATCCTCTCTTTCCCAAGTTGCTTCACTCTCGGTGTGATTGCTCCACTGAACTCTGAAAATTTTGATGGTTTTCTGTCGGGTCCTCCTCCCAGACTCCTCCAATATTTTTATTGGACGTTCCCGATAAGTGAGGTCTAGTTGCACGTCAATGTCTTCATGAGATACTTGCTTCTCTGGGTTGCTCACGCACTTCCTCAACTGCGAGACGTGGAACACGTCGTGGACATCGGATAATTCTTCGTGTAGGTCTAGCTGGTAGGCTACTGTGCCTCTTCGTGCCACTATACATAAGGGTTCGATGAATCTTGGTGCTAGCTTTCCCTTAACCTTGAATAGTTGCAGGCCTCTCATAGGAGATACTCGTAGGTAGACAAACTCACCGGGTTCAAAACTGACTCCCCGATGTTTTTGATCGTAATAACTCTTCTGTCGACTTTGGGCTGTCTTGAGTCGATCCCTAATTACTTTAACTTTATCTTCAGCCTCCTTGAGCATGTTTGGGCCGAAGATATGGCTGTCTCCGGTTTCTGACCAATTTAGCGGGATACGACATCTTCGCCCGTACAGAGCTTCAAATGGTGCCATTTGCAGGCTGGCTTGGTAACTGTTGTTGTATGCGAACTCTGCGTATGGCAAGCTTTCTTCCCAACTGGTTCCGTAAGTGAGGACACATGCTCTTAGCATGTCTTCTAGAATTTGGTTTACGCGTTCAGTTTGTCCATCAGTCTGGGGGTGGTATGCGGTACTAAACGCCAGTTGAGTTCCCAGAGCTTGTTGTAAGTGATCCCAAAATCGGGAGACGAATTGAGTGCCTCTCATCGATATTATTGTCTTTGGGACTCCATGTAAGCGATTTATACGGGAAAGGTAAAGCCTGGCAAGCTTCTGAGTGGTGTGGGTTGTCTTCACGGGGATGAAGTGTGCTATCTTAGTCAGTCTATCAGTGATGACCCATATGGCATCATTCCCGTGTCGCGACCGAGGTAGTCAAACAATAAAATCCATTCCAATTTCGTCCCATTTCCACACGGGTATCTTATATGGCTGTAAAAGTCCGGCCGGTTTCTGGTGCTCGGCCTTGATGCGTTGACAAGAGTCACAACATGCGATGAATGTGGCTATGTCTCTTTTCATACCGTGCCACCAAATTTTTTCCTGAAGATCCCTGTACACCTTTGTTCCTCCAGGATGAATTGAATACGGAGCGGTGTGGCCTTCAGCTAAAATTTGCTGCTTAAGGTCCTTGATATTTGGTACGCAAAGCCTTTCTCCGTACCACAATATTCCCTGCTCGTCTATGATGAACTCTGAGGCCTTGCCCAAACTCACTTTCCGTTTTATGCCTTCAATGCTGGGGTGTCCATGCTGAGCCTCCTTAATCTTTTCTATCAGGATAGGCTGTATTTCGAAATTCGACAAACTGCCTTCGGTGACCATCATCAGATTGAGTTTAGCAAACTTCTATCGAAATTCAGGTCTGAGGTTTGGTAGGTTGTCGTTGTTCGTGCTAGGGTTCCGACTTAGAGCATCTGCCACTACATTTTCTTTTCCTGGATGGTAGTGGATTCCAATCATAATCCTTTACTAATTCCAACCAGCGTCGTTGCCGTAAATTTAGTTTCGGTTGTGTGAAAATATACTTGAGGCTCTTATGGTCTGTGTATATTTCACAACGATTTCCAAGTAGGAAGTGTCTCCACTCTTTGAGTGCATGGATGACTGCTGCCAACTCCAAGTCGTGAGTAGGATAATTTTCTTCATGCTTGCGAAGCTGTCTGGAAACATAAGCGACTACCTTGCCTTCTTGCATCAATACGCATCCGAGGCCCTTTCGGGATGCGTCACAATATATCTCAAAATTCTTGTGTATGTCTGGCACAATTAATACTGGTGCTGTCGTCAATTTCCTTTTTAGCTCTTGGAAACTTTTCTCGCAAGCTTCAGTCCATTCAAACTTCTTGTCCTTCTTGAGTAACTGCGTCATTGGCTTTGCTATGGTGGAGAATCCTTCAATAAATCATCGATAGTATCCTGCCATTCCCAAGAAACTTCGTACGTCCGTTACGCTGGCTGGTGGTTTCCAGCCAAGTACGGCCTTGACCTTTTCCGGGTCTATGGCAATACCTTCCTGGGTCAGTACGCGGCCCAGAAAGCCTACCTGTCTTAGCCAAAATTCACATTTGTTGAACTTGGCATACAATTGATGTTTCCTGAGTTCTAGTACAATTCGGAGATGCTCAGCATGCTCTTCTGGTGTCTTGGAGTATATCAGAATATCGTCGATGAATACCACAACAAACTTGTCCATAAACTTCATAAATACTTTGTTCATGAGGTGAAAAAAATATGCGAGGGCATTTGTTAGTCCAAACGGCATTACCGTAAACTCATACAGTCCGTTTCTGGAGGTGAAGGCTGTCTTGGGGATATCCTCTGTCCGTACTTTTAATTGATGGTATCCCGACCTTAAGTCAATTTTTGAGAAGACCTTGGCCTGAGCGAGCTGATCAAGTAGATCATTTATTCGTGGCATTGGGTATTTGTCCTTGATTGTGACCATGTTAAGTGCTCGATAGTCTATACACAATCTCAGTGTCCCATCCTTTTTCTTGGCAAATAAAATTGGTGAACCCCAAGGTGAGGAACTGGCTCATATATATCCTTTGTCCAGTAATTCTTTTATTTGCTTATTCAATTCTACCAACTCGGATGGTGCCATTCTGTATGGTTTCTTGTAAATGGGAGCGGTTCCGGGTGCTAGCTCAATGATGAATTCTATCTCTCGGTCTGGTGGCATTCCTGGTAGCTCTTCGGGAAATACGTTTTGAAATTCACACACCACTGGAACTTTGCTTAACTCAGAAACGTCCACCTTGTTCAACCTCGGTTCCCGAGATATTTGTCTTTCTTTGGCTGAAACCTTTATTGTCTTCCCGTGATGGTGTGTGAGAATTACGGTCCGGTTGAAGCAGTCAATAAAACCTTTTTTGGTGGTTAACCAATCCATCCCTAGGATGACATCTAGTCCTTTATTTTCCAATACAATAAGGTTGGCGTGAAACTTCAATCCTTCAAATTCAATAACCACACCTTGGCAGTAACTCTGAGTCACTTGTTTAATCCCAGGGGACTTGATGATCATGGATTTTTCCTAGGGAAGCATTGAAAAATTATTTTGCAAAGCAAATCTCTTCCAAATGAATGAGTGAGAAGCTCCAGAATCAAACAAAACCATGGCAGGTATTGTGTTGACAGGGAACGTACCGAGTATGATATCAGGGGCGTTTGTGCTTCCTCTCTGGTCACGTGGTTCAGATGACCCTTCCTGTGATTGTTATTGCGGTTGAAATTGTTCCGCTTGGGCGCTGAATTATTGCCACGGTTGTTCGGTTTTGGGGTCGAGTTCCTTGGCTTGGGGCACTGTTTGGCATAGTGCCCTTCTTGTCCACAAGCGTAGCAAGTAACGCCTGGGCGATATGTGAACTCCTTGTCCCTCGCATGGAAATTCTTGATTGGGTGTGAAGCATTCATCGTGGTTTTGTCTGTCCCACCCTTCTGAAAATCCGTCTTGCTCCGGTGGTTGCGCGCAAGGGTAGTCTGGTCCCTTTTTCACTTGCGAAAATCCTCCAAGCTGCGTCGCTCATTTTCCAAGGTAATAGCCTTATCCACCAGTGTTTTGAAATCTGGAAAGGTGTGCACAACCAGCTGGCATTTAAGCGCGGGTGCCAGGCCTTCCAAGAATTTTTCCATCTTCTTGCTTTCAGTCATACGCTCTTCGTTGGCGTAGCGAGACAACAGAGTAAACTGGCTGTTGTATTCTGACACCGTCATGGTCCTTTGTTTGAGGTCATCAAATTCTCTCTTCTTGATCTTCATAGCACTTTTAGGAATGTGCGCCCCACGAAAACCTTCTTTGAATTAGTCCCAGGTTATTTCATTTTCGTTGGGGTGCATGTGTAGGAAACTTTCCCACCATGATGCAGCTGCTCCAGTGAGATAGTGCGGTGCATATAGTACTTTCTCACGGTCTGAACACTGTGCAACAATTAATTTTCTTTCCATGTCTTGAAGCCAGTCGTCGGCCTCAAGAGGTTTGTCAGTATGAGAAAATGTTGGGGGACGCGTCTTCTGTAGCTCAGACAACTTGGATTGTTGTTGATACTGTCCATGGTGATTTCCCATATTGATGACTTGGTTCATCATTTCCTGATGTTGTTCCTGACTCTGTTCGTAAAGGCGGTATACTTGGGTAAATGTTGTTTCACTGCCCTGTTGACTTTACTGCCCCAGTGTGAAATTGTTGTTTGGTGGTGTGCCATAATTTTCCTCTGGCGGATTTGGCATGGAGCGCGTCCAAGGACGAGACATTTTTCACTCTGGGGATATATTTTGTAAAACTCATAAGAAAAGAAATTGAGTCGCAAAAATCAATAAGTTCATAAATACAGAATATTTTAAATGCTCCAAGATTTTTCAAGAGAATAAATGATTTTGCACGGAGAAGGACTATTACATATCTTACACGCAAGCAGTAATTATACAATACATCACTCAGGATATGCGTACATATTCCTGACATGTTATTAGGCTAGTGCACTCCTCCCAGTTCCTACATGATGCGCAAACAAGCTACTTCTCACAACCTATGTACATATAAACATATCGTACAAGTCGGTACATCGCATGGCGGCTAAGCGCGCTCAATCGGAGATGGTAAGGATCTCCCTTGGCCTACCGAGGGTGAGGCGCAGTGAGGCTAGGGACTCAACCTCCTCCTCGCTAATAGGCTCCAGACGTGAAGCGCTGCGCTGAGTTGATGGAGTGGGTGCCATAGGCGGAGCGACATGAATAGGAGTAGGCGCAATAGGTGGTGCAGAACGAACTGGAGTGGGCGCAATGACTTGGTTAAACTCCTCGGTGGTAGGAAGGCGACGAGCATTGGCAAGAATGGTAGGAGAATAAGATACCGAGGACGAGACGAAAGTCAGCGGTGGTGCCGTGTGCAGGAGCTCCCTCCTGTTGGCGGCACAGCCATGGACTGAGTCCATGCGGGCAGCCACAAGGTCATCCACCAGGTTGTCGAAGGCTGCCTCCAGAGCTCGAAGGTACTCGACAAGCATCTCAATAGCCTCGTCTCGCTCTCCTCTGGGGCAAGCGAATGAGTAGTGACAGGTGTATGGCACGTGGCATGGAAGGTAGCGGTAGCGACGAGTCTTCATTGAAGGAAGAACATCCCGGAAACGAGCTATTGCCTCACGGGCAGCCATCTGCATAGCATGCCTCTCCGTAGGCATGGCTTTCCCCAAGAACCGGAAGCGGCGTAACTCAACACGCCCTCCCTTGAATTGCACCGCGGCCTGGTGCATGGTCAGACTGTCGTTGATCTTGTGCGGTAGAGTGTGAAGACTGGGCGCATTGATGGCCCCATCGCGACCTGGACGATGAAGGAGAGGAGCTTGACGAACCCCTCAGGCACGTTGGCGAACACCTGTGACTCACAGTCGTTGCCAGCCATCTACAAAAGTAGGCAAAAATTCTGAATGGTCAGATCATAAATTTATGCTGACTGTCAGAAAATGACTACATTTGCAAAAATATGAATAAACTCTATTATGCTAATAACCGATTAGCGATCGCACCTAGTGGCTTCCAACAGTCAGCCTGGCTTTTGTACCAAGTTTGTCATGACCGGATTTTCAATAAAATACTTATTGAGAAACCGATCTTTAAGTCCCAGTATAAGAAGAATTATCTTTACTGGTAGACAAATACTTGATACAAAAGGCCAGTAGCATTAAATATATTACAGGGTTGAGCCGAGGCTGCTCAAAAAATTATTACAAACACGCCGATATTGAACATAAGGTCGGTTATGACAAAAGAGCGTGGTGGCATGCTACTGACTCGAGATAAAAGTGGTGGTGGATATATCACAGTGGAGAGGATAACATGACTCCTAAACTGGCAGCTCATCGAGCGTCGAGGTGAGGCTCGATGAATTTATTCGGGTAGCGGAAGCGGATATAATACAGTGACCAAATCCAAGATCGCACGAGACTGACTGGGACTCCTCTAGGCGTCGGACTCGCTATCAAACTCTTCATCCATGAGATCGCCTTCATCAACATCTGGCCAAATCAACAAGCCAGGTGAGTACTTTGAAAGTACTTGCAAGAACAGTTCGGACATAAGATACAATAAATGTATGCATGAATGCGCCATGAACTATTAGCAATGCATAGTCAAATAATAATTACTTGCACAACATGATAAGTAAAAAGGAAGTCGGGAGGTAGTCTTCCCAAAATTTCAACAAAACAACTTAGAACCGATCGGGTGTCTGGAGCGACGCCTCGAAGGGTAAACAAAATAAATAATCATGCCGCAGTCGGGCGTCTAAGCGACACCACATAAAGGGCTTATATTGAAAATAAATGACATACATGCCACAGTCGGACGTCTGAGCGACATCGCAGAAAGGGCTTATATCGAAAGTAAATAACAAGCGTGCCACAGTCGGACGTCGGAGCGACATCGCAGAAAGGGCTTATATCGAAAGTAAATAACAAGCGTGCCACAGTCGGACGTCGGAGCGACATCGCAGAAAGGGCTTATATTAAACGTAAATAACAGGCGTGCCACAGTCGGACGTCTGAGCGACATCGCAGAAAGGGCTTATATCAAAAGTAAACAACAAGTGTGCCACAGTCGGACGTCTGAGCGACATCGCAGAAAGGGCTTATATCAAAAGTAAACAACAAGTGTGCCACAGTCGGACGTCTGAGCGACATCGCAGAAAGGGCTTATAATTCATATCTGGTAAATTCACAGGATATAATATTCATAGGAAATATTCAACACATAATAATAAACGGTTTAGTCCATCCACAGGAATAAACATTTTAACCGGACTTAACACTCATGTAATTTACCGGAGTTTTGTCACTGAGACTGATGCTGACAAGATAAGTTGACCATAGTACTCGGACATGGATAAGATTGTTTCAAAGGATTTTTGACTCTGCAGAGTTTGTACTAATTATCCACAGCCAACGGATTTCCGTAGTCACGAGGACTAGTTCCGTTTACGGTATTTCGGTAGAAACACATCTAACCAGTACACACCCATCCCACCTCACGATGCCAGGAATCACCCTAGACAACGTTCAAGAAAAACTTTGAGACGGGGAGATCACAACCTCGAAAAGCATGGGATCAAATTTATATACGTGCGCTCTAAGGGGTGCCCCCCTCTCGGTCCCTACCGGAAACACCCATGCCCCCTGACCGGATAACGGGCTTTAATCCAGGGCCATGGAACCCTCATCCCGGCCTCTCTATTTGGTGTGTACCAGGAAAGCAGTTTGCAACTTACTAAGCCATATCCCTTGTGGAAAACATGTGGTAGTACGGGAAGGGAAATGGATGGAAAAGTGACTTGATTCACGTTGACACTGAAGTCAAAAGGTCTGGCTTAAGACTGGCATGCTACAACACTGCCATCTTACCCATTCTCATGCCATCACATGGCCATGCAAACTTATAACCGACAACATATGGATTTTCGAACTCACTTGCCTCGACTTTGCATGTATTATAACACTTATCGAAATGCTCATAAACGTGCCATGTAACTACTTAATGCAAACATGCGACGAACACTCATCATATCCAAGGTTCAAACATGCTTTCCTGCTTCGGAGTAGTCGGAGTCTAGCTTGGCGAAGTTCGCGGTTCCGTCATCTCCTCCGGTATCTACGGTATAAGAAAATACGTACTTACCGTAAATACCGTGAGTGCACAGAAAATTTTTCCAAATATTTTTCAAATAAACATGAAAAACAACTAGAAGGAAAAATAAAGATGACAGAAAAGGAATCAATCAAAAATCAGTTTCTGTTAAAAAGTTATAAAGGTTTTAATCCAGGGACTCATCTGTAATGAAACAGAAAGTTTCCAGGGGCCAACTTATAAAAACAGAAAACGCTTCGGCTAAAAAGTCGTCAACTGCAAAGGAAAGCGTACTCTGCCCAAAGGCGTTTTCAGAAAATGATTCGAATAAAAAGAGAACACTGACGAGGGGTCCCACCTGTCAGGTTTGAAATTTCAAAGGGGGGAGGAACAGAGCTCGTCGGCGCCCGAGACTGCGGTGGTCGCCGGCGGCGATCCACGGCGAGTTGGGAGGATCGGAGAGTACCTACGTGCTCAATGTGTCCTTCCGCGTCGGTGGGTGGTGATGGTGGTCGTCGGCGAGCACGACATCGACGGCGGCCCTTCCTCCGGCGGACGGCGGCTCGGGTGGAGTTGGATCTCGTCGGGGAGGGCTGCGGAGGTCAAATTGAAGCCGGGGTTAGATCACTGGGTTCCCGAGGAGGCTACTGGCGAGATTTGGGCGGCGGGGATAGCCTCACCGGAGTGATTCGAGCTGGTGGCCGAGGCGGATCGGGGCGGCCGGAGTTGGGGGAGGAGACCTCCTCGAGGTCCTCCTAGTGGCTTGGCGGGGTACTGGTGGGGTGCAGTGGTGGTGCGTGCTCGAGAACGAGCTCGGGACTCCATTTTATAGGCGATCCAAGGCGGTGGCCGAGAACGGGGATCTCCGGCGATGGTTACGGCGGTGCAGTGCTTGGTCGGCGGTGATTAGGGGGTTGGGCATTAACGTGGAGGTCCACGGGCTTCGTTTAGAGGCTAACCCAGGTTGGATTTGGTGCGCAAGGGAGGTTTCGACAGAACGAGGCGGCGCGGGCCCGTCTGCTGCAGAGGGAGCGCCCTGTGCTTGCCGGGCCACGACGACGGTGCTACGGTGCGAGCTGGCATGCATGAGGCCACGCGGAGGGCTAGGGAGCGTTGGGCGGCGCAGAACGGCATAGCGGGCCGGCGCTGGCTCCATTGGCCGTCACGGGTGGCTCTGCCACCGCAGAGGCTGCAGGCGTCGGCGATGCTCGCCGCCACCGACACCTGCGTCCGTCCAAGAGGGCGTGCGGTGCTCTGGTCAAGGATAAGGGGCCGTGCGCAACGCACCAGGGCGCACGGGTGATCGGTGACAAGTCACTGACGAAAACGACACTGAAGATAACTCTGAATCTCTGAATTTTTACTGAAAGTGTACATGAACAGTGCCGACGAAGTGTTTGATGAAATGATTCAAGCATGAGAAAATTTTATCTGGGGCTGATCTTTGGTGTGGTGGTCTCTCAAAGCACCTGGGGACTGCCTGAATTTTGGTGGAATTTTTGGAGAAAGGAAAATATGAATTTCACCAAAAATGATGAATCTGGTCCAAACTTGCAGAGGTTGAAACTTGAAAATTTTGAAAATAGGAAGAGTGGATCTTGATGGATCTAGGTTGGGGGTGCTAAGGACTATCCAGAGGAGTTGGTTTGAGAACAAAACTCAAAATAAATCAGGCACTTCCTTTGTAAATCATATAGGCTTAGAATAAATGACATAATTGTTTTGGGAAGTAAAATAAATGAATTAAAATCCAAAAATGGATTGAACTTGTTGGGACAGATTGTTTGGATTTCCCCAAAGTGGAGGGAGGGGTTTTGGGAGAATTTACCACATGAGGCATGGTAAAACCAAGGATGGTTCAAAACAAAAGAGTGCCTCCAAAACCCTTAGGGTTTCTTTTTTTAAAAGCAAATAAATTCCAAAAATATTTTTGAGATGGGAAACTCAGAATAAAGGTTTTTAATAACCAAACACCAGGGTTGAAGAAGATACAAAAACAAAGTCCTTGCCAAGGGGAAAAGTTTTGAGAGAGAGAGGTTTTGGGAAGGATTTAAATGACCTTCTTCAAATCAAGCAAGATTTTTGCTAAAAAAAAATTTGGAGTGTCACAAGTTGCCTCTCCCCCCACCTCCTCGTCCCTGGGGCTCTCCCCACCCCTCCTCCTCTAGGGTCTCCTCCCCGACCCCTCCACCTCCCTGTGAGGTGCCATCCTCAGCAGTAGTCGGGAGGGAACCTTGTGGGCTCGCCCACTCCGAGTAAGTCCTCCTTGAGTTTATGAGAAACTGCACCGCTGGACTTGCCCATGATTAGCAAACCTGCATTGAGAAGAGAATAAACAATTAGTAAGGATATAAAAAAACAAGCATACAGGAAAGACATTAATAACAGAAGAGCACATTAAGCATACTATTGTAATGATCATTAAAAGAACATACATTTTCTAGAACCCATATGAATCATCACTATTGTAATCTATTTGTCGACCGGTCTCATCATCACTATCCCGCATATCTTCTTCGTTGTCTGAAGGAGGTGGAGGCTCTTCCTCATCGTCAGCGTCTTCATTTAAATTTTCAAGCATAATTATGTCTCTTTGATTCACAACTGCCTCACCATCAATCCGTGCGCCGTTGTAGTTTGGGTCCAGGTCAACATAACCCAAGTAATCATCCTCCTTGTTTCGGACCACGTCATCATGTTCCTCTAGAAAGAACACTCCCTCGTATGTCATGGGGTTTATGTTGTAGTAATCATCATCGTTCGGTTCCGGTAGCTTACCATGTGGCGACACCTTGAACACAACTTCCCAACCCTTTAGGTACTCTTTCTGGCATGGGTAAGGCAGATAATATACTTGTGTGGCCTGGGTAGCGGCGATAAAGAATTCAGCTACGGCATAGACGTTTGATGGTTTAACTTCAACTAAACCAACAGAAGGCGTATGTATCAGACCCTTTTTGGGGTCGAACCATCGACATTTGAACATAGTGAGACTTAGGTGTTTACGGCCAGTTTGAATGTAAGCTCCTATATTTTTCCTACCCTTCCGTAGTAATCTACTTTATTATCTCCTTCGGTGAAGACTCCGGTATTTATGGTTTTGGGATCAGGCCGAATGTTCTGGTGCTCCTCTGTATGGAAGCGATACCCATTCACGTCATACTTTTGGCATGTCATGACGGTAGGGTCAAAACCCATGGAAACCCATCTCAATTCTTCATCCATTGATTCATTCGGATCATTTCCCTACAAGTTTAATTAAATTATAGGGTGCATGAGTTTAATTGGAAGTGTGAAATGGGTAATAGGGAAGTGTGAAAATTACTTTCTCCATGAACCACGCAACGGAATTTTTCCTTCCATCAGCACCCTTTCGGAGAAGAGCAAGTGCCTCCACTTCAGTAGGAGGCAGCATTCCCGTCCACTCTTCCTCAACGAATCGACTACAATAAGAAAAGCGGTATAAAAACTAGGAAAAGTGAACATAACGAATCGACTAAAATAATGGTGCAAAGGTATTACCTCATCCACTCATCCTCAACTTCCTTCATGTTGTGCAAGATATAGAACATGACATCCTCCCACTCATCTCGTGGCATGTCATAAGATGTCGAGCATCCAGCCCTGCCACCTTGCCCGATGAATAAAGGCAACTTGGGTTTATACTTGGGTTCTTTTGTATTGTATCGAGACACCTTATTGTGCAACGTGGGAACATGGTCCGGATAGTAGGCTGTCCTGAGGTCTGCCACCTCCACTAGGATAACTGCCTCAGCTATGGAAGCTTCAATCTTAGCTTTGTTTCCACATTTCTGTCTCAGAAGCTTGTTCTGTCTCTCGTACCGTCGCCAACGATTCTGCAGGGGCCCCCAACAATACCTCGCTCATGAGGTGCAAAATGAGATGTGTCATCGGAGTAAAGAAGCCTGGCGGGAAGATCTTCTCTAGGTTGCATATCAACTCCGACGCCTTCTTATGCATTTCTTTTATCTTCTCAGGACATACTTCTTTAGCACAAAGCGTGCGGAAGAAATTGCTTAACTCCGCAAGCACACGCCAGACACGCTCGGGAACATAGCCCCGAAGCATCACCGGCATAATCCGCCCAATCCATACATGATAGTCATGACTCTTGAGCCCGGTCACTCAGCCCGTTGAAAGATTGACCCCCTTACTTATATTCGACGCATAACCATCGGTGAACTTCACGACGTGTTTCAGCCACTTGAATGCCTCCATCTTATGATCCTTTTTAAGTACGAAGTCAGCATCTGGCTTGAACCAAGATTTTCGACTGCCTGTGGGAGGCTGCATGTGAAGACGTGGTCTATCACAAATATTCTGTTGATCGACTCTAGCATTTACATTATCCTTTGTCTTATCAGGAATGTGGAGGATCGTGTGAAAATGGGACTCTGCGACATTCTTTTCGGTGTGCATCACGTCGATGTTGTATGGAAGTTTGAGGTCCTTAAAATAGGGAAGCTGCGTGAAGGGGGTAATGTGAGTCCAGTTGTGCATCTCACCATATCCTTCAAAACATTTTTCCCTTTGCCATTGCCTTTGCCTTTCCCTTCACCAGCAGGCTTAAGAGCTTTCAGCTGAGAAAGCACATCCGCACCAGAAAACGTTGGAATCTCGTTTACTTCATGGACAACTTTGCCTTTTGTGAAGTTCTTCTTGTCTTCCCTATCAGGATGGTCTGGAGGGAGGAAATGTCGATGCAGGTCAAAGGCTACATACTTGCCACCCTTCTTCAGCCAAATGAAAATCAAGGCCTCCATGCACACTGGGAAAGGCATCTTTCCACTTGTACACCATCCGCAGAACAGGGCATAGCCGGGAAAGTCATGCATGCAATACTGTAGCCAAACTTTCATCAAGAAATTTTTCTGCAGATGCCGGTCGTATGTCAACCTCGGGAAGTACCAAGAATGGTGCAAATCTTCCACTAACGGCTGCATAAACACACTCAAATTCTTCCCCGAATATTCAGGCCCCAGAATTTAAAGCGACAGGAACATGGTCTTGCGTTGCATTATGGTGGTGCCGGGAGGGAGATTGAGCGGAATAACAAATACGGGCCAGTAGCTGTATGGATTAGACGACATACCATATGGATTGAACCCATCACCTGTTATAGCAATTCTGACATTCCCAGCCTCGGCTGCTTCCTCCGGGTACTCTATATCGAATGACTTCCATGCTTCACCTCCTGATGGATGTACAATTTTTTTTGGATTGTACCTTTTCCCTTCCTTGTGCCACTTCATCATTTTGGTAGACTCCTCGGTGATGAAAAGGCGCTGCAGTCTTTTTATAAGATCAAGATACCGAAGAACCTTCACAGGGATTTTTAGCTGCTGCTTCTGACCATGCTTGTCGACCACCTCAATATACTGAGAGGAACCGAACTTCCTACAGTAGTTGTCATCCGCATACTCATGCCTAAACAAAAGGCAATTCTTTGGACAAACATGTATTTTATCATAGTCAATGGAGAGCGCCTTCATGATTTTCTTCGTACCGTACATGGTTTTCGGCAGTTCATGGCCCTCAGCAGGCTGTTAGCCCATACCCGTAAATGCTTGAAGCAACCTCGGCTACAGCCGTACTCAGCCTTGACTGCCATCAGTTGCGAGATGGCATCCAGCACAGACAGCTTGGCACCCTCATAGAGAGGTTTCTTTGACGAGGCCAAGATTTCCACGAAGGCCTTCGCGGTTTCCTCCGGCTCCTCCGGTTCATTTGCTGAATGTGATGGAGGAGTCGGCTGTGCAGCAAAGACATCATCAAGCATGTCTCTAACCCCATCGTCCTCATAACCAGCGACGCTTTGTCGTATCACATCCTCTCTACCACGGTCCCGTTGGGCAAAGTTTATCGGCATATTAAAGTTGGGCATAAATCCATTTGCGCGAAGGTGCTTAGTCATCTCACTCTTATCTCTGCGGATACGTCTCTTACATTTGGCACACGGGCATTCTGGCACCGTCCGTTTCCCCCCTCCAGGTGTCGGCAGCGGCGCCGTCCGTGAGGGGTGCCACACCCAGAGACGCGTGCCGCCTCTTCGGACAAGCCACAACACCACCCCGCATGTATGAGGGCCCGGTACGACGCTCCCGTGGCATTGCAACCCCTGGGCCCCGTCCCCGCCTAACCTCAGAAGCGTTTGACCAGGATCTAGCCCTTTGACTTTGCACGGACGGGCTTTGACCAAAGGACCTCCCCACCGGTTGTGTTAGGTCAGCCCATAGGAACACTTTGGAGCAACATCCGGGCAGACCCACAGAAGATCCCTCCATGTAGACCCGACGCGTCTGCTTCCCCCTCCAGTGCGGTGGCGGCGCCGTCTGTGACGGGCACACCCCGAGACGCTGCGTCGGGCGTTTGCAACCGCCACAACACTTCCAGACTTGTGAGAGGCTGCCTCACGCAAGATTTGGCGGCATGCTAGCCCCCGGAGGCCGCCGGCCACGGTCGTGACGCGTCGAAGAGCAATCCGCGTAGAGGGAATTTTTCGGATACTTCTCCATCACCAAAAATTATGAAAAATTACCATCGTTCCTATAGCACATGTGCCCACGTCGTGCAAAAAAACTCATGATTTTATCGCGCTTCGAGTATTTAATAATATTCACGCCACATTGTTACCGCAGAACATCTACTACCGTGTCATCGCCATCCGTGAGGGGGGCCACGCCCCAGAGACGCGTGCCACCTCTTCGGACATGCCACCACACCACCCCGCATGTCTGAGGGCCCGGTGCGACGCTCCGGTGGCATTGCTACCCCCAGGGCCCCCGTCCCGCCTAACCCAGGAGCGGTTGACCACGGGATCTAGCCCTTTGACTTCCCACGGACGGGCTTTGACGAGTGGACCTCTCCTCCCGGTTGTGTCAGATCCGCCCATAGGAACACTTTGGAGCAACATCCGGGCCAGACCCATAGCAAGATCCTCTTCGTGCAGACCCGACGTGTCCGTTTCCTCCTCCAAGTGCCGGCGTCATCGTCGTCCGTGAGGGGGGCCAAACCCCGGAGACACGTGCCGCCTCTTCGGACATGCCACCACACCACCCCGCATGTATGAGGGGCCGGTGCGACGCTCCGGTGGCATTGCTACCCCCCTCCCCCCGAGGGCCCCCGTCCCGCCTAACCCTGGAGCGGTTGACCACGAGATCTAGCCCTTTTACTTTCCACAGACGGGTTTTGAAAAGTGGACCTCTCCACCCGGTTGTGTCAGGTCGACCCAGAGGGACACCGGGGAGCAACATCCGGGCCAAACCCATAGCTAAATCCACTCCGTGTAGACCCGACGCGTCCGTTTCCCCCTCCAGGTGCCGGCGGTGGCGCCGTCCGTGAGGGGGGCCACGCACCGGAGACGCGTGCCGCCTCTTTGAACATGCCACAACACCACCCCGCATGTATGAGGGCCCGGTACGACGCTCCGGTGGCATTGCTACCCCCAGGGCCCCCGTCCCGCCTAACCCTGGAGCGGTTGACCACGAGATCTAGCCCTTTGACTTCACACGGACGGGCTTTGACAAGTGGACCTCTCCACCCGGTTGTGTCAGGTCGGCCCAGAGGGACACCGGGGAGCAACATCCGGGCCAAACCCACAGCTATATCCACTTCGTGTAGAACCGACGCGTCCATTTCCCCCCTCCAGGTGCGGGCGGCAGCGCCGTCCGTGAGGGGGCCACGCACCGGAGACGCGTGCCGCCTCTTCGGACATGCCACAACACCACCCCGCATGTATGAGGGCCCGGTACGACGCTTTGGTGGCATTGCTACCCCCAGGCCCCCCGTCCCGCCTTACCCTGGAGCGGTTGACCACGAGATCTAGCCCTTTGACTTCCCACGGATGTGCTTTAACCAGTGGACCTCTCCATCCGGTTGAGTCAGGTCGGCCTAGAGGGACACTGGGGAGCAACATCCGGGCCAAACCCACAGCTAAATTCACTCCGTGTAGACCCGACGCAGAGTTTCTCCCTCCGGTGCGGCGGCGCGCCGTCCGTGGGGGCCCACGCACCGAGACGCGCGCCGCCTCTTCGGACATGCCACAACACCACCCCGATGTATGAGGGCCCTGCGATGTTCCGTGGCAATGCTACCCCAGGCCCCGTCCCCGCCTAACCTCGAGCGGTTGACCACGAGATCTAGCCCTTTGACTTCCCACGGACGGATTTCACCAAATGGACCTCTCCACCCGGTTGTGTTATGTCAGCCCATACGAACACTGGAGCAACATCCGGCCAAACCCACAAAGATCTCGCCCTCAGAGACCCGACGCGTCCGTTTTCCCCCTCCAGGTGCCGGCGGCGGCGCCGTCCGTGAGGAGGGCCACACCCCGGAGAAGTGTGCCGCCTCTTCAGACATGCCACCACACCACCCGACATGTATAAGGGACCGGTGCGACGCTCTGGTGGCAATGCTACCCCCCGGGCCCCCACCCCGCCTAACCCCTGGAGCGGTTGACCACGAGATCTAGCCCTTTGACTTTCCACGGACGGGTTTTGACTAGGTAACCTCTCCACCCGGTTGTGTTAGGTCAGCCCAGAGGGACACCTAGGAGAAACATCCGGGCTAAACCCACCGCTACGTCACCTCCGTGTAGACCCGACGCGTTCGTTTTCCCCCCTCTAGGTGCCGGCGGCTGTGCCGACGGTGAGGGGGGCCACACCCGGGAGACGTGTGCCGCCTCTTTAGACATGCCACCACACAACCCGGCATGTATGAGGGCTCGGTGCGATGCTCCGGTGGCAATGCTACCCCCCCTAGGGCCCCCATCCCGCCTAACCCTAGAGCGATTGACCACGAGATCTATCCCTTTGACTTTCCGCAGACGGGTTTTGACCAGTGGACCTGTCCACCCGGTCGTGTTATGTCAGCCCATACGAACAACTGGGAGCAACATCTGGGCCAAACCGACAGCTACATCACCTCCGTGTAGACCCGGCGCGTCCATTTCCCCCCTCGAAGTGCTGGCGGCGGCGCCGTCCGTGAGGGGGGCCACACCCCGGAGATTTTTGCCGCCTCTTCAGACATGCCACCACCTCCCGGCATGTATGAGGGCCCGATGCGACGCTCCGGTGGCATTGCTACACCCAGGGCCCCCATCTCGCCTAACCCTGGAGCGGTTGACCACGAGATCTATCCCTTTGACTTTCCACGGACAGGTTTTGACCAGTGGACCTCTCCACCCGGTTGGGTTACGTCAGCCCATACGAACACCTGGGAGCAACATCCGGTCCAAACCCACAGCAAGATCCCGTCCATGTAGACCTGACGCGTCCGTTTCCCCCCTCTAGGTGCCACCGGCGGCGCCGTCCCTGAGTGGGGCCTCACCCGAGAGACGTGTGCCACCTCTTCAACCGGTTGTGGTAGGTCATCCCATATATAGAAACAGTTGGGAGCAACGTCCCCTTCGTATAGACCCGGTGCGGCTGTTTCCCCCCTCCAGGTGTCGGCCGGCGTCGGCGCCGTACGTGAGGGGGGTCACACCCCTTCGTATAGAATCGAAAAAAATGTATGTATGCTTATATATATTAACAAATGCTACATGTTAGTTAGTCAAATAATAATACATAAAAAACATAAAAATATAGCTATGCAAAAAAAAATTGAAAAAAAAATACATATGCCGACGGCGCTGCGACCAGGGCGGATGGACGGCGCGGTGCGCATCGATGACGTGTCATCTATGCCGACGGCAGCCGTCGGCATAGGCCTTGGTGGGTGCGGTCTGGATCGATGACATGGCAACCTTATCTATGCCGAGGGCCGCCCGTCTCGGCCGTCGGCATAGATCCAACGCCGTTAGCCGCCCGACGCGGGCGTGGTCGCTGGGCCCACCGCTATGCCGACGGCCCGTATATGCCGACGGCTGCTTTAGGCGTAGATCTGGCTATGCCGACGGCCATTCTTTGCCGACGGGGGCCGTCGGCGTATAATGGGATAGCCCGACGGCCGTTGTATGCCGACGGCCTGGGGCCAGCTGTCGGCATAGTCTGGAAGAGGCCGACGGTCGCTGTCGGCATACTGTTGGCCGTCGGCTTAGAGCCTTGTTCCGGTAGTGTCAGCATCGAGCTAGCGAGGGAGGGCGAGGCTGCAGGGGGAGCTTGTACGTAGATTGAATTGCTGACAATTTCTGGGGCAAAAAAACATATAATATGAATTTTGGTGCCACAACACCACATGTGAAGAAAAACAAATCTAACTTCAGGTGCTCTTTCATACCAGGCCCATAGCAAAGGCGGCGGCTGCGATCTCAAGCAATCAGGATGGGCTGGCGAAACCGCGAGACAGTAAGGCTTTGATCATTAGCAATGGCAAGCAGGTCTAGATCGGTTCCAGGCCAATAAAACCACCAAAATACTGCTGCAAATAATAACTGGAAGGAGTTAGTCAAACGGATCTACAACAGCGCGGACAGGGAGGAGGAGCATACGCTTGAGATGGAGGTGATCTCAGACTGAAATACCTCATCATTGAGGATAGAGCGGAGGAGATGAATAAGAAGAGGTAGGTGGGTCGATTTCTTGGTAGGACCGTAGGAGGAGAAGAATTTTCCATGTGAGGATGAAGAGAAACATGAGAGAGGAAGAGGGACATGAGAGATCGGGAGAGAGACGCGAGAAAGAGAGACTGCGTTTTGCGTGGAAGAAAAGAGAGACTACGATTGCTGTCATTGCGGTCTTATCAGGTGGACGATTCATATACCAATTTTTTTCTATTGCGAAGTTTTCCGAAAGATCTACACCGTTATAATTTGGACCCACCAGATTAACAGCTCATAAATTCTAATTAACATGTTAATTACTTGAGAGTCTGTAATTAGTATAGGTATAGATAAATATATAGATAAATTGATTCTAGATTTATGAAGACGGAAATAAACTAATCCTATAGACTCCAATTGATTGCCAGCAATCATCAGTCTTGGAGGCAACACCTAGTATGTGCACTGAACGTGCCCCCACTGGTAGAAACTTATCAGGCGCTACTCGGATGACAAGTCAAAAAAAAGAACGTTCGAGTGAAAATGATCGGTACTTACTGTGGTACTTTCTCAGGGATGAGCTTTCAGCTTGGGGTTCGTTAGCTCGGCCTGAATCATGTGATCTTTGCTGGTACAAACCCCATCCTCTAGAGTGCTGGCCAACGGATACAATACATACAGAATAGTAGGAGGCGTTGCAGGTCGGGGCGCCAATGCACTTGAACTGGCTTGTACAATATTGGTCAGCGCTCGGACACTCAGTAATCGCTTTTCAGTGACTACAAACAACGCAAAGCAACAGTTCATCAGTCTTGCTCTGTCTTTTCTACTGTCATGATTTTAGAAGAAACAGAACACCTTTCGAAGTGACAACAGCGGCGTCAGGTTTCCTTTGGCTTTACTTGCGGCCTGCTCAGTAGCTTGGCTGTTATGACTTGTAGAAGTAGCAACCTGTCGGTGTATTAAAGTAGGAGCATTCTTCTTTTGTACCTCTTTACTTGTGCACGGAGAGTCAAAGTCGCGCCCATGGCCACACCTAAGCAGGGCAAAGAAGGGAAACCGGGAAGAAGCCAAAGCACAAGACGACCAAGGCAACGCCAAGACCAGAAACACCAGACAACAAAGGGGCGAGGTGGAGTCCCCCGGCAAGGCCCTTGCCTCCGCGGCCTCCGCGGCCCCGGCAAGTGCCATGCCGAGGCAGCTTTGCCCAATACCAACAGAGCGAGCCACCCTTGATCCCACAGGTTCCAACCCAACCAACTACATTGGGATCAGGACTCAGGAGGCACCCCCGTGGTGGCATGCAGATCTTTGTCAAGATCATAAACATACAAGATCAAATAAGGACCAGAAGACGGCGACCCTCGACAGGATCCTCGCCGAGGAGATCCACAAGACCCCCGGCAAGCGCCTTGCCGGGGACGACTGCGACGCCACGGCAATACCCTTGCCGGGCCCCCGGCAAGGCCCTTGCCGAGGGCGCCAGCAGGGCCACTGCCAGGCCCGCACCAGCCAAGGCTTCGCCGCTATTCGCATGCAGCTGCCAGCCCAACCAGCTGGGCAGGCACATGCGTGGCAACACGCGGCTTCCATACCAACTCAGCAAGCACCTACGTGGTGGTATGCAGATCTTTTTGAAGGCCCTGCCACTGCGCCACCTCAGTAGCCTGCCTGCCTACATGGCACCGCACTCATTGCTGGCCTGGGCGCGTGTCGAAGCGAGACGGAGCGGCGACGGGCGGGACGGGCCTCGTTCCCGTCCTCGATAAAGCTAATGGACACCTAAGTAGCGCATTGAATGCGCTTTGTCCCGTAATGCCGAGCGATAAGCTCGCGTACTGTACGCCTTTCCACCTCCTGTGTGCCACTGTGGCAACCCCTTTTCGACTATAAAAGGAGGCCCGAGGCATGCTGGAGAGGGATTCGGCTTTTTGGAACTACACAGCCACCGTAGCTAGTTCGAAAGCTCAAGAACACTCAATACATCCACCAAAGCAGGACTAGGGTTTTACGCATTCTCGCGGCCCGAACCTGGAAAATGATCTTTGTGCTGGCTCCTGGACCTGCTCTTCTCACAACCTCGCGCTCGCCGACCGTAGAAGGGATTCCAGTGATCCCATAGGTGTCGTTCCCACCGACATCTTTGGCGCGCCAGGTAGGGGGCGCAGTTATGAGAATCCGGTCTAGCAGTTGGCCTAACAGTTCTTCGTCGCGATGGCTCCCAAGAAAAAGACGATCACGGCGATCGGCTCGTCGGGAGCTGAGCGGCCCGCACCAGTGCGAGCGACCAGCGGGCCGGTCGCGGACAGAACCCGAGCCGCGGCCTGCGAGCACCAGCATTGCCCTGGCAGTCAGAGCCTGGCGAGCGGCGTCGTTCGTGCGCCAGACGACGAGCCGCACGCCGCAAGATCCAAAGACGGCGCAAGGCCCCCCGCAGGCGGTGCGGGGCCTTCCAGGGGCGTCGTTATGCCCCCTGCGGGAGGCGCATCGACCTCCAAGACGCCCACCTCGGCGCCCACAGCACGCTCTTCCCATGGTGTGCGCGACGAGCAGCATCACCACGCCGGTGACCCTGGACACCGCCATGGGAAGAGCCCTGTGCATCGTCCGCGGGACGAAGGAGTCCAGCATGCCCGCCGAAGTGCTGGCGAAAATGGCACGCAACCGCTGGGCCGTGATAGAGCTTCTTCTAACGTGGTTAGAAGTCGAAGCGCGCCATGGTCCACGCAGCTGTCGCCACCATCTACGCCAGCAGAATTTTGGCGCGCGCGCAACTGCTCCTCGACTTCCCTGCTGCAGCGGAGAAGCTCGACGAGTGGGGAGCCACCATCCGGAGCCTGGTCGTCGTCGCCAATAAAGATGATCCGTGACCGGCGGGGCCCTCGGGCCGGCGCTCCGTCGAGCCACCACATGTTAGCGGTAGGAGGACCGGGGGAGCTGCATCCACAGTACACTCTCCTCCCCCGCGCCAACTGCCGCCGGTGTCGATCCGTCGTGACGACGCATGTGATAACATTTCCATAGCGTCGTCCGATCCACGGACCAACCGCGACCAGCGCCAAGTTCTTCAAGAACGAGCCCATGAAGATACTCGAACCACTATCGAGCGCCGGTGCGATACACGCCACCCGTCAGATAAGCGGGCGGGACCCGCTATGGACCACCCAGCACCGGGGGGCTCCGGCGGCCTACCTTACGAGGTGGGTTGCCCAGCCTTTACCCGCGAGCTGCGGCAGTTTCAGTGACCGTCCCACCGCACGTTCAAGCCCGATGTCGGCGAGAAGTACAACGGCAAGACCCATCCGTCAGAGTTCCTCATCATCTACACCATCGCGATGCAAGCCGCCGGAGCTCGCGACGACAAGGTGCTTGCCAATCACTTCCCGTTCGCACTGAAGCCCAACGTCATGTCTTGGTTGATGCTCTTGCCGGCGGATTCCATTTCTTCTTGGTCGGATCTGTGCCATGAGTTCGTTGGTGCCTTCACCGGAAGCCACCAAGCTCATGGCCAGGCCAGTGATTTGCATATCATTCCCCAGACGGAAGGGGAAACCCTGCGCAAGTACATCCAGAGGTTTAGCCAGATGCAGTACAACATCCCCGATGTTCATCCCGCCGTCGTGATTAGCGCGTTCCATCAGAATGTGCGCAACCGCAAGATGCACGAGGAGCTAAAGATGAACAAGGTTAAGGATGTGGCCGAACTTTATGTTCTGGCCGATAGGTGCGCCCGGGCTGAAGAGGGAAGGAAGTACCCCGGTGAGGACGTCGTCGTGGAAACCGACTCTACTGATGAACACACCGCCGCCCCGACGAAGAAGGGTCGACGTCGCAATAGGAAACGCAAAGGCAAGACCGTGCTTGCCGTCGAGGGATTCGACAGCACCGGCGCCGCCAAGAAGGCCAAGGCAGACGACCCCGGCAAGGAAATTGCCGGGTGCGCCGCTTGCTGGGCCTTGGCGGTTGCCGACAATCCGGGGGGCTCCGACAAGCAGTATAGCAAGATCCATCGCACCAAGGGCACGATCTCCAGAACTGCCGATAGGTCGAGCTGTTGGCCGAAAAGCAAAAGGCCGAGTATGAGAGGTGGGACAAGGAGAAGGGTCAAGACGGTGCCGAAGGATCCAGCAAGAAGCGTGGCGGCCGCCGCCGCGGCAAGGATAACCAGCAAGAGAGGTCCGCCCGGGGCCGTGACAAGAAGCAAGAAGATGATGATCATGACGAGGATGACGAGTGCGGCGAGCAAGAGTTTCAGAAGGCTACGGAGGCCATGTGCGTCAATCGTGGTGCCTCGGTGCGTACTTCTCACTGCCAGCTCAAGCAGTGGGCGCGTGAGATCACAGCAGCGGAGCCATCGTTCGATGCCCAGAAGCCGCTGAAGTGGTCCAGGACGCCCATCATCTTTGACGCCGAGGACCACCCTGATCGCACCACTGCGATCGGGTGTTTGCCGTTGTTGGTCTCACCAACGATACGCAACCTCAAGGTGAACAAGATGCTGGTTGACAGCGGGGCCAGTCTAAACTTTATCTCGCCCTTTGTGATCAAGAGGCTGCAAATTCCCGACGGAGACCTCGAGGAGACGGGCACGTTTCAAGGGGTCAACCCGGGAAGGAGCCAGCCGAAGGGGAAGATCACATTGCCTGTGACGTTTGGAGGCGAGTTGAACTACAGGACGGAGAGGATTGTCTTGGATGTAGCCGAGATCCCCTTGCCCTACAACGGATCCTCGGCCGCCCAGCACTAGCCAAGTTCATGGCGGCGTCACATTACGCTTAGAACACGTTGAAGATGCCTGGGCCGATGACTATCATCACTGTCCCCTGCGACAAGAAGCATTCGCTGATCTGCGCCGACCTAATCTACCGGGAAGCGGTTGCAGCAGCTGCCACCAAGGCACTTGCTCCTGCCGCTGAAGCCCCGGGAGGGAAGAAGAAGCCCGACAAGACCTATCGCACCCACTCCGGCAAGCGCACCTCCTCCGAGTGTTGTGCTACCGTCGAGGACGTGCCAGAGAGCTCCACCGGCAAGAGCAAGAAATCCAGGGCTGCGCCACCACAGACCAAGAAGGTTTCCGTTAGGGAGGATGGCACGGGAGGGGCTTTCACCATAAGCTCCACCCTCGACAGCAAATAGGAAGGCGCGCTCGTCACCTTCCTGCGGGCGAATGTCGATGTGTTTGCATGACAAGCATCCGACATCCCCGGTGTTCCCAGGGAGGTGATTGAGCACCACCTAGCTGTCTGTCCTCATGCGTGGCTCATCAAGCAGAAGGTCAGGAAGCAGGCTCTGGAAAGGCAAGATTTTATCACAGAAGAGATTAGGAAGTTGGAAGCAGCAGGCTTGGTGAGGGGGGTGCTCCATACGATGTGGTTGGCCAATCCGGTGGTAGTGCGCAAGGCGAACGGGAAGTGGAGGCTATGTATTGACTACACAGATATCAATAAGGCTTGTCCTAGGGACCCCTTCCCATTGCCGCGCATCGACTAGATATTTGACTCCACGGCCGGGTGTGATCTGTTATCATTCCTCGACGCCTACTTGGGCTACCACCAGATCTTCATGACAAGAGAAGACGAAGAGAAGACAACATTCATCACCCCATGTGGTACGTATTGCTTTTTACGAATGCCTTTCAGGTTGAAGAGTGCTGGCTCAATGTTTGCAAGAGCGGTCCAAATTGGTTTAGAACCCCAGCAACATAGAAATATGGAAGCATACATGGAGGACATAGTGGACAAAACCAAGGACATGGCAACTCTTGTACAAGACTTAGAAGAGACGTTTGCCAACCTGCGCAAGATCAACCTCAAGCTAAACCCTGAGAAGTGTATCTTCGGCGTTCCATCCGGCAAACTTCTCGGGTTCTTTGTGTCGCAGCGCGGGATCGAGGTAAACCCAGACAAGATCAAGGCTATCGAGCAGATTGAGGCACCCAAGCGGATCAAGGATGTGCGTCGGCTCACTGGCTGCGTAGCCGCCATGAGCCGATTCATCTCCAAGTCTGCCGAGCGCGCCCTTCCCTTTTTTAAGATTTTGAGAAAGGCGGGCCCCATGGAGTGGACCCCGGAGGCTGAAGTAGCACTGCAGGATCTGAAGAAGTACCTCTCTTCTACACCAGTACTGGTGGCACCTAAATCGTAAGAGTCGTTGCTGTTGTACCTGGCGACGACGAATCAAGTGGTCAGCGCCGTGCTGGTGGCGCAGAGGGAGGTCAACGAAGAGGCAGTGGCAATGGCAGGACCGACGAATGGCACGTCAGAAATTTCCCACGCAGGGCCTAGTGCCGGCAAGGCAAGGCCCCCGGCAGAGTCTGGCGCCGTCGGGGCAGGGCCCTCGCTGCCAAATGAAGTGGTGCAGAAGAAGAAGATGATGCAACACCCGGTTTACTTTGTCAGCTCCCTCTTGCAGTGGGCTAGGTCAAGGTACTCCGGTGTGCAGAAATTGCTCTTCGGCCTCCTTATGGCCTCGAGGAAGCTGCGTCATTTCTTCCAAGCCCACGAGATCACTGTCGTCACCCGCCTCCCGTTGCAATGGATACTGCACAACCCGGATGCAACCGGAAGGATTGTGGAGTGGGCCTTCCAGTTGTCAAGCTTTGGGTTGAAGTTTGAAAGTACTTCGACAATCCAGAGCAGAGTCTTGGCGGAGTTCATTGCAGAATGGACCTCAATGCCCGACGAAGAAATCCAGGAAACCACTCACCCTGGCAAGGAAGCAAGTCGCGACTGGATCATGTACTTTGATGGGGCTTTCTTGCTGCAAGGTGCCGGTGCTGGTGTGCTGCTTGTCGCACCTACCGGAGAGCACCTCAAGTATGTGATCCAGATGCACTTTCCCAGGGAGATGTCCACAAACAACACTGCTGAGTACGAGGGGTTGCTTGCCGGTCTCAGGATCGCGGCAGACCTCGGGGTGAAGAAGCTCATCGTTAGGGGTGATTCGCAGCTTGTCGTCAGACAAGTCAACAAAGATTATCAGAGTCTGCTGATGGAGGCCTACGTAGATGAGGTGAGGAAGCTCGAGGAGCGCTTCGACGGTATACAAGCGGAGCATGTTACCAGAGCGGAGAATGACATTGCTGACTACCTGTCAAAGCGCGCCGCATTCACACTAGCTGTGGAACCAGGTACCTTTTTGCTTCGATTAACTCAACCATCCGTCGAACCATCAATGGAGGAGAACAAGCGGAGGAAATCAGGCCCCGACAAGTACTTTCCCGCCGAGCCCCCAGGGGCCACCGACAAGGGTGTTGCCGCGGATTCTGAGCTTGCCAAGGGGCAGTTGGCTCCAGCAGGGCGCTAAGCCCTGGCCGTAGAGACGGCTGCCCCCATGGCGGAAGAGATGCCTTTGGTCCTCGCCGTCGAGCCCCAGGCTCCGGCATGGGCACAACATACCGTCGGTTTCCTCCAGACAGGGGAACTTCCTGAGGAGCAGGAAGAAGCGGAAAAAGTAGTCTGTTGGTCTGCCTTGTACTAGTTCCTCGATGACGTCCTGTACAGAAAAAGACCGAATGGTGTGAAATTGAAGTGCATCCCCCAGGAGGAGGCCTGGAGCTGTTGGCAGAGATACATGGAGGCATATGTGGCTCCCACAAAGGGTCGAGGGCCCTTGCCGGCAAGGCATTCCATCAAGGCTTCTTCTGGCCCACCGCCCTCCAGGATGCGACGGCACTAGTAACCAGGTGTGAAGCATGCCAGTTCCATTCGAAGAAGCTTCATCAACTAGCTCAATCCCTTCAGAACATCCCTCTCTCCTGGCCGTTTTTGGTCTGGGGGCTCGACATACTGGGCCCTTTCCCTCGCACTGTCGGGGACTTTGAGTACTTGTACGTCGCAATCGACAAGTTCACAAAGTGGCCGGAGGTGGAGGCAGTGAGGAAGGTTACCGCACAGTCAGCCATCAAGTTCTTCAAGGGGCTAGTTTGCCGTTTTGGTGTACCAAACAGAGTCATCACCGACAACGGCACGCAGTTCACAAGCCACACCTTCATGCAATACATCCAAGACCTCGGCAGCAAGGTCTGTTTTGCTTCCGTGGCACACCCACGGAGCAACGGCCAGGCGGAGAGGGCAAATGCTGAAGTGTTGTGAGGCCTGAGGACGAAGACTTTTGACAGGCTGGACAAGAGCGGAAGGCGCTGGATTGATGACTTGACGACGGTTCTTTGGTCGATCAGGATGACGCCAAATCGAGCCACCCACTAGACACCCTTTGCCCTAGTATATGGGGCAGAAGCAGTTCTCCCCACGGAACTCATATACGGGTCACCTCGAGTTCTCGCTTATGACGAGCTTGAGCAAGAGCAATTGCAGCAAGATGACGCAACGCTCCTTAAGGAAGATCGTCTTCGGGCGGCTGTGAGAGCAGCGCGCTACCAGCAAGCCTTGCGCCACTATCATAGCCGCAAGGTTCATGCCCGAAGCTTTGAGGAAGGCGACCTTGTTCTTCGGCACGTTCAGTCGGCCAAGAATTCCAACAAGTTGACGCCGAAGTGGGAAGGCCCTTATCAGGTAATACGAGTCACCAGGCCCGGTGCGGTCCGCCTGGAGACCGAAGATGTCGTCCCAATGAGCAAATCATGAAACATCGAACATCTTCGCAAGTTTTACCCATAAGGCGCGGCTACCGGGCCTCCCGGCAGGCCACCTTTTGTACAAGCTTTGCCGGCGAGGCATGTAACCCTCTGTACAAAGCCAGGCGCAGACCCTGAGCATAAATAAATGAAGCGCT
Source organism: Aegilops longissima (assembly GCA_021605205.1). Classification (NCBI taxonomy): domain Eukaryota; kingdom Viridiplantae; phylum Streptophyta; class Magnoliopsida; order Poales; family Poaceae; genus Aegilops; species Aegilops longissima. Next base: position 722,445,253 of record CM038678.1, on the reverse strand, counting down.
GGTGCCCTAATTTTTAGCATGCATGCTAGGTTAAGTCTCTCCCTCGGTTAGGGTTGGTAGTGCTTAGCGGCGACTAACCCCTAGCCTAGAGGTTGAGTGTGCGTCTTTCTGTTCTCTTTGGTTCGCCGGGCACGTGGACACTTCTGCTGAGCCGCTTGGGAGAAAGGGAACGGACCGGCGCTCCGGCCCCAGCAAGCCAAGGCTGCCGGGGGCTAAAGACAGAAGGATCCAACCACGGTAAGCCAAGGTTGCCGGAGGCTGCGGATTCAGATAAGTCTTTTATTCCCCCTGTTATGCATTTCCGTATATAACTGGGACATGTGAAACCTCGTTTATGTTCTTAAAACCACCGTGCTCCCCCTTTCCTGTACCCAAGAGGTACCTCCTGGGTCGGAATTTGGTCATAGTCGCTGTGGCAAGGAAATGAACGAGGGGCCTAACTCTACTTCGCCCTGCCTCCGCAAAGAGCGCGAGAATGGTCGACTGAAGTGGGAAGACGGCAAGGCCTGTTGCCGGGCAATATATTTATCTTAAAAATAACAAGGATTCGTCCTTGGCATGGGCCTCGCTCACGCACAAAGAACCCGACAAACATCCTTTTTCATTAAAAACATCCCATACAGGTAAAGTTCATACGGAATTAAAAACATGAGCAAGGGGTTTACAAGTCTTAAAATTAGTAGGTGCCCGCAGGCTTACAAACTAAAAAGAGATAAGGTGCCCGTAATCCCTTTCTTGTCCCTCTCCTCAGAAGGTGGAACAAGACAGCAGGAGGGCAAAAGGGGCGCCTAGGCGAGGTGCGAGGAGCAGAAGGCGCCAAGAGAAAATCTTGGTGCCGGGAAAGGAGCTGGAAGACGAGGCAGCGGGCCGGCAATACGCGAAAAAGGCGTCGATGCCCGCGTACTCCGACTTGACGGCGCCACCCGCCTTCTTCGCCTTCTCCGGCCCTCCTACGCCAGTCGCCCAAGGACCTCGACAGGGCGCATGGCCGAGGGAGGAGCGACGCGGTCAGTCGAAGTCGGAGTCGGCATCCTGCCGCTCGACTCCCCCGTCGTCGCTGTCGCTGTCCTCCTCGTCACTCCCGCTTGACGAGGAATCTTCATCATCGGAGGAGCTCTCCACACTTTAGGCGAGTTCCAAGATCTCCAAAGACCTTGACGGAGAGCAGGCCGCCCTCCATTAACTTGAAATAGAGGACGAGCCCCGCCATCAGGCTATGGATGCGAGCGAACGTCTTCCATCCATGGCAAATGTACATGACGTGAGGAGCGGGGAAGTCGACGTCGACCCGCGTGCCGCCGTTCCCACAGCCCCTCATGTGCAGCCTGAGGGTCTGGGGCGGATCGAGCTCCATCTCCCGAGAAAAAGGGGTGGGGAGGCGGAGACGACGACGCGGTGGGCGGCGCAGCCTGATGAAGAACTCGCGGGGCTGGTTCCCGACGTGGCCCTCCATCGCGGGAGGCATCGCTGGCGGAGGCACGACCATCGCGCCGCCTCGTCCCCCTCTCCCCCGTCCGCCGCGGCAACCTCGGTCTCGCCCCCTTCCCCTTCCTCTCGTAGCCAGCTCCGCCGCCGCGAGCTCGTAGGAAGGAGGAACGCGTTGTCGAGTGGCGACCCTCGCCCCCACCGTCGAAGGGCCTGCGCCCCTCTCGCCATGACGGGTGGAAGGAAGGAGTGGAAGTGGAAGAAGATGGATGCTGGGAGAATTGGGGTGATACCCCCTCCCCCTCCTTATAAAGAGGCGGGGTCGAGGCTCGGCCACCCCACTCGGCCAATCCAGCCATCAGAGACGCAGGGAATCAGGACCGACCCACTGCCCCAATCAGCAACGGCCCGGTTTCCCACCTCCACCACCTGCCACCTGCATGGAGGACGCGTGGCGAGCGAGCAGAATTGAGAAGATGGGTGAGGCGACCGTTCCCCGACCCGTGACCGTGGGGGGCGGGCACCTTGAAGACTGCGACCCGAGTCCATCCAGTAAATGAGCCGCGCCTACACGCCTCCCTTCTTTTATGGGGAAGGCCCGAGCCGCCTCTTTACCACGATGTGACGCGTGCATGCAGAAACCGCCCCACGCATGACCCCCACGTCACGCACGACCCTCCACGTCGCGCGCATGTCATGGGGAAGCGCAGCGGGCAAAAAATTACTGCGGTAAAATCCCGCCCCCGACTGCCCGCGCACCGTTCTCGGCCTAGCCCAACAACGTGTCGTGATTATGTGTGGCCCAGGTCCGGGGGCTCCTGTCTGTGTACTAAAGTAGGGGCACTCTTTTCTACCCCTTTACTTGTGCACGGACAGTCAGAGCCGATCCCACAACCACACTAAGCAGACAGAGGAGGAAAACCGGGAAGAAGCCAAAGCAGAAGATGGCCAAGGCAACGCCAAGACCAGAAACACCGGACAACAAAGGGGCGAGGTGGAGTCCCCCGGCATGGCCCTTGCCGAGGCGGCCTCCGCGGCCCCGGCAAGAGCCTTGCAAAGGCAACTTGCCCAACACCAACAGAGCGAGCCACCCTTGAGCCCACGGGTTCCAACCCAACCAACTACATTGGGACCAGGGCTCGGGAGCCACCCCTGTGGTGGCATGCAGATCTTTGTCAAGATCACAAACATACAAGATCAGATAAGGACCAGAAGACAGCGACCCTCGGCAGGATCCTAGCCGAGGAGATCCACACTTGCCGGGGACGACTGCGACGCCACGGCAAGACCCTTGCCGGGGCCCCGACAAGGCCCTTGCCGAGGGCACCAGCAGGGCCACTGCCAGGCCTGCAACAGCTAAGGCTCCGCTGCCATTCGCATGCAGCTGCCATCCCAACCAGCTGGGCAGGCACCTGCGTGGCAACATGCGGCTTCCAGACCAGCTCAGCAAGCACCTATGTGGTGGCCTGCAGATCTTCGTGAAGGCCCTGCCACCGCGCCACCTCAGCAGCCTGCCTACCTACATGGCACCGCACGCATCGCTGGCCTGGGCGCGTGTCGAAGCGAGACGGAGCGGCGACGGATGGGACAGGCCTCGTTCCCGTCCCCGGTAAAGCTAATGGACACCTAAGTAGCGCATTAAATGCGCTTTGTCCCGTAATGCCGGGCGATAAGCTCGCACACTGTACGCCTTTCCAACTCCTGTGTGCCATTGTGTCAACCCCTTTTCGACTATAAGAGGAGGCCCGAGGCATGCTGGAGAGGGATTCAGCCTTTTGGAACTACACAGCCACCGTAGCCAGTTCGAAAGCTCAACAACACCCAATACATCCACCAAAGCAGGACTAGGTTTTACGCATCCTCGCGGCCCGAACCTGGGTAAACGATCTTTGTGCTGGCTCCTGGACCTGCTCTTCTCACAACCCCGCGCTCGCCGATCATAGAAGGGATTCCATTGATCCCATAGATGTCGTTCCCACCGACACAACCCTGCATCGGAAAAGGATATAAGCTGGTTATAACGTCCAAATGATCAAAGCAAGATTTAGCTACGTACAATACTTACTTGGAGACAACTGGCACTACATTCCTTATGTTACAGTTAAGCTAACAACAGCTGGTCAGAGGGTGTTGGGAGATCTGCAGCAGGACAAGTCTACAGAAGCCGAATCAGGTCCAAATGCAACATCATCATGCGACACTGCAGCAATATTGATAGCAGACAGGTTCATATTAGATCAGGGCATGGGAGGTCCAGACAGAACTACAAAAGATGTGGGGATGGACCAGGAGCTGATGGTGGGACTGGAGACCGGGAATCAGAGTGGGATACTATAGCAAATCTTAAAGATCTGACCAAGCCTTCTAAATACCAACAGTGCATGCAATATACCCCTATAATCACAGAAAGAAATCTGAGTGGCTAGTGAATCCTACGAAAACATGTCCGTTTCCAACAAGCAATCATGTAATACAAATAGGGCGCATTCGAGTGTCGATTGGCCCTGAGATGCAATAACACTTCTCGCCCGCTATTGATCCCCTCTCTCTATTCTCCGCTCGTCAGATATTTTCTTCACCACGAGCAGCATTCAGCATCGTCGAAGGTCTCCTCCGTTGAATCCGTCGGCAAGACACGGCGGCCGGCTTTCTCCCTTCTCCCCCATGGGCAACGATGCCAGCGCACTCCCTCCACCATGAATACGTTACCAGTGTCCAAACCAAATGCGTCGTGGGTATAGCCATTAACTGGCAGGAGAATGCAGATTTAGGAACTGGTGCTCACCTTGGTCGCCATTGCCCTTGTCGCATCCGAGGCCGCCGACCAAGTCCTGGCCGCGGCAGCCATGGAGGAGCACGGAGGAGAACCCAGGCGGGCCGGCGGAGGAGAACCCAGGCGGGTCGGCGAAGGAGAACTCATGCGTGGAGGAGAACCCAGACTGGGCGGCGCCATCACGCTCTGCAAGTATACGTATATTGAAGTAATTAATATTTGGGATTCCAAAACAACCACAGTTGAAAGAATAAACTTCAAATCTAAACATCTTGGATCCCTAACTTGTTGCTCTATTGGTCTTAACATTGTTTTTTTTCCTTTCTAGTGCTCCTTCAACTTTAAATTTTTTCAAAACAAGTAAATCTGAGATTATATGATTTTTCTGAGAATGTGCCACACACTTTTTTAATTACATGATTTGGGATTGCCTGAAATTTTTTAATTACAAGAATATTCAAAAAACCATTGAACACCTTTTAATCACATGACCATCTTACTAAAACATATTGACTATTTATTACATGATTGCATTTTCTAAAACTCAAAGATATTTTAAAATGCATTCAAGACTTTTTTCATTTACATCAAAATTTCCATAAATGTATCATACTGTTCTTTTATTACATCGATTTCTAGTAAGGTTTTTTTCTAATGACAAAAACATTAGGAAAATTGACTGAACACTTTTGAATTACATGAATTTCTTCGTAAAAATGTGAGAAACACTTATTTAATTACATGAATATTTTATAATCTATGAATTTCTCCTCTTCCGCAATGAGGTCTATCAACTTATCATCTTAGTAATCTAGCTAATATTCATCTTACTAAATCTTGCTCTGATCTTATAAGCTGAAGTACCTCCTCATCTCACAATGATAACATGGGCATGTCAGTACAAGAAGCCCTAATGCAGTAAAACAAATCAAAGTACAGTTCTCTTTGATCTGTTTGCCGTCTTTACCGACATTAATTAATTAGGGGGCAAGTATAAAAGTATTCAAACTCATCATGCACAACTCTTTCGGCGGTCAGAGGCAGTTGGCCCACTTCCCGTTTCTAGTAGGAGGCCCTCAACAACATCCCTTCACTGTACAGCCGTCGTGCGTGCCTTCCTTCCTTCGGTTATACTAATATACTAGAACATGAAGGCGCGCGTTGCCACGCTCGTCCATTTTAATAAAACTGATAGAAATATCTGTCAATAGTATATCTAAGAAGTGTGTTCGAAACTACAACGCCTCAAATATGAAGATGATTATTTTCTATAGTACCTTTGGGGAAATTTACTGAATTAAATCAAGAAATAGTTTGGAAGAAGAAAAATAATTGAATGTAAAGCATCTTAGCACGACTAACGGTTACTATTCTTCTATATAATTACGTGCCTTGTCAAAGATATGTTTCCTAGAGTTATTTGAAAAGCAACAACTTCCAACGTAATGCCACCATCAAGGAACCTCTCGAAAGCACAAACATAAAAATCCTGCAAATTGTAAGATCAGCGCATAAGCGTGGCTAACAAGAGATGAATACATGACCGACAAGAGTTGAATATGGATAAAAGAAGATTGCCTCTCAGAGTTGAGCATAACATTATTGTCAACGACGACCTCATAAAATGGCTTGCACCACCTAATTAATGGCCTCTAAAGTGTGTTGTCCATGGCCTCCCTGTCAAGCATATCAAGAATTTAAGTGTACTAAAACATGCAATGCACCAGAAAAAAAATGCAGACGTATGGTAAATCTTTAAAGTACATGAGCATTTGATCAAATAACTAACAAAAAGTAGCACCACACAGAACTATAATAGTCACATAGAGCTAAAGTATCAAAGTTATTCAAAGAACAATTTAAAAATGAAAATTGTCCCGCATAATTTGTTAGTAAATTCATATATAACCAATAAAGCTAATGCATGTATACAACTACATGTACATAATACGCTTTGACAAAAACTATGCATAATACATGAATTCCAATGTTCCAAGTTAAGCTTGTCATCTGATCCAATTACTGAAAGCCCGCTTTCCAGGATTGAGAAACAAAGTCAAGGAATCTGTCATACATACAAAATAGTACACCTACTGTTCCAATTACATCCTTCCGAGATGCCCATCACGCAACAGCAGAACAAATCAACAACATCATCCTACTTGGAGATTATGAAGCCAGCTAAAATTATAATTAAATCAACCATAAAATCAGATGTTGTAGATCCGAATCTAATTTGTAAAGCCTGTTGGCAGGGACCCATTGTTCGCGTACCTTGTTGGTCAGGCACAAAAGAAGAGGGGGCGCTGATCCTGCGGAATATAGGAGGATGAGGTGTTGGCGACTCACTACGAGTTCTCTCTCCTTCGCTCTGTCGAATCTCCTTCGCTGTCATCCCGTTACCACAGCCGCCGCCTGAGGGGAAGGGAGGCTCGAACGAAGAGGCGTCTCAGGTACGGAATTGGGAGAGACGTGCATTACAGATGCAAGGGCATGGAGGCGGGCGCAGGAGGAAGACAGCCGGCGATGGACGCCGACACCGCATGCGGCCACTGCAGCCGCCAAGGCAGAGCGCTGCAGGAGACAACATTAAGAAAAAAAGTAAAGAAGAGAGCCACCATGGGGCCTGTGGAGGAATAATAGATGGGTAGTGGAGGGCGCCGACGCCGAAGCAGACCTAGTGTTGAAGCTCGCCGCGGGTACGGCGGATGTACAGCATCGACGAACATAAGATCTCGGGGATGGGGATAGCGCCGCCGCTCGAAGATAGACGAAGAGACTTTTTCTTTTCTTTGAGAAGAATAGACGAAGAGACCTGGACCTGGGCGAATGATATGATTTGCAAGTTAGGCTAGACCTGGGCTTGTATCTTACGGCCCGATTATCGACGCGAACCGCAACTAATTCTGCGGAGCAGCGGCCCGCAAAATGGTGTTTCTTACGTGCGTAAGGACCGAGCAAATCTAGCGCGTTCGTAGGTATGATCGGACGGTTAGGGAGCTCAAAACACTGTGGTGGCTGGTAACTGGCTTCATTATACTGTTTCTTACTAAATGTTGTCCGATAGACCACCATGGTGTGTGTGAGATAGCTGTATAGCTCATTTCGTTTCGTTAGAGAGAGAGAGAGAGAGAGAGAGCATGCGCCAGGACCATGGTGTTGCTACCGTGGCCGTGGTGGAGGTCATAGACACGCCCACTCATGAGCATTGTGGATCATCCACGCCTCGTTCAATGATGACCAGGTGCCCTTCGAGCATAGTGTCATGGTCGTGGACACTGCGGTCTTCCGACACTACGAGGATTGCCGTGAGTTTATCCATGGGATACTCGCCCGTCGGCCGGTGAGCACCGAGTACGACCTCGCCCTAGCAACTAGCCAACTAGGGGGCCTAGCTCACCCGCCAATGGACTTGATCATCGTGATCGGCTTCCAGATCGACAACCCTCGACATTAACATCCTCCTGTCGTCACTCCGGGAATGTTTGGTCTACTGCGAGCCACGTCACACGTGCCCTAATTCGCGGCTGCAAAGAGGCTGCCGCTCCCGGAGCTCTTTTGACGACGAGCATGGTGTGCTCCATATGTATGCTATACTTGGATCATGGTGACAATGAGACAAACTTCGCAGCTTTTGCTCCTCACAGTACCCCAGTGAGAAGGTTTCTGTTCCTACTATGTTACTACGGAAATTTTTTTGGAGATGAAGCATGATATTTTGCATCAGTTCTAGTGTTTCAAATCTTGCCGTCTCCAAGCATACATCTCTTTACCCATGAGCCAAGGATACATATATTGAGGTAATAAATATTATGGTAATACATCTCTTCTCCAGGCATACATCTCCTTCCTTCCGTCGCCTATAAGGAAGATATATTGATGTACTCCCTCTGCAAAGGAATATAAGAGCGTTTAGATCACTACTGTACTTCCTCCGTAAAGAAATATAAGAGGATTTAAATCACTAACATAGTGATCTAAATTGTCTTATATTTCTTTACAAGAGGGAGTAATAAATATTATAATGCATGACTCACGACATATTATTTTTCTAGCATTTCTAGTGTTCCTTCAACTCTTGATTTTTATTCATAACAAGTAAATCTGAGATTACATGATTTTTCTAAGAATGTGTCGAACACTTCTTTTAATTATATGATTTTGTAATGCACGAACATTTATAATTACAAGACGAACTAAAAAGGCATTCAACATTTATTAATTTCATGACAATCTTACTAAAATATATTAACAACATTAATACATAAACACATTTTCAATAAGATGAAAAAATTAAAATGTATTCAACACTTTTTTAATCGCTAACCATTTATATAAATGTGTTGTACATTTTATTACATGGATTTTTAATAAAGAATAAAAATACACCAAACACTTCTTGAGTTACATGAATTTCTTTGTATAAATGTGTCAAACACTTTTTAATTACATGAATGTTTTTCTAATCTACTAATTCCTCATCTTCAGCTAGGAGTTCGATGAACTACCCACCATATATAGTGATCTAGCTGATATTTATCATATAAGCTGAACTACCCCATCATATCATTCCCATAACTTGGGCACGTCAGTATATGACGCCCGCAGGCAGTAAATTAGATTACAGTTGTCTCTATATTGTTTGCGGTGTTCACTGATATTAATTAGGGAGCAAATGGGAATAATTTTAAACTCATTATGCACATCTCTTCCAACGGTCAGAGGCCCTTAGAGCATCTCCAGCCGCGCACCCAACATGCACCCGAGGCGATTTTTTCGTGCCGGCGTCCAAAAATCGGCCCAGTCGCGCCCCAGAAGCCCGTTTTTCGCCGGTATGGGCCTAAATTGGCGCCAGCAGACCTAGGCCGAACCCGGCGCGCTAGGCGGCGCCGGGGAGAGCGATTTTGGCACGAACTAATTGCGGGCCCGCCGAGTCAGCGACACTCGCCTTGTCGTCCTCACAACGCCTCGGTTTTCCGTGGGGAATCAATGCCAAGGTTGCCGCCGGTCAGCCTTCCATTGATTCCTCACAAGCGGCGCTTCCTCACGGGTGGCGCGGCGACACCCTCCCTCCCACCACGTGTACACACGGCGTCGGGCAGCTATAAAATCGACGCCTCCCCCTCACCTCTGGCCACACCACGCCGTCATCTGCCTCTCTCTCCCCGTGCGCAACCGCCGCCGCCGATCCTCCCCTCTCTCCCCAAGCCCCCACGCCGATTTTAGCGCCGGTTCGCCACCCCAGACGGCGATTTTACGCGCCCCCTGGGTGGCCAACGGCTGGAGATGCTCTTAGTAGCATCCCTTCCGCTCACAGCCGGTGTACGCGCACAACAAAGTATTCGGCTGTGTGTAAGATGTCAAACCAACACGTTTGCTCTATCTGTAAAATAAATAACGAACTAGTATACAATCAACCACAACTAGAGAAAGGACCAGCGCGCAAGTAACCAACAATCAACGACAACTAGAGATACGATGTCTGCTGATCGATCTTGGGAACGGACTGCTGCACGACAGTCATGACGATAGCCCTGCTCTGCCCAGCGCGCTTGCCAACCCATGGCGGGCCTGGTCGCCCGCCTCCCATCCGCCATGCCACCTGCCCCACCTCTGTTACGTCCACCGTCTCCTCTGCTGTCACGCCCAAACTCTCCTCATCCTCCGCCGCCGCCACGCTACACAGGTCGGGTAGCACAGGCGGCCAGCCGGGCACAGCAATTCGTGCAGCAACGAATCGAGTCCAACCAAATAATCACCCTTGCCATCCATCCAAGGCCCCCAACTGGCAACAGAGACTGGAAACCTGTCGTCCAGACCAGACCACACCAGTGTTGAGTACAAAAGCAGCTAGCAGCGCCTTCCTCACCCAACCCCAACCCTAGCATGCAACATCAGTCCAAAACCCCTCTTCCCTTCCGTTTCTCTCCGATCGATTGGCGATGCCGCCCGCTCCCCTGCATGCATGTCCCCAACTCAGATCCAAAGGCTACGCCAGACCCCATCGCTGTGCCGCCGGCCCCAGCGGCGGTCCCGCTCACCCCCGAGCTCTTTGCTGCGCTTAGCCAGGTGGCCGCCAGGTCCAACCCCAACGCCGGGGCGCCGAGGATCCCTCTCACATCCGAGCTCCTCGCTATCCTGCGCGGCGAGCTCCAGCCCTCGTCTCACGACCACTCCTAGTTGGCCCTCCATCTTCGCCTTTCCCAGCAGCAGCTCGACTCCATCTCCACTAGCCACCCCTCCGCCATGCCACCACAACGCCGATAGTCTTCTCTGCCGGCCCCCGCCTCCGTCCCGGGCGCCCTCTCACGTGTCACGGCTGTTTTTGCCGCTCTCTCTCACGCCGGACTAGAGGTAGACGATGAAGGTAGAAGAAGCACAATTTTTTTTCCAGCCGCACATACAGCCCTTTTCTCATTTGTATTCTCCTTACCAAAGCAACCAGCTTAATTACAAGCCCTTTTCACGCACGCCTGCAAGGCCGGTCCACCATGCTGGCCACTAACAGCATGATCCACACAACTTGGCGTTCAACTAACCAGCCCACAATCCTAGCTACTGGCTAACTACATGCACGCCACACTCCACGATCCTAGTTACTGGCTAACTACATGCACGCCGCACTCAGGTGCTTGACGCGAACGCTCCGGCGGCGCACAATGAACGGCTAATCCACCTAGCTAGCTAGCTCAACCGGCTGTAGCACCACGCCATACACACATGCACACACGCTACACACACATACGCCACGCGCCGCTGCGTCCCGCATGTCCCGCGTGTATCCGACGAGCCCGACTGCACCAGTGTGTCCCGCACGTCCCGCGCGAATCCATCGTGCCCGACGAGCCTGACTGCAACAGTGCGTCCCGCACATCCCGCGCGAATCCGTCGCGCTCGACAAGCCCGACCACACACGCCTACACCGCGGTCCCGCCGCGCCTGACACGCCCGGCGCGCGCCCATACACACGCCCAACGCGTCCGACACTGGCGCCGCGGCTTATTCCGGCCAACAACGGCCCCTTCCTCTGCCCAGAGCGCATGCCAATCCGGCGATGGAGATGGTGCGACTGCGAGTCATATCCGCGGAGGAGGACACGCTCCACTATCGCCCGCTGGTGCGCCCCGCGCAACTCACCTTCGAGGCGCTCTGGGGCCGCTACCACTGCACCACACTGACGCAACGCCGAGCACAACCCCGGGAGGCGCAAAGCAACCGGGCCAACTTATGGGCCCTCGGCGCAATGATCAAAGGGCGGCTCTGCTGGGCGTCTTCGTCGGCAATGCCTTCAACTACCGCGCCGAGCTCCTCGTCCTCGGCCCCACAACCAAACGCGAGCCGACATCGGCTATGTGCCCACGCCTGTTCGACGATGACCCTGCGGTCTTACGAAACTACGAGGGCTACCGCGACCTCATCCACGGGATGCTCGCCGACGGGCCTGTCCCTGAGAACTTGGGGGGACCATCATCACCCGCAAATGGACTTCGCTGATGAGATCGTCCCCAAGATCGATACCCTTGAGGGCATCGTCCCACGCTTCAACATCGACATCCACCTGCCATAGTTACTGGTATCTCTGGTTTTCAGCCATCCATAGGCGGACGCTGTTGTAGGAGCTCTGGCGGTACCCGGCCTAGCGTGCGCAATTCTCCATTTGGAGTTGGAGCATGGTGACAAGGAGATCGTCAGGCTGTCGTGCCTCCACACTAATGCCTTCCACACCCCGTGCATCAAAGCGTGGTTCTATCAAGAGTCAAAGTGCCAAATTTATCGGCGTGCGGTGATGGATTAATTCGGCTTTAGATTCTCAGATTAGATAGCTGAAGATGCTTGACTCATACATCTTGAATGCAAAGATGTTGATAGATTACATAGCAGATGAATAAATTTCTTCCCGGCAAAAAAGAAACAAAGAATAAATTCCGATGTAATAAATATTTGGGAGGTGAGACTGGTTTTTCAGCACCCAGGTGTCTAGGCACCTGATTATCAGCACCGTCCAGGAAGCAGCTAGCCCATAGAGATTTTCGCCAGGTCCTGTACCAGAAGTTTGATTAGCAGGCCTAGAAGAGTTACCCGTGGGAGCCTGGCAATATTTAAAACAAATATGTGCCTATACTCACATTGTTCATTCGTAGGCAGACTGCACCTCGCCTGCTACCGCATCTTTCCTTTTCTTGGTGAAGGGCCAGATAAAAGGGGGTCGGGACACCCACTTGCTACCGAACCTTTCCATCTCATCAAGGTTGAATGGCTAGATAAAAGGGGTTCGGGACCCCCGGGTGCTACCGCACCTTTCCGTTTCTTGGTATTTGTGTAAAGTTACAAAGAGCAAAGTGAGCAGTCGGTAGTAGCCATACAGGAAATTTAACCACCGCTGCATTATTGATTGTGGGAAAAATTGCAGAATATATGAGCAAATATCACTTATCCCGAATTTATCTAAATAATACTAGTAATTAGTAGCGTGTCAGCCTAGACAGCAAACCAGTTGCTCTTATCTACATCAGATTTACTAATTAGATGGGTAACATGGATTACTAAGAAGGTTGTCAGGAATTTAGATATCATGTTATATCAGATAGAAGAATTCATATTTGGATCGGAGTTTGTAACTGTTTATTTTTTCTTAATGCCTAGCTTAATTCTAGATGGGTCATCAAAGTCCAGATTGCAAATCCCTCCGCTCGTCTCACTATTAGCGTCTTTGTCTGAGAATCTGTTTCAAAGCATTTGCGAGTTGAGAAAATAAAAGAAATTGTTTACTACTGTATTTCTACACTTACATGCTTTCAACCTGGTAAAGGTGATTGTAGTTTTTGAATCTATAGGAATGTGGCCTAAGATAGTTATAGGAACCGAAGTGAATAGTGACCAGTAATGCTATGTAGTATAGTGATACATTATTTTAAGCCAACACCATTGACTTTGGGTGCAATAAGAGAAGGTAGTACATACTATCTACAAATGGCAGGTCCATATTACTATTTTGAAATAACTGACAGGAGCAGCATAACTTATCTGATGCCCTGTTTTCGAGTAGAACGACTAGTCAATGAGTCGTAACTAGAAGTCGGCTCAAATACCTCGACTAGTCGATCGGCATGGCACGACTCGCCAAGAGTCGCTAACAGAATGACTCGTCGACTCGTCAACTCGAAAACCTTGACCTGATGTGGATATTTATTTTAAGGAATGGTGATAAAAGCTCAGCCTCTAGTAACAATTTGGCAACTTTGGATCTCTCGCCCGCTCACCTCGCTGGGCAAGGAAAACCTTGCCAACGGATCGTAGCCAAATTGGCTTGCTCACACAAACGAGGAAAAAACTTGAAACTGCGGGTAACGTGATGAGTTGCCGGGGAACCAAACCCCTCGCTTCTTTGCTTTGCGAGGCAAGGCAAGCGCTTGCCCAGAATCCAAACGTGCAGTAACCTTTGCTAGATTTACATGTCATGCCTGATTAGGCATAGCTTTGTTTTCTTTTACCCATTTAATTTTGCCGGTCCCTGGCAAAGACCCACTCAGAGTGAGAAGTTCAGAATTCAATGTGCACTCAATACAAAGTTCAGAATGTTGGGTAGTTGACGACAAAATTATGTACTCCAGGTATACGAAAATCTTAAGATTCTTCCAAAATAGGTATAGTTTGACAACAGACTAGAAATTCAGCAATCGTCCGCCAACCAAATCCGCGAAATAGGGAATATAAGGTCAACCACCCGTGAAATCTCCAGAATTGCACATAAGATGCACTTCCCAGCTATCCATATCATACGACAGATTCACCTCCTTCCAGTCAGTAACGAAAATCAAATTATGATCCGGATGAATTGCAAACATCTCATACTTAAAGGTCTTGTCCTCTTCGTCAAGTACCCACACAAAGAGTTGGTAATAATAAGGAACCATATACCAAAGCATGCAATTTCCCCTGAGAGTATCCAATTGAGCTATAACTAGACCTGGCTTCTTCCATTCCTTCCGGGAGAGAAATTTTCCCACAAACATCCCCCTCTGAGTCCACTGCAGCTATAATAGGTTCCTCGATCACCAAATGCATAAAATGCATCAGGCCATTCAAAAAGGCACATTCTGCAGTAAAAGAAGGAACTCTCTGGTATCCCCCACTCACGGTTGTTCCGAGTCCATCGCCCAGTTTCGGATGAGTATATCACCACATCGTCGTGCAACTCTACCACGGGTGTAAACACCGCAAAGCGCAACGGAACGGCCGCGTAAAAAAAGCCAGGAAGGGCTTTGCCAGTTTGACATGCGCAGGTTCATCATCCTCTTCATCTTGCCATACTATCTATAGGAGGCAACACGGTCCACTGTCTGTCATAGGATTGCACACGATATAATTGCATTCCTCGTCTTCTTGCGATTCCCAGCATTTGCAGATGAGAAGGCTGCTGCTGCATTGTTTGAGCTTGACCCTAGCGTAGCTCCCGCGAAGGAAAGCGAGCGAAGCGTCGACCAGAGAGGCGGCTCCCTTGGACAGATTGCTGAAACGGAGACCGCCGTCTGAGTGACGGGTGTGGAAGAACCCATAATTCTAGGGGTTGGACTTCACAAGCCGGAAAAGGGCAATAGAGCCGCGGCTGTGTGTGCCTGGATCTGGATGGGCTTTACCACTTCTTCGAAAATTTTGCCTAAAGGTTGTGTATATCAGGAAATAGGGTAATAGAGCGGGGACTGGGTATATCAGGAAAAAGGTTTTTCTAACAAATTACCTTATATGGATGCAGATCATTATCTGTCCAATTTTTTGAAGGGTATATGTAAAAGGCATATCCAAATGTCCGCGTATACCTACTTCCATTTTAGAGACACACAAAGGCATCTCTTTCTTCACCGTTTTGTAAACTAATTTTCGCCATCTATTTTCAAGATTCAAGAATAAAACAACGATAGATGTAGCTTGCCAAACAATTCACAGTAACTTATGCTACATATATAGCGAATCCTAGAGCGGGCCGATGGGAAGGAAATGCCAACAAGTGCACCACCTTACCACTCAAACCATAGAAAAACGGTTACTTGGTCCAATAGTTCATCACACAAAAAAACGCTCCAACTTCCTCGTATAATGGGGGTTGCAACTCCTTTGGTACTTTCCCAATACCGCATGACCCATAATTTCACTCCATCGCCTTCACATCTCATGTGTCATGTCACCCGCTCGTCCCATCTTATCCCCTCTTCTGCCACCAAACCGCCGAGCGTCCCTTCAATAAATCTATAATTATATGATTTTTTTAAGAATGTGTCTCACACTTTTTTTAATTACATTATTCTGTGATTCTCGATTTTTTATTACATGAACATTTAAAAAATTATTGAACACTTTTTAATCACATGACCATCTAACAAAAAAATGTATTGACTACATTATTACATATGGTTAGGTATGTAGCACCTCCCAGAATGGCGCTACAACACAACGCATAGCGCCTAGCGTTGGGCGCTACCTGAAGGTTTAGTTCTGTGAAATACTTTCGCGGAGAGTTTACTATTTGAATTTGTGTTCCTTTTTGGTTATATTTTCCATTTTAACCAGCACATCAGTCTATGATGCCCTAGGGCAGCAAATGAAATCACACCATTTTTGGTTTGTCTCCAAACTGTATCCAGTCTTCACCGACATTAATTACAGGGAGCAAAAGGGAAAGTCTTCAAGCTAGTCATACATTACTCTTCCAACGGTCATAGGCAATGGGCCCACTTTCCGATTCCATTAGGAAACCCTCAGCAGGTTTGTTCGTTTACAGCCAATCATGTGCGTGCCTTCCTTCCTTCCTTCACCTATAAGAAATTGCGTCCGACGATCCGCCATGGTGCAGAGCTCATTTCGTTTCCTTAGAGAGAGAGAGAGGGCGCCATGACCATAGTTTGGCCACCGTGGCTGCATGTAGCGGAGGAGACACACGTCTACGGCTGTGGGAGAGTTCTCCTGCGCGTCTTCCACCACCGCAAGTCGACCCATCTCCCGAGCTACCTGCGCGTTCATGGCGACGTGGTTGTATCGCACGGGTCAGCCTGGACAGCACGAGCGGGCTTTGCGGCCCGCTCATGGCCCGTTTAAGACCGGCCCGTACGGTTCAGGCCCGATAGGAAAATATGCCGGTCCGAGCCCGAAAAAAGAGACCGAAAAAAGTTCGGTCTGGTCCGGTCTTTAACTGGGCCGACCGAGCGGACCGATGGCGCAAGGCCCATCAACTGTCCAACAGATCGAGGCCCCGAGCCCCCTAGCCGAGCAACCCCCCTCCACTCGTTACATTCCCCCTCCTCGCTCGATTCCTTCTAGCTCTCCTCACAAACAGACGCAGCGCCTCCTCCTCTGTTCTATCCCTAACCCTAACCCTAAGGTGACGGCGCCATTGCCCGCGGCCTCTACCTTCACCGACGGCGCCATCTCGTCCGAGTCCGAGCTGGAGGAGCAGGTGTACGTCGGGGAGGCAGCAAGGCCAGCACATCGTCGGTCCGTCCTTCCCTGGTTCCTCACCGAACGCCACGAAGATGAAGAGGTAATCTGTCTCTAACATGTAACCCTCGCCGAACTGAGATGATTCAGTAGATAATTAGTTTATTTGCACTAGTACTAGATGATTTTCTATGCTACAAAAAGAAGAAGATGAATTATTTGCACTTGATTGATGTACTGACTGCAGATATTATGTGCTATTTTTTTGTAGATAATGGTGAAGGAGAAGGGGTATAAGAAGGGAAAGGGTGCTGGTAAGGAGAATGCGAAGGCGAAGGCAAAGGAGAAGAGCGTGAATTACCTAATTATGCAAGATTCGGCGCTGCCTCCGCCGGTTACGAGGAAGAAGAGGAAGCCTAAGGTGCAGATTAGGAAGGCGAAAGACTTTCCCAATGCCCCAATGGGAGAGTTCATTTGTAGGTTAAAACACACCCTCCACCTCCTCCGCGCCTCTCCGACCGCACTGGTGCCGGCGTGCGTGCCGCGAAAGCCGCTGCCTCCGGCTCCGCAACCTGCTCCGAGCTGCCTCATGCATCTACTATTGTATGATTGCTTTACTTGATGCTTGATGTAGCCATATTTACATATAACCATATAGGTGTTGTTTGCTTATTTGTGTGCTCATGTGTGTTAGGTGGTAGATGATGAGGAGAAGGAGGATGACAGTGACGAGGACGAGGACGTGGACATGGATGAGGACAAGGACAAGGACGATGAGGAATATGAAGAGCAAAATCTGTTTATAGTCCCGCCACAAGCGAGTGCTGATATGTCGGATGATGATACATCAGAAGGGTATAAGGAATCAGCTGATGAACTAGAAGGTGACTCTATGTCCGAGGAATCACTTGTGCATGTTGTCTCTAGTGAGGAGAAGGCAAGAGAAAGGAAAAAGAAAAAGAACAAGAGGCCAAGAGCCAATGCTCCTGTTAGGATGTCATCGTATGTTTGGGCCCCATTTTCACAAGGTCAAAGAGCCAGGAGCATCCCGTAGAGATGGTGTTGAAGGCCGCTTGTAATTATTGTCCCAAAAAGAGGTATGCGTATACGCAAGGTGGCAGCACCTCAACTATTGGAAGGCATATTTTAAAATGTGAATGTTTAAGTGACAAGATGGCTAGGAATGCCATCCAAACAACTCTTGAACTGCACAAAATCAATGGTCCAACAAGTGCTCCAACAATGCACCCCTATATTGAGTACAACCAAGGAATCGTCCAGGAGCTTATTGCTAAGATGATATGTGTGCATGAGTATTCATTTAGAATGGTTGAACATGAGTGGTTCAACATTGTAATGAAGTGCATGAATCCAAATTATAAACCCATTGGAAGGAAGGCAATACGAGCCGAGTGCATGAGGGTTTACAAGAACGAAAAAGAGGTGCTTAAATCTCTCCTAAAGGGTGTGAGCTCCATATGTCTAACTATAGATTTGTGGACAAGCAACCAAACCTTATCTTACATGTGTGTGGCTGCACACTATATAGTGGGAATTGGAACTTACAAACCCGTGTGCTTTCTTTCATAGAGTTGGATCCTCCTCACTCTGGAAATGTCATTGCAGATGCTCTCTATGCGTGTGTGACGGAATGGAATACTGAGACCAAAATTATGTCCATCACACTTGACAACGCTTCAAACAATGATGGTGCGATCGATGCTTTGAAGGCCAAGTTGTTGTTTCGGAGAGGTGTGCTTGTATGCCTTCTGTTTTTACACATATGCTTGATGTTATTGCTCATATGCTTGTTGCTATGCTCATATAGAAGCTCTTTGTGCTCATATGTTTGATGTTTGTGCTCACATGCTTGCTGTTTTTGCTCACATGCTTGATGTTTTTGCTCATATGCTTGTTGCTATGCTCATATAGAAGCTCTTTGTGCTCATATGTTTGATGTTTGTCCTCATATGCTTGCTGTTTTTGCTCACATGCTTGCTGTTTTTGCTCATATAAAATTTGTCTTTTGTAGGTAAGGACTTCGAAGGCCAATATTTTCATATCTGTTGTTGTGCACACATCCTCGATTTGGTCGTGCATGATGGGACAGAGATCTTAGATAATTTGAAAAACAGCTTGAGAGAGACGGTGAAGTACTTCAAGAGGTAACCTTCTCGCCTCCATGCTTTTGTTGCCACTTGCAAAAGCTTGGGTGTCAAAGTTGGTAATCATTTACACCTGGATTGTAAAAAAAGGTGGAGTTCAACCTATAAGACAATTAGCACTGCCCGTGGATATAAGGAAGCCTTGACCTCTCATGCTGGTTCCAATGCAAACTATGCTTGGGCGCGACAAACGCAGAGTGGGACATGTATGAGCTTATCTCTCCATTACTTGAGAGTTTGGCTGAGGTGACAAAAGTATTTTCAGGAAGTTTATATCCCACTTCGAACATCTTCTACCCATACATTGTTGGGGTCAAGCTTGCAATCAAACATGCAATGACTAGTGATAGTGACCACTACAAGGAAATGGGTGAAGCAATGTTGGAGAAGTTCGAAAAATATTGGGAAGAAAAGAACAATGCCATGGTGATCACAACCATCTTTGATCCATGGTACATATGCTTGCTATTTTTACTCCAATGATTGCTGTTTTTTACTCATATAGTTGTTGTTTTTACTCCAATGGTTGCTATTTTTTACTAATATCACTACTGGGGAAAACCCTATACACAGAACTTTAGCAGCAGCGTGGGTCAAAAAAGCACGCTGGTGCTAATTAGCAGTAGCGCGCCTGAGGTAACCGCGCTGCAGATAAAGATCTAGCAGTAGCGCGTCTTGCTGTACACACGTTACTACTAAAATTCCCACGGCTTAGCCCATAAGCTACACATAGTAGTAGCGATCTATGACGAACCGCGCTACCGCTACGCTGTTTGTAGCAGCGCGTTTTAATGTAAACTCGTTGCTGCTAAAGGTTATAAAAGTAAATGGAAAGGTAATTGAAAATGAAAGAAATAGAATAAAGTGAAAGGAAACAAATAAAATGTGAAGGAAACTAAATGAAAAAGGGAAAAAAGAGAAAGAAGTAGCAATAGCGTGTATCAGCGAACGCGCTATAGCTAAGGTAGCAGCAGCGCTTTTCTCTGAACGCGCTACTGCTACTTCTGACTTAACCACGGGCCGGTTCGTCCTTCCCCACGCCACTTTCCACCAAATCCAACTCTCTCCACTCGCTACTCGCCGCCGTCACAAGGCTCAGACTCTCTCTCGCCGCCCGACCCCGACCTCAACGCCGCCTCGCCTCGGCCTCAACGCCGCCCAGACGCCGCCTCGACCCGCCCGACCCGACCTCGACGCCGCCTGCCCTCCTCGTCAGAGCACCCGAGGTGAGCACGCCCGCTCTCCCTCTCCCTACCTGATCTGCCTAGGGTTTCTTTATATTTTAGTTGCATATTAAGTTTATTTTTATTTATAGTAAGTTTATTTTAGTTGCATATTAAGAACTAGGTACTAATTAGGTACTAGAATATTTTTATTTATAGTAAGTTTATTTTTAGTAAGAACTAGTTGAATTAATAGAACTAGTTAGTAGGAACTTGTTTCTATTTTTTAGTTAAAGCAAGTTTTCCCGCCTCTACGTGGACGATGCCTATCCCGCATCCTCGTCGTTGAGTCGGCGGAGGACGACGCCTGCTTGACCAGATCGGCCATGTCCGGTACTGGGCTCCGCCGGGGTGGTACTGGGAGGCGCTACCTACCGGGGGGCGCAGGTTGGTGAGGAGCCAGCCTGTCGTTGACACGAACCTTCTTTGGTGGCGGTCGCGTGGGCCAGTGACGATCGAGAGGCTCGAGGACCCCGCGGAGGTGGTGCGTCACCGTGTCAATGAGGAGGACGCGCACGTCCGTCGCTACTTGTTTGCGTTGGAGCACAGGCCGTTCTCCAATACCTGGCAGGTGCTCCAGGGATCTCACTGGAGCTATGGTCCTGTGATGGTTCCTTCTCTGTGGGTGTCCACCGCCCGCGCCGATACCCGTCGTGTGCTAGGGTTTTAGTTCTGTTAGTGATGTTATATGTATGACACTATTTGTGATGTATTAGTGATAATATTCGACGATGTACGGACGTATGAGATGATTTACTTTTGCTTATTGAATGCATGCTAATTTGAGTCCTATAAGATATTTTGAAATGTATATCTTGTATTGCTCAATATCCAAGTGGCCCGTCATGTTTGCAGGTTACACCTCCGAGTGGCCTATGTTTTGCCGGAGTGTTGATTCATTTTCGTTCCGACAAATTTCAGGCGCTCGATATGTCCTATTTTAGCAAAGGTCATGCCGGATTTTTCCGTGAATTTTGTCATGACTTGTGCCAGAATATGTAGGAAATATCGAGTGCCCCGGATTTGTGTGTTGAGTATCTTGGTAGTTGTCTTCGATCGATTTTCAATTAATGTTTTAACTATGAACATAGGAAATGTCTGACGACAAAAAGGATTTCGGCATTCGCAAATACTGCGAAGACGAGTGCGGCCTGTGCGACGGAATCTTTCTAGATGATGATAGGCGCTTCAGCATCAAGGTGGACGAGAACTTCGAAGTGGATACAGTAAGTCACAGCGACAAGTCTTTTTCGTAATCAAGCATGACATCTGCTTCATTTGCTTGAACTTATATTTTTTTTACTATTCTACTAGCGTATCCCCTGCCATGCAAGAGTTTTTGTATTGGATAAGATAGGTTTCAGACATACTGCGGAGGTAAAGAAAGTTTATTTGAAGACCAAGCATGGTTATATTTTCCATGCAAAATTATACAATTCAGACGACTACACCTATTTTGGATGCAAAACATGGCGAGCACTATGCAAGACTTATGCATTTGAGCCTGATATGGTTATCACCTTTGATATTCGTCCGGAAGATGATATTGAAGGTAATACCGACATCTGGGTCGATGTGCAGACGCCTCCAGTTATACCATTATGTAAGTTTCTCAACCATACTTATGTATTTGATATTGTTTATTCAAAAATAGTTGACAACTAATTTGTATTGTCAGCTTATTTCGGTGCAAGCAAACATGTCCAGCGCTTGGTAGACATGACCTACTACTGTCCCGAGGCTGAACTAAACTGCGAGGAGCTAAGTCATTATGTTTCATGGCTTGAGGATCTTGATACTGTCAAGGCAAATTTTCTTCCTGGATTTAGAAATGTTAATACTGAAAACGTGCGACCAATAGTGTTCGTGATGAACTACGGTCACATCCATTTAGGAAGGATGGTAAGATTTTTACTATTTGTCCTCATTGCATCTTTTCCATACATTATTTTTGAAGCTAAACTTCATTGCTAAGTATGTTACCATACGATGTTCTTCAACAGGG
The DNA here is from genome assembly GCA_021605205.1 of Aegilops longissima. NCBI lineage: Eukaryota > Viridiplantae > Streptophyta > Magnoliopsida > Poales > Poaceae > Aegilops > Aegilops longissima. The sequence goes on along the minus strand of CM038678.1, from coordinate 722,423,233 downwards.
ACTCCCGATGAATGTTGTGCCTTATGGGTTCGAGACTAAAGGTACCATGAGTATTATCAGCTTACGGCCAAGATATCCTACAGATTACTTTAATGCATTCAAGATTAGCGACGGATGCTTAATAGTGCAAGACTCCACCAAATATGTGTTGGGGGAGCGCAGAGAAGTACTAGGGGGCAGCAAACAGAGGCACTTTCCACGATTAGGAGACATGTTCATCTGCATGCTCCAACTTGATCAAGGAGGAGAGCTACACATGTTTTATGTTGTTTTACCTAAGAGAGAGCAGCAGGAGTGATTAGCTAGCTAGAAATGAGTTTTAGGATGATGATGTGCTACACTATTACTATGATGATAAAATAGCTAGTGTTGGTGGTAATGACTATGATGATTATTATTAGCTAGTGTTAGTGGTGATTAAATAAATACTGTTGGTGGTAATGACCATGATGATGATTAAATATCTTGTGCTGGCGGATTAGATTCAAGTGGAGGCAGCATGTGGTGTACATCGAAAGTACTACTAGTCCAAACTAGATCAAGTTTGGATTAGTAGTATACTCTTGACATGCACCACATATTGCCTCCACTTGAACCTAATCCACCTTCACTTGACACACTGTTATGGACATAATGATGTAAACCTCATAACTAGTATTGTACCAATATTTGTATGATGGCGCATAAATACAATAAAAATAAAAAAATAAAAAAAAATACTAGTAGCGATGGGCAGAAAACATGCTGCAAGTAGTTACCTTAGCAGCAGCATGGTAACGAACAAACGCTGCAGCTATTTGTCCTAGCAGTAGAGCGGGCTGGCACGCGCTGCTGCTAAGCAATAGCTGCAGCGCCTTATTAGTAGCGCCTATACCCGCGCTACTGATACATCTAAAACCCGCGCTGCTGCTAGCCTTTTCCCTAGTAGTGTATGCTTGTTATTTTTACTCGCATGCTTTCTAATTCACTCCAATGCTATCAACTTTGATCCTAGCTAGGTACAAGATGAGTTACATAGAGTGGGCCTTTGGAGAACTACATGGAGAAGGAAGTATGAGGTTTAGGACTGAGATCAAAATCGTGGAGAAAGAGTTGGCGGCCTTTTATGAAAAATGTGTTGCTCAACATAAGCGAGCTAGAAATGGAGAAAGTTCATCTTCCTCTGCAAACATTCCTAGTATCCCGGTTCAAGCTGGGTACGAGTCCTTCTTATCGTCCCATTCAAAAAGAATATCAAAGAGTGAGTTGAGGAACTACTTAGAGGATGAGGTTGCCCCTCGCAACATGAATATCGATCTTCTTGGTTGGTAGAAAGACAATGCTCCTAGTTATCCAATTATGGCCAAGATAGCCAGGAGGTTCCTTACTATCCCGGCTACCTCCGTGTCTTCGGAATCTACCTTCAGCACGACCGGAAGGATTTTAGGTATGTCAACTCGTACTATTGAACTTTGGATATAAACTTGTCAACTTCTCATCCTCAAACTAGTTTGTCAGCTTGTGTTGTATTAGATGACTATAGGAGTTCGTTAAAACCGGTTATGGTGGAGGCGTTAGTTTGTGGTGCAAGTTATATCAAGGGTGCTCACGTTGACTTGAATCTGGTGGTATGTTTGCCATCCTTCCCTTACATTTTCTTTATTTCTTTTTTGGTCTTGTTGTATGTGATGTGAGCATTTGTCTAACTTCCACACTTGTAGCCGAGGGATGAGAATGAAGAGGATGATGTTGAGAACATAAAGTTACCCATTTTGTGGTGGAGGAGATCAACGATTGGTAACTATTCTTCCTACATGTTTCACTTGTCATACGATACCAAATATTATTTATGTGAATGTTGCTTATCTTACTTGTACACGTTCATCATGTGGATGTTGATCTTGCTATTCTGGAGATGGATGTCAAAGTGGTATTTCTCATGTGAAGGCTAGTTTTGAATTTGTGTTATGTTGGAATTAGTCAAGTCATGAACTATGAACTGTTATTGCAAGTTTCGAGATGAACCTCTCATTTGTGTTATGTTGACCTTGTCAATTGACATGAACCCGAAATTGTCATTGCAAGTTTGTAATCGTGTCGTTCAATGATGATAAGACCTTATGTTTGTGGATGTGATTTTTGTGCTATTGTTCTTCTCAGAATCAATTGTTTTGATGTCCAAAATACAAATAAAACACTGTCAAAATTTAGTTGTGCCATACTAGTCATTATACAGAAACAGAGCACTCACTAAATTTGGACAACCTAAATTGTGGCCAAAAAGCGCAATAGGGCACTCCCAGGAGAAGCTACAGGCTAAATAATGGCCAAAACGCTTAATATAGCACTCCCAGGGACAGCTACAGTCTAAATACGACAAAACAGCCTAAACAGAGTCCCAGCCATCGGTCCCATTCGGCCATTCGGGCTGACCGAGCTTTGCCCCTCTCGGTCCGGTCCTAGAAAATAGGCTCGCTGGCCACCTCGGTCCAGTCCGGACCGGACTGTCCGCGGCCGGTCCAAAGGCTGGCTCGGTCAAAGCCCGGACCGGACCGGACCGCGTCCACCTGATCCACGCTTCCGGGCGACCTCGTCCACCGCATTACCGACTCCCTCCTCGACGAGAACGACCTCGACTGCTACATGGAGTACCGCGCTGTCTGCACCGGCTGGCGCACCGCCACCGACGATCCAAGGAGCGACGCCTCCGAACCCCGCTTTCGCCCGAGCCGGTGGATCCTCCTCGACGAGGTCTTCTAGAGCCAAGGGAATCTGCTCCTGTTGAACACTGACACTGTCGCTTCCTCCGGAAGAATCTTCCGCAGCTCGGCGTTTACCACGTCGTGGCTACCACTCTCGATGGCTACTTCGTTCTGGCGGAAAAGACCGCTCCTCACGCTGCTCGCGTCCTCAACCCTCTTACTGGCGTCGTGATCCGTTTCGCGGCGCCCGTGCCCCCCGATGTGGGAATCACTAATGTCCTTTTCCCCCATGGCTCTTCACTCCGGCTCGCCGTGTTCTCCGACTCATCTCGCAAGGCTTACTCGGTGGCTCCTCATAGTGAATGTTTCGTCAGATACAAGCATAAGCAGCCAGCAGCTTACGATTTCTTCCGAAAGGCGGTCGTGGGTGGTGTCTACACAAGCTTTTCTGAAGCATCCGTAGTTCGTGAGATGATTATTTTCTTAGGCAAATTTCTTCCGGTTAATCTTTCTTCTGTGACCGAGGTTTTCTCCCTTGATCTTCCTATACATGGGTACGGCATGCGGTGTTTCCTAGTGGATTTGCATGGGCATATATGCATCGTCATGAAGATCTTGAATCCATAGGGAGTCTTGGCTCTCTTTGCTTTCCAATTTGACACCGAGACAGGTAACCTCTGGCGTCTGAAGACCACGGACAGATATGCAATCTTCATCGGCGACCACAGGTGCTTCTCCATCGATGTTGATGAGTTCCCAGGAACTGAGCCAGACTGTGTGTACTACACTCAACATTTGGGTCCATCCGCTCATATATGCAAGTGCAACATCAAGGATAACCAAATAGAGAGGATCTCTGAAGCTGCAGATTTCGTGAAGCAGGATAAGAAGTTTGTCCTGGTCGCTGACCGTCCTTACACCATGATCCACCTTCTCGCCAGCTACACCATCAACAACCCGGATTCTCAACTGGCCTTGCAACAGATTCCATAAGGCGTCGGCAGATCTTCGTTTAATTCCTAAGGACAGTGATTTTGATCCGACAAGAAGGCTATGCATTTGCTAAGTAATTCTTCTTGTTTCCATTCTAGTCTTTCATTTAGTTATTATGGTTATTATGCCTTGCCTGGTTAAGAGTAAGAAACAGGTAGATTCTATGTTAGATCACCTTTAGTGGAACTGCAGTTTGATGTCTTAATTGGTACTATTTGGTATCAACCTAATGCGGCATCTATTATACATCGTGCTTGATGGATGCTATCTTATTTAGATATATCCACTTGTTCTTCTCTTGTATTACTACTTCCTAGCAAATGCAATGTGGTGCTTAATTTCTAGCAGTAGTAAATGTTGGCCTTGTCAACTTCTGGATTTTGCTCCTGCAATAGAACCATCTTTGCAATGTCATGTCCTGTACAAGAAATGGTGTTAGATTTGCTTACTGACGGTTTGTCGAGCTGCTGTACAAAGTGTCCTCGGCATATAACAGGGTATGAAAGGAATGTTTCATCTATTTTTGTAAGGGACAATTGCATTTTTACCCCTAGTTGGTTCCTACCCACAGGTTTTTCCCTTACTTTTCGAGCTTGCTCAGTTTTGCCCTTACTTTTTCCATCGAGGTCCCTCGAATGCCCTTTGACCGTTTTACCAAAACTTTGAAAATTCATAACTAATTCATATGAACTCAGAAAAATGCAAATAAGATATCAAAATGTTCAGATAAACATTAACTTTATGTGCATATCATTTGCATTTAGGACAAAAACATCGTTTAAACTACCTGAGGTAATTAATGTTATTAACATTATTAAAAATAATAAGGTATAAAAATATATATTTTCATGAATAAAAATTACATGCAAATGTTGGTGATGTTTTCTGAACATCCTAATATCTTATTTGCATTTTTCTGAGTTCGTATCAACTTCTTATGAAGTTTCCAAATAACGGTCAAAGTCATTACAACATTCATAACAAGATGATACGAACTCAGAAAAATGCAAATAAGATATCAGGATGTTCAAAAAACATCTCCTACATTTGCATGTAATTTTTATTCATGAAAAAAATACTGTTTATACCTTCTTATTTTTAATAATGTTAATAACATTAATTACCTCAGGTAGTTTTAAGGGTGCGTTTATCCTGAATGCAAATGATATGCACATAAAGGTAATGTTTATCTGAACATTTTGATATCTT